>JAGWCC010000041.1:1200000-1800000 GCA_022651775.1 Drusus annulatus
CAAAAAATTTTTGATAAAACATAGTGAAAAAGCTAATTTTTTTACAGAAGAACTGTATTCGGTAAACAGAAACCACAATTATTTATATCATTGATTACAAACTAGAACATTGTGTAACAAATAACATCATTTTTTTTTAAATTATTCTAATTGTACTAACTGTCACTTTCTTACACAGTATCACACAGTTTCTTCTCGTCACAGGTTCTTGTGACCTAGTGAGGTAGGTAATGTAAAAAAATAACGTAAGAAACAAAAAGTTAATAAATTATTAAATAAAAAATAGTTACGTTTCAAAATGTGTTAGTTCAGCTCGAGGTAGCCATTAACTAGACAATATAATTCATGTCGTCTACGTTTTAATTAGTCCAAAAACAGGACTGTCTTAATAAAATCATACCCCTTACTTATAAACGCGGTATAAATGTTACGCGTGACGTAAGGTCGGAATAGCGAAAAACTTTCCTTATAACCACGGCTAATGCGCCAACTTAATGACCAACGTCTGGCTTAACGAAACTAGCGCTAAACCGGCGCGTAAAAATTTAATAAGTGAGACGGAAAATCTTGTATTATTGCGTAATATGAGTTTTTTGTCTTTTTACTATGACTTTAAAACATACACATACCATTAAAATTGAAAGTCGTTAGGTAAATTTGTCCAATATTAGGTATATTTCCTGTAAACTCATAAAATTTATCATTATTCTTTAATCACCTTCTCATTCGTCGTTTTGCCTCTTTGAATTCATATTATCTGTCTCTTTTTCTCTGTTTCTTTGTTATAATTTAAATGTTATTGTTTTATTTTCTCATTGTTTTGTTATTTTATTTTTATTTTATATTTTATTCTCCCTCTGTATGTATACTCGTATATGACCGCACACTTTGTATTTTTTATTTTGTTTAATTTTGTACCCTGACGACGCTTAGGCTAAGCGAAACCGGTCGGTCAAAAATAAAATAATATCCGCGGTCGTTTAGAAAGTTATGTTTTCTTTTATTTAAACATATAAAATATTCATAGTATTTAACAATATTTGGATAATTTGTATAGCGCCGTTTTTATGAAAAATCACCTCAGGGGCGCTATCAGGTGTAACATCAGAATTTAATGCAAGACTTAAAAAAATTGAATATAAAAAATATGAAAGTTATCAACACGAAAAAATTAAAAATTATATCTCTTATTCCGTATAATAACTTTGCTTATTTAGGCACCCATCATTGCCTCTGTAATCAACTTTTATTGAACTGAATCTCATTTTGTAAAAGCGCTGAAATTCAAAGCAATAACTATTAAGCTAAACCAGGCATTTGGAATATTTGTTAAGGCTAGCTTGCCTACTGTTATTCATTCTGTAAGCCGGATAAAACGGATTTGGGTCCTTGAAACATCATTATCACTTTAATAAGAGCGTGGTAATGTTGCTTCTCTGGTGATTAAAGTAATCGTATCATGAAAAGACCTAGAAGCCTGTTATCATTGTGATGCATTTTGAAAACATTCAACTTGTAAATAGGAATCTGAAAAATAGGCAACTTTTTATATAAATATACACCAATCCCTTAAAGGAAACCCAGTTGGGGTAACACTGGAAGTCAGGTTATAATTTAAAGCTTTTTAAGTGGTATTATTACCGCGAAGAAAGAGGGGAAGATTGATTTTTTAACTAACTAACTATCACGCCGTTTCCTCGCACGACACACACTCCTTGCTTCATTCATATTCATACATACTCTTCTGTTATTCTGATTCTTCACGGCCCGATTCCAGTATTTGATTCACTTGATCGTACCATGTCTTCAACGGGCGTTCTCGACTTCTTCTTTCATTCACTTTCCCATCATATATTCTTTTCACACTCCTTTCTTCGTTAATTCGCTCTACGTGCCCAAACGATCTAAGTGTCCCTGTCTTAATATTATTATTACGCTTAGATCAGCCTTGCATTCTTTTCGGATATCCATATTTTTAACACGGTCATACATGGTTTTACTGCACACACGCCTCAGGGATCTTATTTCCACAGCGTTCAGTCTACTTTCATCCTTCCTCTGCCAGTTCCATGCCTCACTGTCAAACATCAGGGTTGGTATAAGCACTCATTTGTGGCCTGCTAGCTTCGCTTCTTTGGACAATTTCTTATTTGCGCCAACAGCGTTCAGTCCTCCATCAACGGAGTTTCCTGCATTCACCCTTCTTTCAATATCCTTTACAGCCTTTCCATCGCTCGTAAACATACTTCCTAAATACACAAACTCATCCACTTACACCAATTAATCATCATGACGTTTTTATGCGTATATATAGACGCATTCTGATGATTCCCTGGATAGATGGGGTATGTAACATAAACCTATTTAATGAATGAAACAATATCAATAGTTTTAAAAGAAATATGAAACGGAAAAAGACACAAAAAATTGGATGACTAGATTGTGACCGAGACTTTAACTCGGAACTTCTACTCTATCCAGGAGTAACGTCTCTGCCAATTGAGCTACCGAAACCTTTTAAGAACTCATATTTCTTTGATAGTTAACAATGTTTTATTTTTCTCTAATTCTTCCGTTATAAGCAGCCACCTTTGTATTGGTATAAAAAAGCTCTACCAGATCGCAGTTATACACCTAGATAGTGTGTTGGATAAACTATCCATTTCTACTAACCAAAGATCTTTTGACTTCTTACAAAGTCTAGAATTAATATTTAAATTAGAATTAACTTGTTAAAGCTTATTCTTTATTTTGATACTAATTATTGAACAAACATTAATTATTTTCTGTGAAATATGAAACAAAACAACACAAAAAATAAGGTAACTATTTTAAGATTGATAAAAATGACGGTTTTTAAAAGGTTTTGATTTTGGTAAAGAGTAAAGATTCCGAGCTTAAGTTTGAGTTGTACTGGGCTACGGCCTGCAGGGTGAAGATTTCCCTGGTGATAGCTAACCTCCGACATGAGAAAGAACCCCAAGAAGAAGAAGAAGAATTATTATATAGTTACTTTCAATACAGAATCAAATGTTTTATATTTAAACTATTTATTTGGTAATATTATCGTCGCTACTGTGGATAAAAAATACAACATACAAAACACCGGTAAAAGCCAAAAATACTTCTCAGAAGTGGCATTCTGTACATCGGTAAGGGCCTCAACGTTATGCGGCGACGTTTGGTTATTTGCTCCAAAGAATATTCTGATTTTAAAACGGCAAATATTCCTGAAATAATCACGCTCTGAATCAAATTTCTCATCACGTAGGAGCAATTTTTCACACCATCGTATCAGCTGTTACCGCCGCCGCTCGTAGCGAATTAAAACGTGCCATGAAAACCATAAACCGAAACGTAGGCAAACGAGGTACTTACGTAAAAAGGTCCAAACAAAACCAAAATCCATTACTCCCCTGCAGATAAGAATAAATTAACATTTTTACTCGTCGTTAAAATGCTGATTTTGAAATTCGACGCAGTCTATCCGGGCGAAAACTAAAAAAGTGCTATTGATACGAGCCACTTTACGTAAAAGCTTAAACTTTGTATTGGCAAAAGTTTCTGAAAGGTGTTGGTGGAATGTTTCCTTTTCATAAATTCGAAGCGACTTTGTCATTTTTTGTTGCGACAAAATAGCCTTTCAAGGGGAGTGCAACAGCATTGCGGATTTCATTATATTTAAGGCTGTATAATGTATATCTCAAATCGAAAATCGGTAAATTTCAATACTGTGTAGAAATATTAATCATTCGAGATGCAAATACGCGTATTGATCACTTGAAGCTTACCATAATATCAGAAATTTTGACAACGGAGAATTTAACTCTACTAGATATGCCAACAAGCTATTGATATTGCTTGTTACAATTAATTTATATAGCGTACCTACATAGGTATAACACCACAACTTAAATGTTTGAAATCTGTGTACTGAATCAGCAAAAACTCTTAAATAGTGAACTCTGGCGTAATGAATTTTGCACATAGTATTATATTAGAAATGTATGAGTCAATGAATATTTTTAGCCGCCAATGTCATTTCTATCACAAGCAATGGAATTTTGAAATAGCTATAAAACTGTCAAAATTAAGTCAAAGAAAAATACGTTACTTGCATCATATTGTATAAACTGTTCAAGAAGAATATATATTTCGGACGAACAGTGTTTTCGTGAGTGAGAACTCGTGCGAAGCTGTAAGAAAACTACTAGTGTTTTCGGTTTGTTGTCGAGTTGTCTTAAGCCTCGGGTTCGCATCTAGGAAAGAGAGCTCAATCATTTGCAAGCTATATATTCAGTCATGGCACGAGTCACAATGATTGCAGCCCTTAATGATGGAAGGAGGAACACCTGGTTTTATCATCGACGGGGCCTCCGTGGTCGAGTGGCTGAGACGCTCGAATATGAATCCAGAGGTCGCGGGTTCAAATCCCGGCGTGCGCAAATAAATTACATATATGTTATTTCACATTTAATTAACATAAAATAAAAATATGGTGTATTTGCGGTACGTTCCAAAGTGGTAGATACTCTAAATATTGCCTTGGTGAAAGATCACCATTCAGGATCTAAACATTACTTAAAATGGCTTTGGCCCTGTTTTATGACCAGATCTGAATGGCCAGGTACCTGTAAACCTTCCTCTTCTCATATCCTTCCCCTCCCGACTTATTTCAGCTTCACAACATACCCCAATTGAGGGAATTCCATAGTCGCACTGGCTTCAGACGGTTTGGGGAGCAGTTGGGATTCTTGTGCAGTATTCACTTGAACACAAAAAGGAAGAATCCTAATATTTTCGAATATTACGTTTTAAAAATGCTTTTACGTATACCTTTTATATGCTGTTTACTAACAATGACTGACAGATTGCATTATACTATCTAGATCTTGAAAGCTCGCGACAGCTGTCTCACTTACGCGGGTATACGATAGCTGTATCAAAAAATATCCAGCAGCAAAAATAGAGGTAATCAATCATCTATTATGGAGTTCCTTGAAGCACTTTGCAGGTGATCTCTAACTCTCGTGTTTAGCACTCCCCGCACTGTACAAATGTACTAACAGGTACTCTCGATTAGACCCTCGACGAATTTTCTGACAGCGTGGTGTCGCAATAATGTGTGAATATTCTGCGTTGGAACCTTACGCAAATCAGACTATGTAAGGTTGTTGTTTAAAAAAAATAGGTCGGTCAAATATATGAAAACCAATAATAATTAGGTGTATTCCAACTGCAGTAATCTTGTATCGTTATAGCTTTGGAGAAACAATGTATGAAGAGAGAGCTAATTATTTTTACCCAACCTATACAAACTTGCGATAAATCGCTTTCTCCGGGTTTTTAGGTCGCACGCCATGAGAGAGAAAAGAGACAAAAATATAATACTCCGCTTCTACGTACTGTCACGATGATCTTGGGTTCCTGGAGTCACCGCGGAACTCCGCCCACATTTTTTACTATGCAACTAAACGGTTTTTTAGGTTAGATATATTTTTTTGTTGATAACAATACTGTGAAAAAGTGGCTATACGAATAAACAAAAACATTATGTCGATATGTGATATGAATGGATGTATAAATACCTTAGCCTTAGTCTTAGCCACGCCCAGGTCCCCCGAGTCAGGTAAAAATCTTCATAAAACTGACTACGCTTCGTTGGATTGATACCACTCTATATACTCGTAAGGTTATAGCTTTGTACTAACTTTGAAATGGCTTTAGCCGTGTTCGGTGACCAGATCTGAATAGTCGGGTACTTCTCAACCAGGTACCCCAATAATTGGGGATGCCATGGTCCCATTGGCTTCGGACTGTTGGGGAGCAGTTGAGACGCTTGAACGGTATTGACATTAAAAAATAAGCATTCTTTCACGTCTAGCCCTTTAACTCGGGCACAAAAAACCGACACGGGGCGGAGTGCAGGCGAGATAACTCGAAGAACGACAAGCGCGTCTACATTTCAATGCTCAGGATCACTAAAAGCGAACATCAAAAAGATTTTTGGATCAGTGCATAATTTTTATTCCGTCGGTTCCACGTAATATTATACTCTATATTATCTCTAATTTTGTGTGATGAAACCTTTTCCAATAGTTTTATGTATATCCTAATATTTTCCCTTTTTTTTCATTTTTATACGGTTTAAAAAATGTCGCAACAGGCAACCGAGTGGTGCCTTTGTTGTACCGTGTCCGACAAGGCAACAAAATACAGTCGCAACGTCGCGAAATGCGGTTTAAGTGTCCACTTCAGTAATCCCATGAAATAGATATGTGTAATGTATACCGGATGGACAATGATAAGACAACTTATTCTAGGTACGCTGCACAACTACCGACACTGCAATATGAATATAGCGCCTGGCAACAAGTATTGTTTCGCTTGGCTTATAGCATTACAACTGGGCTTAGGATTCTTCTACTTTGTGCGATTACGATTAACACGGTTTGCAAAGGTGTTAAACACTCCTATTTTTTTATTTAAATATATCGTGGAGAATTGAAAAAAACATTTTAAAAATCATCTAATTACACTCCACCTAACGCCCTTTTTTTTTTACAATAACTCCACACAGGAGGCCTTGAGGAAAACAATTTCCCTCAGGGCCTATGTCATCTTTGGGGATGCTGTGTGGAGGGTTTTTTTGAGGAAAGGATGGAGTGAACTTGGGTCTTGAAGAGGCCCATGTTGAAGGAGAGAGGAAACACAGAGGCCGGATAATCGTTCCATAGCCGAGCTGTTGAACATAAGAACGAGTCGTAAAAGCGACCCGTTCTCATGTATTGAATGTCAAATGTTGGGCGCGCGTTTGGCGAGTTTCCCGACTATGCACCGGTGTCGAAGGGATCAATGACGCAAGTTCCTCGGAGCATCTTCCATTGAAATACCTGTAGAACAAGGACAGCATTCCCACCTGACGTCTGTGCTCCAAAGTTTGCAATCCTTTTGTTAAGATAGGAGAATCTATCAAACGGGCCGCCCGTTACTGCACAGAGTCAAGGGTTTTTTTCAGGTATTTAGGGGCTCCAGACCAGAGGTGGCTGCCAAATTCAACAGTGGGGCGTACTTGCGATTTGTACAAGGTCAGCAGTTGTGTACTATTGAAGTATCTGCGGGCCCTGTACAACACGCCCAACTTCTGAGAGGCTAACTTTACTCTGGCTTCGATGGAGCCCCGGTGCCTTAACTGGTCACTTAAGGTTACACCAAGCATCTCAATGGAAGGTTTGTTGGGAAGATTACTTCCGTTGAAGGAGACTAAATTATCATTTGGATCCCTTTTAGTCGTAGCCCTTAAGGTAATTTCTCAGGAAAACAGCGCTATAGAAGTAATTCATTTATTATTAAATATTTAAATAATACTAATAATCTAAAACACAAATATGAAACAGAAAAAAGTCAGAAACTAAAAAGAACAATGGTCTTGACCAAGACTTTTTTCGGTTTCATATTTTTGTTTTAGACTATTAATATTACTTAAATATTTAATGATAAATAAGCATTAATGATTTGAAGTTAATTCGAATTGTGATAAAATTCAATTATTATTATTATTTACACTACCAGAAGTAAAAAATCTGGTGTTTTGAGTTTTGTGAGCCATAGATCACCTAAACAACACAAACATTTTCAATAGTGATTTCCTTGCAAAATGTCACCGAGATACAGTTTTTTTTTTCTTACGCCTCTTGGTTTTTAGTGAAAAGTGAACATCAATTGGACGTAGCTATGCAGGAAGCATCCAACAATTTTCCAAAATCGATATTATTATACAGACCACAACCGTTTTTTCTAACAATTAAAGACGCAAATGTGCTAACTAGACGTTATGTTAAAAAAATTCAAAAACTGGTGTTTTTGGGAGAGTAAATATGTTATAGATACCTACCTATCCATAATCCAAAATCTGTGCTATTTTTATTTTACTTCATCAAATCACTGAAAGAAATCATTACTTGAATATACTAAATTGCGTCAAAAAATGTTGGCATCAATTAACTAATAATTTCAATTTTGTAACATATCCATCATCTCCTCGTGTTTTAATTATTGCGACAAAAATACGACACATTTGCTTCAGTTGTGATTTTAATAGCACGTGTTAGATGTTCCAATTGCACGTCATTAATACGTGTTTAATTAGGTTGAATTGTGTAATTATAATTATAACTGTTGAATCAACACAGTATATAACGTTGCCGCTGATGGTATACTGCCGAATTCCCCAAGCGGCAGTAGCGTTTATTTTGCAATTACAAACCATTTTAATTTCCGGAGTTCGAAATACAGAACACGATACTTCCGCTAATATATTTTCCAAAATAACAGATTTCCACGGTATTTTGGGCAGTTTTCCGTTGTTATTTATTCATCGTGTGATTAGCGGAGCCTCGTTTACTCCCGCATTCTACTTTATTAAATATACCGCCATAAATTGGGTGAAAGGATAAGCACAAAATATGGAGCACGAGAGGTTGGTTGCGTGTGTCATTAAGATATTAAATTAGGTTAATCTTGGTAGCGAATATAAAACCAGACAATCAAGGAATATAAATTCAATTCGCGATAATGCGCATTATCGAAACTTAAGGTAATTCGGTTTTAGCCCAGAACTTTTCATAATATTGCTACTCAGAAAATCTGTCGGAATATTAAACTATAATAATTCTGCACGAAAACACATCAAAATGTAGATTTTTATCGATTTACGTGTTCGCGTTCCAATATTATTTATTAATTACTTGGTTACAAACAATTTTTAAGAAAATAACATAATAGTAAATTTGTTAAAATAATTGTAATATTTTAAAATGTGTACAAGTGCTACTATGTTGTATTCGGTCGATATTAGTTCCTAGCTAGGCAGATTGCCTGTTCTAAGGAACCAAATAATTTATTTACGTTTAGTGTAGTTTTGCAATCCAAAGCAATTTCTATATGTACTTAAAGCCGCAGAGAAGTACGATAAGTATTGGTGAACTCGTATAATATGTATGCCTCCATCGTGTTTCACGTAAAAATGTCATAATGCGACTATATTTAATATCAAAATTAACATAATACAATAACACATTATATTGCACGAACCAACAACACACCATAAAAAAGCTTATCGCAAAAACATGCATTATTATTTGATTCCATTGTACCAGTACCAACGTTCGAGCTTTTAGTAGTAGGTACCTACCTATGTGAATGTTTATGGAAATAGCTGAGTTTTAATCGCTTCAATTAATTCCCTAAATATTCGAAACCCAGTGTAATAAAAATTAATTGTCGTAGTAAATTTGATTTTTTTCTTTATATAAAGAATTAACATAAATAAATAGAGCCCTGGTAAGGAACAAACATTCAAAATCAAAGTGAGCTTAATATGGCTTAAACCATAGTTTGTGATCAAATATCAATTTCCAGACGCGAGAAGAATTATAAACCTTCGTCTCCCACTTATTTTTCCGCTCTCTTTGCCTCACAACATTCTCCAAATTAGGGATGCGAAAGTTCCGCTGGCTACAGACCAAACTTTGTATTATCATGCCTTTTGATGTGAAGTATTCAAAAGTCAGCACCCAAAAATACACACTTTTTGACTTTCTAGTACATGCAAAACTACAAATTATTTATCTGTTAATTCTATACAGGTAGTTAGAAAAATGTCTAAGGTTTCCCGTGAATACAATTCCCAAGTACTATTTTTTCAATTTTTTATGAACTGCATACTATAATTTTATGTAAAACGTTCCAAAATGCCTTTCCTGGTTTTCAAACTGCACTTTTTAATGCCATTTTAATAAGTTTTTAATAGATTTTAAGATTACAGTTTAAAAAATGTATTCACTGGAAATCTCAGACATTTTTCTAACTCCCCGTAGAAAATTTTCACATAAATCATTTGCAGTATTGCTCAAATTAGAATGCTACAAAGTAACGTTTAGCGTCATGTCCTGATGTATTAAACGCATGCATTGGAAATATTCACGTTAAAAAATTAATTAAATGTTTTAGAGTAATTTTCTTAAAATGTATTTAGTTGACGTTTTGTCTCTTTAAATCTTATTCTATTGTTTTCTCATTGTTCCGTTATTTTATTTTATAATTTGTTCTCCCTCTGTATGTATATATAACCGCACACTTCGTATTTTTTGTTTGGTTTAATTTCGTACCCTGGTGATGCTTGGCTAAGCGCAACCGGTCGGTCATAAAAATTAAAATAATATTAGTGATCTTATACAAAGTTATTTTTTTATTTCTTAAAAATGTTATATTCCATAGAATGACTTGTTAAATTTAAATTAATGAGTTAGTTTATTATTGGTTAAAAAACTTAAGTATCTTATTAGGTCGATCAAAAACAGCTTTTCAAATATTTATACATTACGTTTTGAATTTTTGAAAAGTCTGCATAAAATAACCATTCAAACACATACCTTCGTATTTCGATCAATACTCCTCGAGTTCCACATAACAATCATTCTGAAATCACTAAACCGAGATATCGTGCGACACGAACTGAATTCTCGTTACTTCGCGATACAAAATCTAAAAAACCTCTATAAAGCTTACAATGTTTTTGTGCCAAAGCTTATTTAGAGATTGTTAGCGTTAATACATTTGCACATTAAACATTAATGCTTTTAACGCACGTCTTTTAATCGTATTTTATAATATTTTTTAGCATATTTCTCAGTTGTGTGGTTGTTTTTTTTTAAATAATAGCCATTTTTAAGCCCTTTGGTTGAACGAGCTTTATTATGACTCTTCAAGCGATAGTAATCAATTTTATATGCCGTTTGTCAGTTTTTAGGTTCAAGGGAACTTACTCATTAATTCAACAATAAATATTGACATATTTCTACTTTGGTAGTCGTAAGATCAAATTGTGATCTAAAGGGAATTATTAGTAACGAATAATTCAAAAGCACATTGCCCAAGCCATGGGTTTTGAAAGTGAGGAATTGAAAACACTGTTTACTGTGAGGGTTAACGCTGAATCCTTGGAACAAATGGATGAGTTTGTGCACTTATGAAGAACGTTCGTGAGATACGGAAAGGCTGATAAGGATATTGACAGAAGGGTGAATACAAGTAATTCCATTATTGAAGGATGGAATGCAGTAGACAGTAATAACAAGTCAAATTAGGAGCGGTTATCAGTCCACAGTGGAGTTATGATTCCATTTTTTTGATGTATGACAGTGAGGCACGTGACTGACAGACGAAGGGAGAAAGTACACTGAATACAGTAGAAATGTGAACCCTCTGGCATGTGTGGTAAAACCGTGTACAACCGAATTACGAATGAGGAGATCAATACATAATGCCAATATAAGCTTAACAATCATTATTTAGGAAAGGAAGATTTAATGGTTCGCACACGTAGAGCGAACAAACAGAGAAAGGCGTGTTAGAATAATATATGACTTATAAGTAGATGGAACCTATAACATATTCAAATGAATCAAATACAGGAGTCGAATCGTGTCAAGAGCTAGAATACCAAAATGCTATGTATGATTCAAAATGACGTATTAATGGTTAGTTAGTTAGGTTCAAAGGTTATCTTTTGGTTATTATATTGAGACCTTTTTTAAAATAATAAAGAATCGAACCTAACAAACGTTTAATTTGATTGTGCAAAATATAGGTAACAAAATGTAAATAATCTTATCGACACTAAGGAATGGTTACTTTTTAATTTCTGCTATTTTTATAGAATACAATTGTGTCACAAACGAAATCTTTATACATCCAAGTTATTTTGCAATATATTTATGTTCTACGTTTCAGATTTTCATTTTTGCTGAAATCTCATCACTTTTTTCTTGGAACATTCTTTGTTTTTTTTTTCTTTTGGCACGTTTGGGAAAACAAAGGGAGAATGTAATTTACATTTCAATATTCTTTCGAAGAAATGTAGTTCACTTCGTTTCTCAGATTGCCGGGGAAATTGCCTCGGTGTTGAATATTCGACCAAAAATGCTTTAAAAACGTTCACACTCTTATTTTTTATTGTTGTAATCGAGTTTAACACACAAAAAATATTTAGGTTAAGGACGCAATCCTCCAGGCGAATAAAGTTGGTATTTTTATTAGTAACTGAACGCACCCTTTGTGACCTATACATGTGGAATTGACGTCAGTGACCCTTTGCAATAGTGCCCTTATTGGCATGCCCTTTCCCTGACAGTAACACTACGAGTGTGTATGACAAATATCATATCAAAAATAAATCCAATGTAATAGTGTTTCAGTAAATCTATTACTTAACACTTCATAATATATATGTATATATTTATTTATTTTTTTTGGTGTTTTAAGCAACTTCATATTACAACTATTTTGTGGAGTTATTTTTTTCTGTTCCAGAATTAAAGTGTTTTTTTCAATTTTTATTCTTTTTCTACGCTTTCAGGAAGCTCAATCATTTTTAGACCACCAAATAATTATCTTTACTTGCCCTTCTAGTGGCATAATCGTGTACATTATTTTTAAAAAATAAATGATTTTATCATTTGATTTTCGAAGACTTTAAATTTAATTAATATAATATTAATACATCGTAAAGATCTATCTTATTTTTAACACCGTTTATGTGTTTTCCGCGAATTTGTTCGGGGAAAAAAAATTATTAACTTTTTAATTATAATTTTAAATTCGTCTAAAACCTCATATTGCAAAGCGTGTGTTATCAAAACAAGAAGAGACATCCGTCAATATGTGTGTTCTACCCTCTCCTGCGGCAAAATAAAAGAACCCAATAGAGGTCTGCAATTATTGATCTTGTCATTTAAAAATGCGTTCTTCAAATAACCACTTACCGCGACCAGGTAAAGCCCGTAAAGGGGGGAAGTCATGAGACTTGGAGTAGGGCGATGAGGGAGGAATGAGAGGGGGAGGTGGAGATTGGAAGTGAAAGGGGGGAATCGGGGGTGAGCGTCGCGATGTCACCATAGCAACCAGTTCTAACAACCCCCCCCGGTACCACCCGCCGAGTCCGACCTACTAAAATCAACAAGCCAAACGAATGTGACCCCTATTTCTTTGAACACACGTGTCCCTATCGATTGAATTAGACGTTTTTGGCCGGAATGACAAAAGCCTATTTGATTTTAGATTTCCGTAGTTATTGATGGTGATCGAGACATTGCGATATTTACGACCAATTGATTTAAGTGCTTTAAAACATTATGAACTAGACACCAGCTCTCATTATTTGTAACAACAAAAGGCCTTTTGTAATTTACTTGTTTTTTTCGCAATTATGCATATACCACAAATACTAAGATTAACATATCGCTAATCACTTTTTTTAAACATGGCGTTGAACAAAACTGATAGCGGCTTTTTTCTCACTTTCACCAAATTAAGCACAGGAAACAGATTGGAGATTTTATGAGCTTATTATTTTGAAACAACAAAACATTTTGTCAATATTTATTACGCTGGCATAATGCAAAACTACAAAAGATTATTTTTGAATACATAGTTTTATAACGAAACGAATTCGGTTTTAGTTGTCGAATGAACTTAGTAAGAGCTTTCCTTCATAGTTCGTAGCTTAATTAAGAGATGGCAGTAATAAATCGACAAAAGCCTTCGGCTAGGGGCGCTTTCGAATTTTTCAGGTTAATGATTTTCAGTCGAAATGATTTATGCAGTGCTTAATCACAATAATTATCAATAATGGGTATAGAAGCACCTTATAAATTACTAAAAAAATATATTTTTTAAACTTACCGATCTAAAAATTTAAGGTTCTCTTCTGACGCAGCCGATGTGATTTTTTGATATGTTTTGATTTTTCATTAACGTTACAAATACGTTCATAAGCACTACAGTTTAAAACGTTTGTATATTAAGGTACAATTTTTGATATGTATGTTAAATTTCCATAAGAAGATAAATTAGTATTTTCAACAGATTTTCATTAGATTAGTTCGTAGAATAATTTGATTTTGATGTATAATTTTGTATATTAGTTTTTTTCTTACTTAGATTTATGATATGTTTTGTTTACAACCCACTCCTTTTGCCGTGTGATTTTGAAAGATTATATTTTTCTTCTCGGCTCCTCTAGCGAACGAAATTTTCGTGCAATTCGAAAGTAGGGTTAGGATTCTTATAGAACGAGATTTACGATATTTTTTAATATATTCATTTAGTATATTATATTAGATTTATAAAATTTGCGATATGTTTTGTTTTAGGTAACTCATTATTTTACATTAGTTTAAATTATGATTATATTTGTAAGTACTTAAGACAGATAAAATTTATATTATTTAAGGCTGGGCCGAAACCCTTTTGATATGTATCGATTAAGATCTTATTATTAAAATTACATTTAATTATATGTATAACTCTACGTCGACAAAAGTTCAACACATCATGTTCAAATGTCACAGGATCACATGACCATTTCCAAATGACGTTTTAGTATTTAAAATGTACAATAGTCCTTGTCTTCACAAGTTCTTATCTTGAAACGAACGCTGACTCTTCCGGTGATTCACAATGATTGCATGATATAATTCGCGGCACTTTGGTGTGGTTTACAAATGTCAAAATGCGATTTCGCGGTGCGATCCCATTTTGCCTTCCATGTAACAGTTCGCTGATTTTGCGTAAATTTTCAGAAGAAATCGAGTCTGACACGTCGAATCATGCAGATTTCTTCGCGTAGAGGAGACTTTTTACTGGAATTTGAGATTTGCGAGATGTAAATTGGCGAAACAGCAAAGGAGTGGTTGGGTTCTACGGACGTTCCGCGAGATGATGTCAATGTTGTGTAGCGACCTTGCGTGTGTGTGTGTGATTATATGATGCGATGTTTTATCTCGGTGTGGGTTTGGCGTAGCAGCCGCTAGGATCTGTAGACGCGCGGGAGAGGGACGGCGGCTGTTGCGCGCGCCGCCCCCGAATAACTTGCGTGCAGCAACTACCAGGCGAGCGGAGCTTGGAAGGGAGTGGGTAGGTTTGTTAAAGCAAGCTACCACTACACCCCCGGGATTGTTCCCCTTCGAGGAATGGTCCGTTTTCTCTACTTGATGTTTATTTTTTCCCACTCCATAATCTTCGACCCTTCGTGATTATTTTATGAAATTTCTTTAAACATAAAAGCCTCATCGTCCGAACAACGTGCTTCCTTGTCCCTTACTGTTAATCAAATAAAGTGTAGCTAGGCGAAGTCCCCTCTTTAGAAATTTGAGTATATTCCCCATTTACGTATTTATACAATTTTGAGCTTTTCCTAATCCTCATTTTCTGTTGTGGTAAAATGTAGGGATGTTTTATGACGTTCATAATTTTCACTTTATTTTACAAACATTTTACCATCATTATAAATTAATCTTTATATAGAGCTATTAATCTTAAATTAGAAGTAATAAAAAATGTTTTTCAATTACAAGCGTAAGTGTGAGATAATTATTGGTCATCAGTTATAATTTTTAAATAATTGACATAAGTGATACGTAAAAAGATATCATAATTATTTTCAATTTGTTTGGGTAAAACTTTATTTGATTTTACCGTATTAATGGAGACATAATATCACATGAGGGATGGTACAAATACAAATGATCATTTTCTTTACTTTTATCTATATATTCTGGTGATATATTTTAGACACATATTTATTTAAACGTCGAAATATAAGGGAAGCCAATATTCTAATAAGCCTATAAAAATAATCTATTTGAACAGTCTCACCCACTCAAACAATATTATATAGCAACTAGTTGTCACCCAATCAAAAATCACGGGAAAATCACGGCATATAACTTTACCTGGAAAATGAAAACTGAGAAAGAAAACCTTTTACTTTCGAATAATTCTTGTTAAATGTGTATACTATAGGTAAGAACTTTATCGCATGTCTGGATTTTAAAAGATTCTTTATTAATTTGATAATTTTCTCAACATCAATTCCAACTTTGAAAAATTCACACTCGTGCGTACGTAAGCACAAAGGAAATTATGTTGTACAATAGTGGCCGTGAAAAATCACAGTTTATAGCTTGACATGCCAAGAAAAACATTAGTTTTAAAATAAACAATTTTCTTTACAAAAATAAAACAACATGCCACATTATTTAATCTAAAGGGGTTTTGACTGAAAAGGCGTTTTTTTTAATTATTAATTTATATTATAACTAACTGTTACGTGTTTTATTTGCAACCTCTGAGCCCAGAAACAAAGTTTTTACCGCTCTGTCACAGAGGTCGTAACAGTGACAATGGTAAAGACAATGACAATAACAGATATTTCCATAAATTGAAATAAAGCAAAAACAATAATTTACCCAACGTATGGAATAAAAGCACTCATTATGTACTGTACCCTCATTGTTGTCTAGCTGCGATTGTCATCAAAATCAGATTAAACCTATCATAATATTACCTATATACTGTCGACACCGTGAACCTTTTGAATAAAGTTTTTTGTTCATTTTCAGGAGGTAATGTAAACCTTTTTTTTTAAATATATTTTGTGCAGCAAACAAAGCATTAAAGTAACTAAATAAGCATTTCACCATTAAACCTGACTGATTATTTAGGTAAAACATTTACATGTTTCTCGAACTTGAAAATGTTTTACCAAATGGTAAAGTGAACTATAGATGTGCTCGGATGTCCAATTTTAAAATAAAGTTAATGTTCGTTTAGTTGTCATTGGTTTTTATTCATTTTAAAACTTTCTTAGTAAAAATCTATGTGTTTCTGTAATTGTGTCTAAGAAAACTCGTTCAGAAAATAAAAACTGGTAAGAGACATATTGATTTGCCAAAATATCCTAAAAATATTTTCAAAATCAAGGAATTCTCGTTATATTATATTATTAATGTTAAAATGCCCACAGCATGTGAACCAAAACTTTTCTAAGGATTTACTCAATGTATTTTAAAAGCTTTTTACTTAACGGTTCTCCTTACTAGCGGCCAGATTCACAGATTGGTAAAAATTGGAAAAAAATCGCAAAAGCGTTGCAGCTCCGTTTCCCTAACCTAATTTTTTTTTCTATTGATTTCTAGGTTCTAATTTCCTATTTATATTCGCTAAATACGTCGTAATTACAAACCGACAGGCAATAAACCTAAAAAAAAAAAAAAGTTTTAGTGCTGAAATATAATGCATTAAATTATTTTTTTTTTATCGAACTCCGTTGCTATAAGTTCTATTTTATAAAATAAAAAACATAAAGCTACTCTTTGAGATTTACGATCTAGAGAGGCCCCACCACTTTCCCACACCGTTTAGGACCATATTGCTCCTTCTATCAGTGTGCACATCAAGAAAAATATAATCTATTTTTTTCATTAAACGAAGCTACATTTATTTTTTAAAAACGACTCTAGACCCTTGAATGTCCCTGCATGGCATAGCTTAGCAGATTTATGATCTGTGAAATCATGAGAAAAGAACCTTCTTTTGTGTTTCTTGAACAATTTGCCTTTTGTTCCTTACTTTGTTTGATATTTGGATGGCCGCTGCCATTAACTATATTTCGTATATTTTATTACAACAACTACAAAATAAAAATAATTTGACTTGACGCTAATAGAAACCGTTTGATTAGTTCTAGAAAATAATTGTTCGATGTAGAAGTTTTATTTTAATTTTTAGTTTTGTTAAATTAATCTTGAATTTTTCAATTTACAAAAGTTTTAAAGAAAATGTTGGTTAAATGAAATTAGACGAAGACAAAAACCAAACCTAACTACAACCGAGAAGCTAAAGAATCAGAGACCTCTAGAACTGTGAACCGTTCTATTTTCAAGAACTAACGAACCCATTATAATTTAACGCTGCTACTATTACGGAATAATTTACATAATCCACACTTTCCTCGGGTCAGTGAAGAGCTTATATAAAGAACCCTAACTAGTATGCCCACTCCGATGATTTCATACAAGCTTTAGCATGTCTTATGTCTATCAATTTCAAAAACAAACCCATTACCAAGTCATTACTCTTTTCCACTCTGAAGTTGGCTATAACAACCCATTTCAGATCTAGCAAAAGCCAGGCAGCTATTTTTTTCTAACTAAAAAGCTTGGCATTGTTGTCGCAAAGTGTTTCTACTGGCCAACTCAGAAAATTGCTTGTAGTGTGATTGCGGCTTCAGTAAGCCACCTCCAAAAATAAAAATGCAGTTCCGAGAATATTTGGATCAGGACTATTCCGACAACGATTGTTACATACAGATTATTCCGCACACGATCATTCCAAACATCAACTCCGACCACAGATTATTTCGTACACAGATTATTCCGGACAAAAATTATTGCGTACATTGAAAATTTGAACACAGATTATTTCAAAACAGATTTTTTCGATAAAAAATTACTATGGAATTTTCAATGCCCGAAAGCTTAATAACATTAAAAAACCTGAATGTTGGCAATAATTTTAGGGCAAAGTCAAGGGTGTCTAATATATTTTAGGTTGTAAGCTATCTATTTATTTTATTTGTGTGGAGTTCGATTTTTCATAAATAAATATGTAAATATGCTTGATGTTAATAAGTGAGTAATATTTAATTCGATCATTTTTAATAGTTTGTAGCAATGAAAAAAATACATTATATGTTTTTACTGGGACAAATCTGTATTCGGAAGTGCGCAATAATCCATCTGCGAAAAAATCTGTTTCCTGAATATTCTATGTTCGAAGTTTTCCATGTGCGGAATAATCTGTGCCCAATACTTGTAATCGGAATAATGCGAGTAGATACCTGACAATGCATTTGCGTTATTGGATTCCAGCTACTGTATTAATGTTTTTTCTCGAACATTACTGATATGGACAATAGATGAGTGTGCACTGAAAGTAATTATGAGTGAAGTTAATGACTGGAACCATAACTGAAGGGGACTGATACGAATTATTATTATTAGCCGAGTTTACTTGGCACGTGACAGGAAGTATGTTATTATAGCTCAACACTAACGTGAAACATATTGTGTTGTCTGGAAAGTATTTATTACGTGTTCTGCAATATTTTTTATTTAACTCATGGTCAATAAGGTCATAAAAATAAAGAAAGATTTGATTGTATTAAAAGTAATAGAATACGCATTATTAAAACTACATTATACTTATACATACAGTGCCTAGATACGTAAATATAATAAAAGAACATTCTCTGACCGTAGGGTGTAAATCTTACGTGCACATACACACGTTAAACAATATGTTTTAATTTGTACATAAATGTAGTTCTTACCAAGATTATTTGTCAATTTCTGCATCACGTAATAACAACAAAATATGTGTACGTCCTTACGATATTACACGGATTTCATCCTTATTTTATGTCTATGATTTCATCATGATATGATTTTTTTGTAAATGCACCCATTCAAAAACTACACAGACTTAATAATAAGAAATATTGTAATAAATTCTGTTCGATAAACGTTTTCGCATATGACAGTGTAAAGTCAACGTCGTTTAAATATTCGTTTAAAATATAAAACTTTATACTGTGCGAATCTTTCTCTAAAGATATTTGCGTAACAATTGCGATAAAAAACTGAAAAAAATGGGTTGCTACTCACCATTTTCTGCTATTCGATTTATCTGGCACTTAAACACTGTTTTTGTTATTGTTATTATTAGGTTTAAAAAGTTTTGAAGGCTTTCAGAGAGGGATCCGGTATTATTATGTGTGTGAACTAAGAACCGTGTCAACTTATAACATAAATAGGCAGTGCGTGTGAGAAGGGAACCGCGCTTACTGCAGGAAAAAGTGTCAATTATAAATTCGCAACAATAATTTTTCCGCTTGTGTAAAATATATTTTTGTACCTGTATTTTCTCACACGAATGTTCATTGCTCCCTTCTTTATCTTCTGACATAATTTCAGTTGTTTCTCTACACTTGTAGTGATTTTTAACTTATGATTGAAATATTATACCATGTTAGGATCTTTTGTATTTAGGTAGGTATATGGTATGTTAAATAATAATAATATTTTTTTATTAAATTTCTTATACATGACAAACTTTTTGAATTTATGCATATAAAAAAATAAATTAATTTTTTTACAAAATAAATACAAATTATAGTACCATATAGATACACAAGAAAAATAAAATTTCAAAAAAATAAAATTTCAAAAAAATAAAATTTCAGGCAGTGGTGATGATCAGGTCAATGAGGAGAAACTAGGAAAATCAATAGGATTTCACTTCTGAATCTCTCCTCACTGACATGAAATAAGTTCTCAATCATTTGGTAAGTTAAAAGCCCGGTTAGTGTAATTTTTTTATATATTTATTTAATTCGGTTACCGCACGAGATTCTCAACTGCTCGGAGCCAGTGAGACTATGGTGTCCCCGATTCGGGGTATCTCTTGAGGCTGAAGGAAGTGGTGAGAGGGAGGGGATGTAAAGGAGGAAGGTTCAGATCTGGTCACCAATTACGGTGATTACTATTTCAAGAAACGTTTCGATTCTGAATGATGGTCTTTCACCAGAGCGATACTGAGAGTATCTACCACTCTGGTACTTGGTGCAAATATGCAGTTGGGCGTAAATTTTAAAACCTTTTTTTATAGTTAATATCGCACCATAGTCCCAACTACTCTCAACTATCTGGAACCAGTGGGAGTATGGCATCCCCAATTGGGGTATGTTGTGAGGCTGAAGGTAGTTAGAAGAGGGAGGAGACAGGGAAGAGGAAAGTCGGGAAGTACCTGGATATTCAGATCTGATCACCAAACACGGCTAAAGCCATTTCAAGCAACGTTTCGATTCTTAATGGTGGTTTTTCACCAGGGCGATACTTAAAATATCTACCACTCTGTATGAAATAACCGGTCTTTAGCTAACTAAAACTAACTAACTAACCATCACGCCGTTTCCCCGCAGGGGTAGGAAGAGAGGACGGACCGCTATTTAACTCTCTCTTGACACACACTCCTTGCTTCATTCACATTCTTCTTCTACACATGACCCGACTCAGGGATTTTATTTACTTAATCGTGCCATGTTTCCTCGGGCGTCCTAGACTTCTTCTTCCGTTCACTTTTGCATCATATATTCTTTTCACACTCCTTTCTTCGTCCATTCGCTCTACATGCCCAAACCATCTAAGCGTATTTTCCTTGATCCTATTCACAACGCTCACATCAGCATCAACATTGCATTATTTCCGGACATCCAAATTTTTAATACGGTCATACATGGTTTTACCGCACATACGTCTTAAGGAATCTCGCTAATCTTTAGCAATCGTAGAAAATCCCGCTGTAGTTAACAAAGATCTAACGAAAACAAGCAGCTAGCATTGTACAAAGTTATTGTCAACCTTGTCACGTCGCTGAATAAAATACATATAAAATGACATCTAGGGCGGAATACGACGCTCTGTTGGGTAACATAAACATTTACCCATCAACTCAGCGTCAACATTCAACATTTGATGTGAGGCATTGTAAATCATTAAATATTCAGCTTTATTATTATAATTTCGGGCGAGCCCAAGATGAAAGCGTGCTTCAGTTACATCTTGTAATTCTTGATCTCCCGGTAGGCCTGTATCTTTGAAATTAGGACATAAACTCCACTTTCCATTCCTGGGGGTATCGTTTCGTTTTCCAAAGTAACGTAGGAACCGGGATTTAATCATGCTACCCTACTTGGGTCTGTGTGCCATAGGTACTCCTCTACTACTCCCCTACTGTGCCGTAGGTAGTAATCGTAGTGCCTAATCGTTGCTTTTCAAAATTACAACACTATAAATGTTACATGTTTTTTACAAATATTAGAATAACTTTTTTATAGAGTCGTAACTGCTCCCAACCGTCTAGAGCCAGTGAGACTATGACGTCCCCAATTAGGGTATATTATGAGGCTGGAGGTAGTGCGGAAGGGAAGGAGATGGGGAAAAAGAAGATCGAGAAGTATCTGGCTATTCAGATCTGGTTACCAAACACGGCTAAAGCCATTTCAAGAAACGTTTCAATTCTGTATGTTGGTCTTTCACCAGGGCGATACGTAGAGTATGTACCACTTTGGAACGTGCCGAAAACGTACTAAATATTTTTCCATACTAATTAAATGTGTTATGACACATATCAATCAAATAAAATTGATTTGCGTACCCCGGGTTTGAACCCGTGACCTCTGGATTCGTAATCGAGCGTCTTACCACTCGACTACGGAGGCCGTTAAACGTTAAAAAACACATTAATATCTTTTTGATAAGTAACTTGCAACAGATTAAAATGTTGTGCTTATTTATTTTAGTTACGTTTATGTATTTAAATTGCCCTAAAAATATCATAATAGTGGTGGAACTAGCAGGAAACAAAAAATATACCAAGCAATAAAGATAATAGTTTGAACTCTTTATACTTTATGAAAAAATCGAGGTTAATACTTATTTTTTTAAATCATGGAATTTAACTTCAAATTTGCGAATAATTGCTTTAATCCACCCATTTCAAATATAGAATAAATTTACAGGTAGGTACTTTACCGCTTGTATACATTTTTAAAAAAAGAAGATTTTAATTTCATAGCACGTCAACAGTTCAACTTTTAATAAGTTCACACTTGTACAAAGGTACGTACTCATAGGTACGTACCCACAAAGGAAATTATGCATAGTTAATTCAAGTTTGAAGCGAGTGCAAAGCTGAACAATTCTGGATCTCGAGTTGAGATTTCGATTCTAGTCGAAGTGGAAAATAAAATAGTAACTATGTTGCGGGTGGTGTGAATATTATCTATTATATGTAGGTACAGTATGAAGTATAGACAAAAAAAATTGTTGATGTTGCAGATTTAATTTTATCAAAGATACGGAGTCGTTTAAGCTTTTCATTTCAGTAAAAACAGATTGTAATAATGTTTTATGATCTGTTTTACTGAAATGAAAATATTTAACGACTTCGTAACATTAATAAGATCTTTTTTGTAACACCAGCTATTTTTTTCGCCATGTGGACATGACTTTTTTATTGCTACCTCCTCAGTTCTACTTTACATCAAAAAAACATCACGAAAAAAAATGTTTTCATAAAAAATCAAAAAAAAAAACAATTTGAGGATATTCTTTGTTATAGTCGAATATACAATAGTCACGCGTTGTTTAACAAAAGTTCAAGGAGTAAATCTGTATTTCAGGTTTCTCAAGGCTTGGTGTCGGTTATTTTAAAATTTCGTCATATTTTTTAATTTATTTATATTTATATTTGATCGTTTGGGCTATTGAACAAATTTTGACGAACTGAAAAGCATTATGGTTATGCTGTTGTACTTGTAATCTGATCACAATTTAATGATTTAATAAAACAAATTTATAACTTTATTCCACTTTTATTTTATGACTGGACCGGTTTCAGCCTATGACGGCCATCTTCAGACTGGTACATGTTGTTGTTAACCTACGGCTTATATACTATTTTTGGGGATGTCAAGGGTAGTAAACCATGATCTTACTTTAATTATATTCATCAGTATTGTTGCATGATTTTATTAGTTACAGGGTAAAAGCTACTTTTATTATTGGTATTATTTTTTTTGAATATTAGCTTTTTTGTCCCTATTGGATTTGAAGTTTTGACTACACGGCAGCTAGATTGCTTTGCTTTTAAGTGTGAATTAAGTTTTTTTAAAACAAATTGAAGAAGTACCTACCCTTTTGATTGTACTATGGCAAATTTTACGAGGCAGAATGATGGGAAAGAAGTATTAGATAAAAGAGGAAAGTTGAGATGTACCTAGATATTCACATATAGGAGTGGAGTGGTTATAAACATAGTTTAACCAATTAAAGCAACTTTTGAGCTTTGAATGATGGCCTCTTACCGAGGATTTTTATGTGATACCTACTACAAAATAATCCAACTGCCCAGAGCCGGTGTACCCAATTTGGAGAAAGTCATGAGGCGCTAGACATTTGGGGAAGGCGATACAGATGGTGAAGCGAACTTTTGGTAAAACCTGACTAATAAATAATCAAATCTAATTAACAAACCTATTGAAAGCCACTCCTAGCAACATTTAGAATGAGGATTCAGAACTCTTGCCAACGAGATATTAGCAATATTTCCAACTCTATAGCAATATTGTATTCGACGGCCTGCGCGGTCGAGAGGTAAGACGCTCGACTACAAATCCAGAAGTGGCGGGCTCATAACCGGCGTGCGTAAATAAAATTTATTTAATTAATATGTATATAACACATTTATTTCATTTAAAAAATATATAAAGTATGTTTGCGACACGTTCCGGAGTGGTAGATACTCATAGTATCGTCCTGGTGAAAGACCACAATTCAGAATCGAAACGTTACTTAAAATGGCTTTAGCGTTGTTTAGTGACCAGATTTGAATAGCCAGGTACTTCTCAACCTTCCTCTTCTCCGTCTTCTTCCCTTCCCTATTACTTTCAGCCTCACAACATACCCCAATCGGGGATGCCATAGTGTCACTGGCTCTAGACGGTTGGGTGCAGTTGGAACTCTTGTGCGGTATTCACTATAAAAATCATATTTTTAAAGCATCTCAAATATATAATAATTAACTGTTCGTTGAAGGAAGAATTGAAAGGTGTGGGCTTGGGCGCGAAAACGAACAATGTGAAAGTATGTTGCCTATTGTATGCGTACGATGCGGTGCTGATTGCTAACAATATGGAAGATCTACAGTTTCTCATGTCTAGGATGAACCAAGTGTGTATGCAAAATGATTTGATTATGAATGTAAGTAAGTCCAAAGTGATGGTGTTTACGTGCAATATAGTTGTGAATGATGAATACTTGGAGCAAGTGGATGAATTTGTGTATTTAGGAAGTATGTTTACAAGAGACGGAAAGGCTGATAAGGATATTGAAAGAAGGGTGAATGCAGGAAACTCCATTAATGGAGGACTGAACGCTGTTGGGGCAAATAAGAAATTGTCCAAAGAAGCGAAGCTAGCAGTCCACAATGGAGTGCTTATACCAACCCTGATGTATGGCAGTGAGGCATGGAACTGGCAGAGGAAGAATGAAAGTAGACTGAATGCTGTGGAAATGAGATCTTTGAGACGGATGTGCGGTAAAACCATGTATGACCGTATTACAAATGTGGATATCCGGAAATAATGCAAGGCTGAAATGAGCATAATGGATAGGATCAAGAAAAGGACGCTTAGATGGTTTGGGCATGTAGAGCGAATGAACGAAGAAAGGAGTGTGAAAAGAATATATGATGCGAAAGTGAATGGAAGAAGAAGTCGAGGACGCCCGAGAAAGACATGGTACGATCAAGTCAATCAAATACTTGAATCGGGTCATGTGAAGAGTCAGAATAACAGAAGAGTATGTATGAGACGATGTATGAATGTAAATGAAGCAAGAAGTGTGTGCCAAGACAGAGTTGTATGGCGGTCCGTCCTATCTGCCTACCCCTGCAGAGAAACGGCGTGATGGTTAGTTAGTTTTTAGTTAGAAACTGTTCGTTGTTCGTTCTCTTGAAACACAAATAATTTACAAGCCTTTACAAATAAATTAATTTTATTTGCGTTTTCTGTATTTCAAACCTACGCGCTATTCTCAATGTTCTTCCAAGAAGGCTGTTAAATGAGGTAGATACTTCACTGCTTTTAAAAATGTACACAGATATTTAATTATGCATGAAGTGATCGATAGCGTGGTTGGTAGAGCCCTCAGCTAACATTCGAACGGATCGAATTCAAAACTCACAGTGGTAAAGACTACCTTCATTTTCAGAAAAGTTTTATACGTGAAAATATCTGCACTAAAAGTAAATACGAAAGCATTGCTCTAAATGAGTACATATTTTTAATCAGTTATTAAGACCCTGTTGCGGTTGCATAAGCCGAGTTATAAATAATGAACTTTTATCGAACTGATAATGATATAGTAATATTATTATGATTCATAAAGTTTCAGCGTATTACGTGCTACAGGAAGCTGCCATTTGCAGATTGCAACGTCAAACGGATCCGCCATTTTTTGTAACTTCCTGATTACAATTTAATGCGATTTTTTGTTATGCTTAAAGCGTATTGCCAATTATCTAATAACCCAAATGTCCAGTCAATTGATACTGCACTTTTAATTGGGAAATATTTGTGATACGCTATTTGACTTTGCAAACAGAATTGCCGAGATTAGGTTGATAAAATCATTCATTTTTAATAACAAATTTTATTCGTTTTCACAACACATTCCTGTACAGGTATCGACATTGTATATTTTTTAAATTCGTGTATTGGAGTTTGTATTTTTCGAAGAAATTGCCATTATGTCCGATTCTAATTGGTATTAAACACAATGGGGTATTTTTACAAATGAGGGATACTGTTCAAAACGTATGGAATATTTAAAGAGTATCTTTCTGATTCTAATCAGCTCACTAAAAATGTAATATTTTCATGAATAATTATTGATTTTTAAAACGCTCCAAAATCGCTAATTCCTAAAAGAACCGAATTTGATTATGACGTAAGTACCGCTACTGGTTGCTAACAGTGGCGGCTCGTGACTTCTTAGTGTGTTAGAGTGGTAAGATTGAAAAAAAACATCATCATTGATGTTGTTGAAGCCGAAAACATTTTTTTATTTTTTTTTCGAAATTTCAACTTTCAGTATGAAGATTTTTCAGAAATCCGTGCAGTGCACCACCAAAACTGAAAAATCCTGAAAATCTTCATGCAAAAAATAAAAATATAAATCATTTTCGGCTACAACAACACTAACAATGTCGTATTTTTCAATATTAGCATTCTAGCACACTAAAATTCACGAGCCGCCACTGGTTGCTAACACAACTGCCATTAGGACCCGAAACTGCCTGTAAACATTAGCCGGAGTGACGTCATAGACGCCTACCGCATAAAGATTAAAAAAACATATTGCTTTGGCGGGAAATCAAAACACGAATAATTTAAATCAACGAAAATTTATTCTTCAACGTGAAAATAATAAAAATCAAATCAAATAAAAATAAAAAAAATTCAAGAATAAAAACCAACAGGGAAAATACCCTATTGAAATTGTGTGCACAATTATACTATTTTATTTTTTATTACATGTTAATAATTGTACTAAGATATATTAATGGTCATTTATTTTCACCAACCCTGATTCCAGATATTATACAATAATTACAATTATACATATTTATTATAATTATGTTCAAATGTGAAAGAGATTGATTAGGAAAGCAAATGTATCAATGTATGGAGAGGAGAGGATTGAAAATGTAATTTATGCGAAGTATTGAGTCACGTACTTTCTAACCTACCTCTTCCTCGTCTCCTTTCCCTCACAACATAACCCAGGTTATTTAATTGTTATGTTTACTGGAAACGGTTTTTTTAGAATTAACTTATGATTTTTACATACAATTATAGAGCTACTGCGCCTAATATAGGCAATCGGACGAATAGCAACTTTAATTAAATAATTATTGCAATTTATCGTGAAGAATTTGAAATGAACCTATCAAAATTATGTCATGCAACTTCTTTCGAGAGATTTGTAAACTTAGCATCCTGTGTGATTCAGTTTGCAAATTTGTTATGATAAGTCGTTATGTCATTATATGAACTTGCATTGTCATAACAGTTGATAATAATATTATTACTTAACAAGCTGTAGTTTCTATAAATATCCTAAATTAGTGGTATACAGTATTAATGTGGAATATTATGAAGATACGTCATATAGAGAGAATATAAGTACTATTTTTATTTATTTTTTTAAACTCGTGGAGGAAACATTTTTCTATGACAGCCAATTATGATTTTCGTATTTATTACAAATGAATTATAATTTTAGTATTAAGAGGTTTTAAGTTCCACTTTATCGTTATTATGATCTTACGGTTGAAAAGTTATCTGGTATAGTATTTTTTCATTTTTTTTATTTAGGAAAACATACATTTTTATACATATTTTGTTATAAGTATTTTGCATTCACCAGTGAAGTTTTCCGCTAATAATACAATATATCAAATGATAATGAAATCATAACAAGACTTTATTTTAATTTTTAGGCTAAGCGAAACCGGTGGTCATAAAAATTAAAAATAAATCTGTGGTCAAACCACAAAGTGATTGCTTTCTACGAAAATATATATAATATATACCTATACGCTATATGAAATTATTCTCTTTTTAAAAAACCCTGTTTTACGGATAAAAATAACGATTTGGTAATGAAATAGAAAAACTGTGTGCATGAATCATCAAAAACTCTCTAAGGCAGCGCTTTGGTAATATGAAATTTTAACAGCTTTTTCTCTTTTGAATTTCAAGTACAGCGAACTGATTTTCTGCTCACAATTTTATTTCTTTCATGAGCTTTGGATCATTGAAGCATCCATTTAACTTTTTAAGAAAACAAGAAAGGACGCAAAACTTAAAAAAACATAAATTTATGTCTAGTACAATTTTCACTTACAAATACACATATTTCTTCTTCTGTTATGACTTAAAGCAGATATTGATTTCCTATAAGACCTTCGAGATTAAGAATCTGGAATTCTTTGAATAAGAGCTCTGTTCCTTTGTATTGTCGACATTTTTTGGTGGCATTTCAAAGCTTGTTACCCTACTTGTCACCCGTCAACCAATCGGGTATATCTGATGTTAATATTCGTCAGACATATACCAACCCCTAAGCCCCAAAGGTAGGTATTATTGTGACATAGAACTCTTAATATAAGATATACGTATGTTTATATCAAAGTTCATCAGATGAAACGTGAATTTCGTGTCAGAAGTCGAAACCGGTAGTTATGTCTGACACTCAACCCAGAATACAAAAAAAAACAGATGTGTTATATCTATATTCTTACTCTTGATACAAAGTAAATGAAGACGTGTTTTCTTGATTCTGTATTGCCACACGATTTCCTGACAAAATTCTGCGCCAATTTTACGCAATCAGGTAGGCGGGTGCAGTGGCGTGCATTGCGTTTTGACCAATGATAATGTTTGGATGATTTAACGGCGAGCAATTAAGATTTTTTAAAAATGCAGTCAAATTTTATTCAAAATAAAATGTTTGTACAAAAATCCAACATGCCAATCAAAATTTAAAAACTCCAACAAATCCAAAATTGTCAAAATTTTTTTTTTTGCATAAATATAATATAAAATAAATGTGATTACTAAGGATTGAATGATAATGACATAAACAAACTTTTATACCGGTATTTTAACAGTAGGTGCTCCGAAAAACTAACGTCAGTAATTCGGCACCCTCGCACAACAGAAATACACGTCAAACGCGTTCCCAACATTTATACACGGCAGATACATGGCTCTTAAACGGGTTATTTTTTACAATTGTGAAATGATTGGCGGTTTCTGTGTTTACTCCCTTCTACAACATGAATCTATTTTAAAAAAACAGGCTAACTCCTTCCTTTCCTTAAAAAAAATATCCACATAGCATTCCCAAAGATCATATAGCTCCCAAGCCAGATCTATTTGCCTCCTATGAGATTTTAATGTAAAACTGACCCTCTTGTCAGTAATTTAAAGGAAAAAAATTTTCATTACTTTTTCTAAGGCTATGATACGCAGCTTTCAATGGACATCCTCACTAATGACTAAATTCTTCTATGGAATATTCCAAATACAATAGAATATATCTTAATTCAATTGGGTCTCCGGGAAATGTCAAGATGTTCATTATAATGTATTTAGCGAGGGTAAATTAGACTTTTTAAACCTAAATATCGAAAGAAAGGGGTATTTATGTTAGATCTGCAATCGATTTTTAGAATTCAGCCGTCAGGCTTTTATTGCACCCCACTGGTGGGCTGATAGAAGAAACTTCCCCGTCAGACTGCCGAACGTATCCGACAGCGCGGTCCCAAGTGGCCTTAGAGATATTACGGAGGGGTCGAAAACCCGTAAGAAACACCGCTCGTAAAATTCCCCTCGCCCCTTCGGACTCGTGGCGGTTTGGGGCAAGATGCCGCTAGGTAGTCACTACTTCTTACTTCCTACTTCCTACCTCCCACCTACCGAACGGGCCACGCGTTTAACTGAACAAAAAAACGTATCGCACAGATATACTCGGTTTGCTTGTGTTAATCTCTGGTATGAGTTTTAAACTCCCCACTTTAAAATAGTATCTACCGATATCACCGATATACTCGTATTCTGTGTAATTATTTTTAATTCCTGTATGGTTTACATGTAGGTGCCCAGTCCTGAGCTAACTAGTGCCAGGAGGATTAGCACAGCCACGTCGACAGCTAAACAAAATCGATATGATAAACTAACCAGTCGACGTTAGTTTATATCACAAGCATGCCCCAAGCTGCTTAATATATCTATAATTGTATCAATATCGGGAAAATATCGTTCTACGATGGCAACACTGACATATTTTACCTATGGCGTAGTCAGCCGTTTTTCATGGCAAGTGTCAACTAATTACAGATATCGTTGATTAAAACAACTTTTATCGTGTCAGTGTTGATAATTTAAAGGTGTTCGTGTGAGGAACGTTGAAGCAGCTTAAATGTTGACGCAGGAAGACAATGTAAATCTTAAATTACTAATAATTTTACCGAGAACGCGTCTTCCTTTATAAAGAAAGCGCTATCTCCTTATGTCGTCTAATTGCTCCTGTTCTCTTGCAGTTAGTAAATACTGGCTTGAAGAATACGGTGTCTCAGCAATGGGCCGCCGGAGCGACCTTCTCATATTGCGCCTGTAAAGATTGCTAATCTAATTCCCACCTGAAATTTAAAAAATACGTTAAAGCGACAAGGTAACATAAATCAGTACTTAATTGAAGATTAATTTTGTTCCACATTCAAGCATTAGCACTAATGATATCTCAAAGCCAATCGGTCTATACTGTCTGTATTCTCTCAAATCTACACTTCTATTCCAATTGTGTTAGGAGAATGATGAATAATTTAAACGGGCATTCAATCGAAGGCAGCATAATCGCGCAGCTCAACTGTCTAACTCTTGTGGTTTTTGCTTCCATTAGAAATAATGTTTCAGGTTTCAGATGTAGATGATAAATTATTATTCCTTATTTTATTTCAATTTGATTGCTTGTAACTTACACCTGGATTCTGATGCTAATGAGATTTTCATTATATTATTCAATTACTTGTTGGTTATTCTTGTCTTATAATTGGCCTGTAATGATATTAGGCAATTATAAGATATTTTATTTTTAATCCTTGTTTTGCACATGCCATTAACTGAAAGAATCAAGAATAAAATTTTATCTTTTTTTACGTGTATTCTTATAGGTCCCAGAGTACATCTTCCATTTTTTCTTTAATTTAAAAAACCCTTTTCTGTTATACGAGTATGTAGGTAATTATTTTATAAACATCGTATATTTTATATTTTCTTCTTTTAAACGTAATTTTATTATTTTCTTTGCGAAATTTTAGTATGGTTTATTACTGGGACAATTATATTTTAAAATTTTAATGAGAAGGGATATAATGGCCAGAAGGCTATATTTTGTGTGGAATTTAAAATAATGGGTAACATAGGCTGTTTAAAAGAAAAGGTGAATTTTGAATTTTCGCGGGCTGTGTACATGCGATTATCGTTTTTTTGTTGTTGTTATGTTGGTACACATATGTTTATCATATATTAGGATTATCAGCCATTTTGGATTAGTGGTTTGTTTTTGACAACTGGAAAGGTTAGTCACGTTTTTGTGTGTTCTTCGATTTTTTTACTTTTGAAAAAAATGTATCAAAGAGTAAAATCCATGATTTGTTTTTCCACAACTGCAGGACGCTCATCGTCATTAACATCTTCTCGGCCTTCTGTAAAGCGCTTGTACCACTTATAAACACTTTTTTTAGACAAAGTAGACTCGCCGAATGCCACAGTCAACATTTTAAGTGCGTTACGTTAATCATGGATTTTATTCTTTGATCCATTTTTTTCAAAAGTAAAAAATCGAAGAACACACAAAAACGTGACTAACCTTTCCAGTTATCAAAAACAAACAATTAATCCAAAATGGCTGATAATGCTAACATATGATAAACATACGTTTACTAACATAACAACAACAACAAAAAATCGATAATCGAATCTACACAGCCCGCGAAAATTCAAAATTCACCTTTTCTTTTGAACAGGCCTCGTACTTGCATTTAATTTGAAATAGACAGATATTTTTAAACACTGTTTTCTATAATATTTTGAAACACTTGAGCGATGTGCCTTTAAAAACGAGGTGTACCTACCTAATGCAAGCTGATCGCATTTCTAAAAAACTTCATCGCTACCATTGCGAAGTTAGCCTTCAAGAGGCTGATGACTTTCGGCGATAATAATAATAAATAACCGCTAGACTGTTCGTTTGAGCTCAGGCGAAGTAGAAGTGTAGTGTATGTCTGCGTGCTTGTGTATCTTTCAATCTGCCTTTCGCAATAACTATCGCATTGCCCAAATGAATGCGCAACTAATGCGTCTTTCGCCTTCCAGGGGCTGATGACTTGGGTACAACTAACAGTGCCGAATTAAGCCCTGTAGAGGTACCTAGGCAGTCAACATTTCGGTACCTGCCTCCCATTCTATATCCTATTTTGATCATTGCACGCAGGAAAAAAGGACTAGATACCTACAGGTGATTTTTTTTTGCTATTTCATTTTGAAACATGCTTTTCATTGAAAATTAAACGTTTCTATGGCGTTCATTACAACACGTGTTGTCTTCTTTCATATCCAATAGCAATAAAGGAAAATTAAATGTCGATAAAATAAAATAAAAATGACCAAAGAAACGAAGCTAGCAGTCCACAATGGAGTCCTTATACCAACCATGACGTATGGCAGTGAGGCATGGAACTGGCAGAGAAAGGATGGAAGTAGACTGAATGCTGTGGAAATGAGATCCCTGAGGCGTATGTGCGGTAAAACCATGTATGATGACCGTGTTAAAAATGTGGATATCCAGAAAGAATGCAAGGCTGATGTAAGCGTAATTAATAGAAGGGACGCTAAGATGGTTTGGGCATTTAAAGCGAATGAACGAAGAAAGGAGTGTGAAAAGAATATTTTATGCGAAAGTGAATGAAAGAAGAAGTCGGGGACGTCCGAGGAAGACATGGCACGATCAAGTGAATAAAATACTTAAATCGGTTCATGTGAAGAGTCAGAATAACAGAAGAGTATGTATGAGACGATGTATGAATGTGAATGAAGCAAGGAGTGTGTGCCAAAAAAGAGTTGTATGGCGGTCCATCTTCTCTGCCTACCCCTGCGGAGAAACGGCGTGATGGTTAGTTAGTTAGTTAAATATTAATTGAAATATCCTAATGCTTAGCTTCTTCAATCTTGGTGTATTTTTAAATTGTCGGTAGTCAGCCCGGGTTCATATCCTGCGCGCATTTTGAGTAGTTACCGGCAAATTCGCCCCTAAACTACATAAAACGTTGAATGTATATCTAATTTGTAGTTATAATACATTGTAATTGTGAGATTTATTGAATGCGAGTTGATTTATTTTTAACATTTTATGACTTCTTCATAGTAATTTTTCGATCCGTTACCGCGGAACACTTCAAAAATGCTCGTAGGCAATTTCCTACTCTGCCTTATGATTATTCCGGCACTGACAACGAACGTTCACTAAACTCCGATCACCTCATATTCAGCATCACATAAATATGCCGTAACGACCTTCGTATCGCAATAGTCTACGTATTTGGCTTAAAGTCTGAAGGATGCGGGTTTCATTCCTGCGGCATCACAAACGTAATATTAAACTAGTATGTTTGTAGAAACAACTGCAATGTATGCTCCTCAATCATTAATCCACATTTATTGAGAGTTGCTATTACCTTGCTAGGTCCTCTTGTGAAAATACAAAAAGGAATTTTACAAAATATATTTAGAAAGCTCTTCAGGTACCCAACAAAGCCACTCTTTCAACTTTTAGGAATTCTCAATATCAAAATAACTCATTCTTCAAAATCTTTAATGTATATCACACATAATAAAAATACAAGGACCAAACAACAAGAAAGACTTTTAGTACCTAAATACAATACAGCTTTTGCACAAAGACACCATATGTACATCGCTCCTCACATTTACAACAAACTCCCACCACAGACTAGCCATCACCAATATGTATTCCTTTAATCAAAACATTACTAAATGGCTAATGAGTAAGGACAGCAAGGAAATTGAAGACCTCCTAAAATAGCACTCGAAATTCTTCACCATGACAAACTAGAACATTGTGTAACAAATATCATCATTTTTTTTAAAATATTCTACTTGTACTCACTGTCACTTACCTCAGAAGAGGCTCTTATGACCTAGTGAGGTAGGTAATGTAAAAAAATAATATAAGAACCAAAAAGTTAATAAATAAAAATAAATTGATCATGATTGTCGAGTGAAGAAAGACAGAACCAAAAACAAATCATCTGCTAGAAGTCCTTAAGCCAACCAAGGCAGGGCTTTATGGACAGGGGGCTGGCCGATCTAAAGAGGCTAGGAGAGAAAGATTCTTCAACTACTTCATAAGAATTCTGGCTTCAAGCTCTGAACACAGGACTTACTCAAAAATAACCCTAAGTTTGTTAATTCTCGGCGACTATAAAAACCGATAGTTCTCTGTAAGCGAGCATTCTTGTTTTTTATCAACCCAAGGACGCCTTCCGATGATATTGTAACTCCAACGGTTAACAATTAGGCGTATTACATGCTTAGCATAGTCCCACTTTAGTGTGAAAGTTTTAATGGTAATATCGTTTACCTTTATCTCGCTCTCAATCCACTCGTGTCTTTCGGAGTCCCCCAGCATGGCTCTATATATTGCTTTTGTGGGGTGGCAATTTTTGTCACCACGTTCTTCATGAAAGTCCACGTTTGCGCTACAAATTGCACGCAGCAACACGCAATGATATGATGAAAATTTTACAGTGTGTGGTCATCGGAATAAGGTGTAATTTACTATCGACCCCGTCAATCTACGAAAGGTGTGTATTTAGACGATGATTATGAAGTTTGAATGAATAAAGAAAACGGCTAGTAATTCTCTAAATGAACATTAGTGCAGTCCAGGTTCTGGCGCAGGTTACATTTTGAGCGCCTTTGGTCAAACACTAAATTGAAACACTAACATTTTCTAAAAACTTTATTCCACGTTTAATAAAATGGCTTATTGTGTAATTGTAATAATATATATCTCCGCTATATTCCACGTGGACCCATGGAGATTAAATACAAAAAGCATAACTTTTATAAAAAATCTCATCGCTGTTAACCACTCGTTTTGGCAGGTTTCCCCTCTGAAAATAACTAAATATGAACTCACAGATCAAACAATATACATGTTTAAAGTGTAAATGTTTTATTCTGTTAAATTTGCAGAGTAACATAGTGATTCACGTATTGTTTTTAAAAAAATAGCTCCTTGACAATTCGCCGCCTGTAGCGAACTGCTTTAATTGCGCCTGAACAGGACCGGCTCTGCATTGGTGATATGTTTCTAATGATTTCTCAGCAAAATTGTTATTGGTATATGATTGCCAAAACTATCACAATGTCATAGAATTGCCAGAAATCAATGGAAAGCGTCAATATTGGGACACGATCCCTTGTTGCTTGCTTTTGGATGATTCCATGATAGCGAAGCTAGACTCTGGTCAGCTCATAACCAGCAGCTTGTAGCATGTAGCTTGTTTGCCGCACAGAGCACGGGTCGTATGATACTCGTGCGATATGACTTTATGGGGTCGGGCGCACTGGAGCACGCGAGCACGCTTGGCCGGCCGAGCACGACGGACACGGCGCGTGCTCGCCGCGTGCTGCCGCTGCGTGACGGAGTCTCTGCCCGCTAGCTATATGAAGGCACTTCGTTGAAATTATCGCCAGTGCTTCTGAAGATATGAATTTGTCTTATGAGGTGATGGGCATCAAATTTTACTGTAAAAAATGCATGCTGTAGGTGTCAGTTAAGAAAAACACAACTAGAAACGGTTGATAAATATATATGCTCAATTCTCTCTATAGTTTGGCTAGTCTAATCCTCGACTGTGAATCCAAAGGTCGCGGCTTTAAATCCTGGCATGAACAGACACATTTTACTCAATCATTTTGAGTTATTTCGCATTTAATTAATATAAAATAATATTAAGTACATTTGCGGCACGTTCTAGAGTGTCAGTATGGTCCTGGTGAAAGACCACCATTCAAAATCGAAACGTTGTTTGAAATGGCTTATGTTCGTATGTGTTGACCACATACGAACATATACATATCGTAGGTCGTATGTGGTGACCAGATCTAAATATCCAGGTACTTCAAAACCATAATCTTCCTCTTCCCCATCTCCTTCCCTTCCTCACCCCCTCAGCCTGACAATATACCCAATCGGGGATGTCATAGTTCCACCGGTTCCGGACAGCCGGGAGCACTTGGTACTCAAGTGTAGTCATTGAACTAGCCTATTTGAAAAACGCAGGAAAAAGAAATTGTCGAGTATATATCATATCTTTTTGTTAGAACTCGTTTTGGCTCATTGACAACGCTGGCTCAAAGAGAATGAAGCCTAACACGGGTTATTAGTCCAAAAATCAATCAACGTAATGCTTTTGGCCGTAAGAATTTAAAATCATATTTAATTTTGACTCATTTGTGTTTTTGTTTCGTACGCATATTTATAATTTTCTACGTTTTCTATCAAAAACCATCCAAGGTTATTAGCCTTTGATGACATTTGCAATCTATTCATTCCTGCTTTTCAGTTTCGCGACAATAACCTTAGTAATAACGGCTCTAAACAAAATTAACTTTAAATATGTAAATAATATTAATAATCTAAAACATAAATATGAAACAGAAAAAGCAATAAAATAAAAAGACAATGGTCGCAACCGAGACTCGAGCTCGAATCCTCTACTTCAGGATAGAGTAGAGAAACCGAGTTCGAATCTCGGTTGTGACCATTGTCTTTTTATTTTATTGCTTTTTCTGTTTCATATTTGTGTTTTAGATTATTGATATTATTTAAATATTTAAAAAAACAAAAGCATTAATGCTTACTGGATATTTACTATAATTTTATTTGTGTGAGGAAATTTTAATTTTCAATAAAGCCAAACCTTTTTACTCGGTGCCACAAAACTCACTGCAGAATGGGTGCATCACAAACTACTGAGCTCAATTTAACTCCAGTAACAAACAGAGCTGAATGTCTTTAACCTTTTTATCCAGCACACCCTTATTAACTTTAAATAAAAGAGACAAGGAAAGAAAGGTAGGTAATTAAATTGAAGCGCTATATGAGCATCGGAAAAACGATGCCTTTTTTTTAATTTTTGCGTGGTCAACCTAGGGATATGGGGGAATTGTTTTTTTAATTATAGGTATAAATAACTAAAACACATCACATTGTAGAAAAATTTTAACAATAGAGCATAGGTAATGGGTGTTAGGCTTGGAAAAACCATGTATGGAGAGAGAGCTAATTATTTTTACCCAACCTATACAAACTTGCGATAAATCACTTTCTCCGGGTTTTCACGTCGTACACCATGAGAGAGAAAGAGACAACAAATAAAATACTCCGCTTCTACGTACTGTCAGAATGATCTTGGGCTCCTGGGTCACCGCGGGACTCCGCCCACTTGTTCTATTATGCCACTAAACTTGACACAACTAAACGATTTTTTAGGTTAGATGCTATATTTTTGTTGGTAACAATACTGTGAAAAAGTGGTTGTACGAATAAACAAAAACATTGTGTCGATATGTACTATGAATGGATGTATAAATAATAATAATAATAATAATAATATTTTTTTATTAATTTTCTTATACATGACAAACTTTTTTAATTTAATGCATATAAGAAAATAATTTTTTTTTTTTTACAAAATAAATACAAATTATAGTACCATATGGATACACAAGAAAGATAAAATTTAAATAATTATTTTTAGAAAGATAAATACCCTAGTCTTAGTCTTAGCCACGCCCAGGTCCGCTGAGTCAGATAAAAATCATCAAAAACTGACTACACTGCCTTGGATAGATACCACTCTATGTACTCTAAGGTGTTAGGTATGTGTTTTATGTTTGGTGTCTCAAGAAGTTACAGGTGTTTTTATAATTAAATTTTATTGGCGTGAATACCTCTATATTTTTAATTTTTCCGTAAAAAAAATTAAAAATCGGCCATACTGGAATATTGACTACCCAAATTGTGAAATCTCAGGATGAAGTTTGGTAAAAATTGTTTTAGTGTTGAACAATAATAAATGTCGGCAAGCTCTCCAAGGTTCGTGAATAAAGGAGCAGACATGTTTATGTTCCGTGCTACAAAATACTTACTAGTTTTACGTACTACCTACACTGTTCCTGCGCAGTTTTCACATATTTCCAGCGCAATACCTACAAAGTACCTTCAAAGTCCATGCGCAATTCATACAAAGTGCCTACAAAGTATGCGCCTTGGTATGCGCTATTCTTCCAAGTTCTGCGCAGTACAACCCGGCAGTGATTCATAACCTGCAGACCGCGAACCGCATTCGACCCACCTTCACATTTATTACCGCCCACTTAGTTAAATTAAATATCAAAAAGATTGCGATAATTTCGTTGAAAAATGGAGGCAAATTATAACGCTTGTCTGTAGTAAAAAACGAAATTCAAACAACTGAGCAAGGTTTTTTGCAAAACTTTTTTACTGACACCATCTGTTGATTGATAGCTGAACTAACAAGTTTCTTGGTGTAATTCCAAGATAAATGTAATTATCTCGGGATTTATTATTTATTTTCTGAAAATAGCAATATCAAAGAGCTGATGTCCCCTTCCCTTTTACTCCAGTGAATTATGCTAACATTATGTATTATCTTCTTTCTCTGATATTTGGTAGACATATTTTTTTTCTGAATATAATTCAATCAATTTTTTGTACACATAATATTATGTAGCAGTCAATAAAGAACGCCGAAAAAGCTGTCACGCTTAAAACAAAGACGAGCAGAACTTAATAATAACAGTATTAAGATGATTCTATTTTAATTATAAATATAACAATATGATATAATTAAGGTGGGAATTTATATAATACTGCCATCTATGGGTGAAATATCGCTATTAACTTAAGCTCAAATTACTAATCTTTTACTATACATCTTTGTAATGGTAAGATTCTAAAGATTCAAAGTTTTGAAAACTGGTTTTATTATATTATACTATGAAGCTTTGCTACCCGGCTTCCCCCGAGTTTCTTTTTCGATTTACTTTTTTACTGAACAATTTAAAAACATGGAATAAACAAGATGACATCTTATTGTAGGTATTTCTTTTACAAATGATATTTCAAAGTTCATGATAAATATGTTGTTGGATGCTGAAAACAGTTGCATAGGCCTAAATATTAAATTTCAAGATGCCAGAGTTCACCGAGAGTTTCAGAAAAAAAAACTGCTTCATAGTTGAGATAACGAAACAAACAAATATCTAAAACTGCTTTTATTTAACACAACAAACTAAAAAACAAACTTCATCATAATAAAAATACTCTGATTAAAGAATAGTGTTGAACCATAGAGTGAGTGTTTAATTTTACATTTTATTCATTTATGAAACATGCATTTGTTTATAAAAATGGTGAAATATTTACAATTCATAACAAAAAAAAAAAGGGAAAAAAAATATTTGTCCATTACCAATCTTTAGAATAATGATTAATAAACCCAGCCTAATCTGCATACATTTATAATATTCTAATGTACAACACATAAATATTGATTTTGAAATAACTAACCACTACTTTAAACCTACAAAGTGCAAAAATATCAGACCATATAGCTCTAAACTAAAAAAGAAAAAAAAACAACAAAGCAAAGTTAGGTATTTTTCATAAAATACAAAGTCCTGCAAAAAAATATCTGTACAGATGTTCAATTAAAAGACAATTATTATAAATGCATGTGTATAAATTTGGAAGGTTAGCTTCATTTTCGTGCAGCCGACCGTCTAAAAAATAAACTAAAGCTGTAATCCTTTGACATCTTGATATAATACAATAAAAATTGAGAGTAACCATTCTAGCCTGTAGCAAAAGTCCACACTTCTTTGTTTCATATAAAAAAATTATGAAAACTATTTTGGTTAAAGCTGGAACGATAAAATCTTTATGCTCTTTCGATCAACTGGAAAACTTAAGGATAAATAATATTTCTGAATCATTTGTTTCTCTCTTATTAGAACATTATTCAAAATCTAACGATAAATATATTGACTATATTGGATGGTTTTAATCCCCGCCAGATGATGCAATGACTCCCACTCCGATCGCAACAATCGTAAGACCCTGAGCGATAATCCTCCACCTCATCATCCGCTGGGACATCCGGGTCTTTCCGTGGCGGAAGTTATAGAGGCCATAGCCTAAGATGCCTACTGTCGTCAAGCAACCTGCAAATAAAGAAATATTATAAGAATGCAATTGGGGAAACATTTATTTCTTGAGGGAGTTGGTTATGAAAGTGCAATTGAAGTAGTAAAGGTCTCACAATAAGAGTCAAGGCGAACAATACATACTTAGGATTATATGTATTAGTTGATATGTATACACTTCCGACAGTGACGACCTTGGGAACAGTCACTAAGAAACAGCCTTTTGTCTTGCTTATGCCTACTTATTGTTATTGGCCTAAAAAGGACAACAAATATATAATCCTTTCTTTTGAAAAGTAAGCTTTTTTCTTAATTTCACTGGAATTTTCTTTTTCAAGTCGAATAACAATTTTGAAAGATGCTGTATGCAAGCAATGAATCTGTGTGAGTACTGTATTTGTCTCAACATTCGCTTCAATACATATTACAGCAGGCTCCGGATAATATATTATGTTCACTGGCTTATATAACAATAATATAATGATCATTTATTCGAGAAGGTATATTGATGAGTAGTGCAATAAAAAAAATAAAAAAAAACCTTAGTAAAAAGTTAATAATTTAATTTATAGGAAGTATTTTATAGTCTTCTGTCTCCAGAAGGCCATCAAGATGAACTCCATTGAGACAGGCATGGCATTGAGGATAGTATTGTTCGATTGGCGTAATATGTGCAATAATCTTTGCATGCGCTGGTGAAGAAGTGCTCTGAAAGAGTTCACTTGTCCCTCCAGGAATATTTCCATAGCATTGCAATACCTCAGAAACTGGAATTGTTGGGGACAGGCGTAATTATAATTGACCTTCAGTTTATATGGTCAAATGCATTATACATTCAATGTACATGTGATGAAAGTACAGCAAAAACGTATGAGAATATTAATGCATTAAGTAAATAAAATCACTGGTTAGTATGCTCAAAATATCTCTTACATAAATATTTGCATTTTCAATATATTATTGGAAATAACGTAATGTGAACAATAATAATGTGAAGTTATGACATCACTAACTTTATCCTGGAGTGGGACTAAATGCTGGTCACGTAGAGTGGTAGATACCTTCAGTATCACCCTGGTGAAAAAGAAACATTCAGAATCGAAACGTTGCTAGAAATGGTTTTAACCGTATTTGGTGATCAGATCTGAATAGCCATGTACTTCCCAACTTTCATCTTTCCCCTATCCTTCCCTTCTCTACTCCCTTCAGCCTCACAAGATAGTTCAACTGACTCTGGACAATCGGGGGCAGTTGGAACTCTAGTGCGATATTCAGATTTTTTTAAAATAAGACCGTTAGAATTCAAATATCATCGAATTGCGTCCTTGTGAAAAAGAAACAGAAGACACCCACGGGTGAGATATAGAACTGTTGGTTTCATATGGGTAAGAGCTGTGAAGAATTGGCAAAACTAAAAACATAATTTGAGGGTAGTCTATGTCGTAAACTGGACACAAAAAGGTTTACAATGAAAAAGATACAAACATAGACAACCATGGCTTGCAAATGAATTTAATTAATTTGTCACGTGAGTGTATTTCTTTATAGTACTTTAGCCTGTTTGGATGTGTGTAGAGTTTTATTACCTGCATCGCACGGGCAGGTAGGGCAAAAGGAAGATGACAACCTTGTGAGGCGACAGAAAAGTATTTACTACATTATATTAAAGATGTATGATCGATTATGCGGTCGAAGTTTGTGGTTATTACACATGTAGGTGGTGAAAAGGCATTTTTATGATACTTTATTCATCTGCATCGGGCTGTATGACAGCACATAAGGAATAATGACCGTCAATAATAATTTTGAATTTGAAGTTCACTTGCCTTCTTTGATCCCCTAATTGAGGTGATTGAGGTTTGCAATTTGGTTATATTTATTAATTTAGACCAAATGTTATTCATTAACTATTTTATTTTTTTATAAAGTTACATAGTCATATGGATTGTTTTCTCCGAGTTTTAGTGTGAAAAATGAATGGAGATGTATTTAGCAACATAATTAATATAATATGATAAAATTAGCGTAAATTATTAGACAAGCGTAACAATTTTTTTTTTAAATCAAATAAGGAAAAACTAACCAATGGGCACAAATGGATTTGATGAAAACTTCCTATAAAATCTCTCTTGTGCATTTTCTCCGTACTGGGAAGTTAAGTCTTGTCTCATCTGAACCCATTCCAATTGCGCTTTGTGTGCTTCATCTTTGGCTGCCGGCACGGCATCACTTTTTATCGCTGCCATAATTATATAAATTATAAATACAGATTTAAAAATCCAATACACTACTACTTCACAGTATTGGCAGCGCTGGTGTATGACGTAAATAATGTTATTGTGAAGTGAAGTTGTCTGAATTGTCAAATTAAAGTTTTCTATGACCACAGAAAATTACAACCTTAAGACACGGAAGAAAAAATAAAACTCAAGATGGAAATTTGAATTAATATCATATTACAACAAAAGTATGTTCACTGTTATTTCACTTTCAAAAATTTCTCATTAAAACATTAAGTACTTAAATAACCAAATTACACCTAAATATATATTTTTTTAGTATTTCCAAAATATTTAAAACTACAAAATGTTATGCTTGGGCGAAAATGATCATATATGCCACACAATGAGTATATATATATATATTGAAATCAAAAATCACAGCTTTCATTCAATGTTAAACAATATTATCGCTGGAAATGCAAAAAGGTTTATGCGACATATGGTCAAAAATTAGTTAAATATGCAATCAGTTTTTTTTCTGCATCGAATGCTTTGACCTCTGACTCTCATTTGATAATGGAAGGATTTGTGGCCATTCAGAAATCTAAAATATATTTATCAGAAAAGTGACACAAACTTGTGACTTTTTTTTTTCGTTTCAAGTAATTTAAAGACAGTATTTTTTTTTCATGTTCCAATTAGGTACTGAATACGTTTTATGAATTTCATTGAAAAAAAACTAAGTGCTTTGGTGTATACTTGGAAAATGGCACTTCAAACCTTTTGCCCTTCCAACGACGATATATCAATAATTTTATTAAAACAGTGGTATGTACGTAACAGAGTTAATGAAAAAAAAAGTGTTGTTTTTCTTTTGAAATATGGCATTGGTAATTATTTTACATTGTTTAATGACTTGCCGTTTTTCTATCTTTGTATTATTTTATTTTTGTGGGTACCCATAATATGATAACTTATTTTATTTTTTCTTTTTATCTTGGCTTGTCAGGCTTTTTAGATGTATATTTATACAAACGGTATTTTTAACAAGATATGTTTATGATACAATATTACAATCGAACTAGGTAAATAAAATAAAAAGTCAACCGTAAAATTTTTATGCAACAAAAATATTTTAAAAATTCTTGTACAAATATTAGACGTGATCAATACACGATCATTTCCAAAACTTCTGTACGGAAATCTAAATTAACATCACAATTTAATCACAATATACAATCGTGTTATATAATATATAAAATGATAATACTAACATCATTTTATATTGCGGGACATACACCAAATTAGGTACTAAGAGATTTCTCTATTTTGTCCTCTGGCAGTACCTACAACTGTTGCCATTTTATCCTACCGATTTACCGATACCCATAGGTGTCAAATTGAAGTGCTTGAATTTCAAGTTTGATTTAAGTAGAGTTTTCGTGATGTTTTTTAATCGGAAAATATGTTTTATGCTATCCACTTTATTGGTAAGTAATTTATAAATTTTATATCATTATTGTGTACTTAATGCATATTCAATTCGAAACTTTATATCTTAAAACAAATATCGAAGCCGGAACTAATATGTGTTGTGACGTGACATCTCAATTCAACGAATAATAATATAATTACAGAACATACATAATCTAAATGGAGATAGTTTATGTCGTTTGGCGTTGATATAGAAGTCAATTGAAAAGCTCGTACGATTATTATATTCTTGGAATGATGGCAAGTTTTTCTTATTTTGAAGGAAAATTACGTCAAACCTGACTTAAATTCCTTACCGACAGACGCATGGATATTTAATTATTCATCAATTTCCACGATACGTCTCTTTTCATAGCAATAAAATTTTATTGTTATTTTAATCATTGGTTTGCTCGAAAAGCAGTTTGTCTAGTGTTTATAAGCACACCACTGTTTTTTTTTAAATTTAAATAAATTGTATCATAATCCTTTATAGCCATTAGAATGTATCCATTCAAGGACATTTATCACTAATCTTATTAACGCGTTTCTTTTTATACAATGGATATTAAAATTTCTTAGTTTAACTCATATTAATTTAATATTTATAAGTTTCGCATTTTACTAAGTCCTAGCCACATGTTAAAATGCTATCTTATAAAACAACCAATCCTACCTATTTTACTCTAATAACATTTATTAAAATAACAGTTATTAAAATAAAATAGGTAAAATCTATAATTTATTTATTCTTTCAGTGTCATTAAAACCGATGCTCGAAATAGCTTCAGGTATGCTTAGTGAGTAAATCTAAATATCATGGTTCTCCAAAAAAAAATCCCTTGTCTCCTACCCAGCCTCCCGTCCCTTAACCCTTTGCCCTCACATAAGATAATGGATAATGTGGCAATCTTTGTGACATTCACACATTTTCTCTTAAATCTAACCTATAATACTATCAGCAACATTACTATCAACATACTTTCGTCCTGTTGACTCCAGTAATCGAGTTATTTGTGAAGTCATAGTTTTAAAGAAATGTACCTTTCCAATGTTATTATTTTTATCCACAGTATCAGAATCATCTTATCTTTCCATCCCACGGTGACAATATCCCTATTTGCATTATACTCAATCTGTTCCCCTTTCTTTGTTTCTCCAAGGTTAGTTGGTATATTAAATTTATGTACAGTTGTTTTCGTACCAAGCAGAGCTCAGTACTAAGTCTTTATTGAATACTATAATATCACACCTTTTGAGTAAACATCCAACGTAGGGCAATGCCTACACATTTGACTTTGAAACAAGATTGTGCTGGTTCAATTTTGTTATTTCTGTGTTGCCAGCTTAATTTATGAGATGTTTATTGTTGAATTATACAATCTCAACGTAGGATTTGAGGAATATTCATAATTAAGCAATTTAATGCTTCTTTAACAAGAACTACAAAGCCTGGTATAAGTATGAGTAAAATAAATTACCATGGGAGTTTACATTACGTTATAGGTAAAATAGTAGGTTGTATACAGTTCTTTATAACTTTATTTAATGCAAAACTTCTTGCTGCAAATTGATTTGAGTTCAACGCTTTAACGACCCTCCTTACTAGCGGTGAAATTTACTTAAAAGTTACTAACTAACCGTTTCTCCGTAGGGGTAGCCAGAGAGGATAGACTACCACAGAGCTTTATGTTAGCATACATTCCCTGCTTCATTTATATTCATGCACCGTCTTATATGTATAGTCATCTGTTATTCTGACTCTTGACATGTATTTAGTACTCAAGTATTTGATTCACTTGGTCGTTCCAAGTCTTTCTCGAGCGTCTATGACTTCTTCTACCATTCATTTTCGCATCAAATATTCTCCTGGCACTCCTTTTTTGGTGCATCTGCTCCACACGTTTAGAGACAGTTTGTAGAAGATTGATAACAAACTGTAAGTAACAATTAAAGAATGAATTCAACCACTAATTTCTCAACATTAAATAAAATGATGTTGTCATTTAAAAACAGCATAAGAATACCTATATCAAAACATGTCTATTCCAAAGCAAGTAATCAATGTATTTTCACACCTCCAAAGGTGGGAAAATATTATTATTTACTTATTAAATAATTAATGGCCATAACCTGTCTTTCTGAGAAAAAATTAAAACTTCCAACACAGGCACAAATAAAAACAATAGGGATCAAATAAAACTACCTTTCAGAAAGAAGTCATAATGTCAAAGTCATTGATGTACTGAGCTATATAGATATTTGACAAATTTCCAAATGATGTTATTAATTTTTCCTAAGGAATATTAATTTATTGCTTGTATTAGAACATATATATTATTATTTATGTTTGTACTATTTTAAAATAAAATTATTATACTTATTTTTACTGCACCCCCTTAAATTTAGGCCACCGTCCCTCACTGATTACACAGCCTTGCTTAACCCCTTTTGTGATATCAAACTTCCCCGTAATACCACTTTTTTTTTTTTTTTTTTTTTTAATAGTTTATTCCAGATCTCAGGGAGGGTGGTGCAATCCCATGAGTTCCATATAATACATAGAGAGATAAGGAAAAAAAAAATACAAAGATAATAAATAAAAATAGAAAACATGATAACATGGTAATAAATAATAGCAATAAAGAAATAAAATTAAACTTCGTTTCAAGACATCAGGAAATGACTCCATTGTTTATAAACGGGGCCCTGCAAGAAGTCCAGTGCTGCCATCACAAGAGTGTTTTCGCTCGTGCCTATTCTTATTCGGTAGTTGGCGATACGTCTTCTTATCAAGGCTCTGAAACCGGGAACTCGTCCTTCTGCGAACATTTCTGAAGCGCTGCAGTACCATGACAGCCCGAAAAGCATCCGGTACGAGTTGTTGTATTGTACCTCCATTCTATACAGAGACATAATTACCTGAATGAGATTCATATTCACTCCATACTTGGACAATACCTTTCATAGCTTTTTCCCATCACCTCGGTCATATGCTTTTTTTAGATCGACAAAGGCACAAAAACGTTTCTAATTTTTTTTCCAGAAACTCCTCTGTTAGCATTTGCAATGAGAAAATCTCCATGCATGAAAGCACCTTGCACGTACCACATTTGATCCTCTGTTTTCATCGTACCCTTCCAAATTCAATCAATCCAATCAATATTCTTCCATACAGCTTACCAACAGAACTTACAAGTCTAATAGCCTCGTGGTTTCCACATTACATGCGCGACCCTTTACCATTGTAGAGAGGCATGATCACAGCCCTTCTTCAGTTTGATGGCGTATTACCTCTCACTAGACACTGGTTAAATAGTTTGTGAAACTATGCGAGGACTACATGACTATCACCTTTAAATGACTTTACATGACTAACACCTTCGTGCTCCCTAAGTACGAGAATTTTCTCAATTAGGGAGGTAATTATCATTAACTAGAAACTAGACATTGTATATAAACTGAATCAATATTATATCTACTGTTAGTATGAAGTAAAAATGATTAAATTTTAAAAAGTATCCCGCTGTAAGATTTTCAAATTACCATTCTTCATACATTATTATTTTTTTTTTACATCATCCTTTCAGATTTTAGTAACATTCAGCTCATTACACATCACATCACTATAATTACTCATAGCTGCTTCGCCGCTAAAATCACTATCACCACACGGGTTACTTTTGAACACCTCAAAATATTTCATTCAACTATTTATATTTTGATTTTAAAACTTTTATCCTTTCACTTTCTGGATTATTCCGGGATCTTTTGATCTCTTTCCAAAACAAAGTTCTTACTTGGAAATAATTTGTCATTTTAATTCCCTCTTTCCCTTGCAGGCGTTTCTTTTACTCCTTTACTTCAACACTTAATCTTTTATTATCTACCTTGTATAATTATTTTTCTCAATATCTCTTCACTGATATCGCTGCCAGACACTATCACACATAATTTATTATCTTTCTTTTATTATACCATGCATGTAACTACAATTTTTTTTATATCATTCATCTCTTAATTTAATTGGTGTACAACTTAAAAAAAAAACTGTTAATTAAAAAATGAAAATGATATAATAACTTCGTATAAAACCATAGATTTAATTTTAATTTTTATGACCGACATAAACTAATGTATAATTTTGTACCCTGATGATGCTTAGGCTAATCGAAACCGGTATGTCATAAAAATTAAATTAATATCTGTGGTTTCATACAATTTTATTTTCATTAAATATGTCAAACCACAAAGTGATAGCTTTCTTTGAAAAACAATATAACCACTATTTCTTCATCTCTGAAACCAGTGCTCTTCACTATCTCATCATCTCAACATGCATGTGTTGCGGATTATATGATTTGATCGAATATTTACATTTGTATATATTCCTATCGATTTCTATGTTCATGGTTTGTTGCGTAGATGTATTATCAAAATAATTATATTAAATACAATAGATTTTATTTTTCCGGCCCATAGGCCAAAAAAGGTTGCCCATGACTGCCTAAAGACTTCGCACGCGGTAACCTTAGAGTAACAATATCTAGAGACCTAACTTTGCGAAATTTTGTCCGCACTTTTTGACCAAGCAATGACCAAAGGGTGTGGCCTAAACTCGGAGTAAAATCACTAACAGGGTTGTCACAAATTAAGTAAATTAGGTATTTTGTTGTGAGTAGGTAGTTGTAAATCATTAAAAAGAATAAATGTTGTATATTTTTTTGTTTATTCAAATATACATTAATCAATAAGATTATTAAAATCTTATTTATAGATAAAAATATAAACGAATTAAATTATTAGTACAGAACATTTTATAATACATATTATAAAATGAACTTCAGTTCCATCAACAAAATAGTTTACAAACAAAAGTAAAATAAAAAAAAATGTACGGTGATAACAGATGTTAAATCATTTTCTTAACCTTGGAGTAAGAATATATGGAGAGAGATCAATTTTTTTTTACCTATATAAATTTGCGATAAATCACTTTCTCTGCGTTTTTACGTCGTACACCATGAGAGAGAAAGAGACACAAAAAAATTCACAAAACATGACACCGCTTTTAAGTATTGTAGGGATGTTTTCCGTCCCGCGTTATTTTGTAAGGAAATTTCGAATGCAGATAATAATAACAGTGAACTTATATAGCACAGTTTTGTGATATTTCACGTCAAGTGCGCTTCATACTTAATTAATTAAGCTAATAATTCTAACTAACAAGGAGAAAATAATATATAATATGTATACAAAATTAAAACTATCTAGATGCATATCGTTATCATAAATCATCAGAGAACGGGTTCAGAAATGGGTACAATAGTGCATGTGCACATCAATAGATTTAAAAAAAAACAATTAACTAGAAGCTAAGGGTATAAAAATCCAGATGAAACGTATGAATTCATATTAACATATTTGTTAAATCAAAGAAAAAGAAATTAGATTTTTCTCGTCTTTTTTCATCCTTTGGAAATCTAAAAATAATTAAATAAATAATTTTATTCCAATTTTGGCATAGCCCTGAATCTGGGGACGTAACCTAAATTATAAATATAACTAAGAGATAAACACTATTCTGTCTTTATCTGTTTGCCAACAATTTAGCGTTAGTATCATGAGAAAGAAAGAGACCGGGATACATTCAGAAGCCGTACAATATGGGGATTCCCCCTTGTAATGGTTTCTTATGTGACAGCTAGTAAATATCTCTAAGTTAAAAATATTACGAATCCACTAAAACTCATTTCAAACGGAAGTTTATTATATTGGAACGAATAGTCCAAAGATTAATTACATATTGGTGTAAGTTACTAGTTGTTTTGTAGGTTAGAATGTTAAATATTTGAGATCTAACTAAAAAAGACGATTTTTATGGTACATACGTGTGAAAACTGTTTGTTTTTGGTCCTTTTGTACTTCGATTGAAGCAACCAAGTATAGCACATATGGCCATGATGTTTTGCTAGATATCGGACAAAAAATAACTCAAGTTTTTAACTATTTACGCACTTTTGACAGTCCGTTCGCCTGACACTCCAAACGTGAATGAAGTTCGTACAGATCAAATATCGCGGACATGGTATTTAGCCCGCCCCAAATCGTGTATTGGTTTCAACAATTGTTTGTCTCTTTTTCTCATATGCGTATAGAACCGAGCATAAAGAGAGAGCTATATTTTGCGAGTTTGTCAACGATTTGTCACAAATTAGTACGGTCTCTTTATATTGTTACTCTGAGGCGGTAACAAATTTCGTACCTTGGAGTAAGAATATATATGGAGAGAGAGCTAAATATTTTTAGCCAACCTATACAAATTTGCGATAAATCACTTTCTCCGGGTTTTTACGTCGTATATCATGAGAGAGAAAGAGACAAGAAAAGTAATCACATAATATTGCAGCACTTCTAAGTATGTAAGAATATTCTCCGTCCTCACTAACTTCACATCATCGAGTCCTATAACTTACGTCAACGGAATTTGAGGTTATTTCCTATATATCGCTTTGCTAGTTCAATACAAGTCATTTTTTTTCTTATGGGGTGTCTTTTGATTCCTTAGGCTATAAGGAATCAGAAAACACCAATAAGTCTTTTTTTTACTTATAGTATTGAACTAGCACAGCGATATGTGTTGATTAAAATACTTGCAATGGTTATACAAATAAATCAAACATGATGTGCTATGCGTGAATGTTCAAATAAGACCAAACAAAGATTATAAAACATCACTTTTCAGAAGTATTAAAAAAAAATTGACTGAATTGTAGAATTTTCACATTTTTAATGATATAAAGACATAAAATCAACAAAAAAACTTCCATCATCATTTACTCAAACCTTCTGATATTAGTGTTTGTGTGATATTTTGACTTTATAAATCATTTTAATGGTGTATTGATATTGTTTTGTTTAATGTGTTCAAATATGTTTATTAAAAATGTCCGAATTCCATGTGGGCGATAACTAATAACCTATCCAACATCCTTTAATATATATTTGTCTCTTTCTATCGAGTCAGTATAAAGTCAACCGACCTGACTACACTGTTTCGCAAAGGTACCTCTCCATATATTCTTACTCCAAGTTTCTTACGTAAGCTTACATAGATAGCATGGGAAGGAAAACATTTTATGCCTAATATTTTTTTAAATTATCTGTATGTAGATATATATGTATGTAAAAATATTTCTGCTTATTTTAAATGTCGTAATCTCCGACCCACGTATAGAATGATGTGTTTTTTAAATGGGCCGCCTTATCTTATTATTTATTTTATTTTATAGAGATTAGTTTATTTTTAAATATATGCCTCACTCATGTTTCTCTCTTCTTTTTCAGATCAGCAAATTACCAAAAGCGTACTCTTAGTTTTCATTTAACGCACGCACAAGCGTTTGATTATTTTTTGTCATTTTATCCATCAATAATTGCATAATTTAAAAAAAAAAAAATCGACCCAAACACCACCATCAATTATTTGAAAAAAAAAAAACGATTTGAGTTATCTTTGTTATTCGCGAAGTAAAAAAATAACTCGTGATAAAGTTGTATATCTTGCCTTATCGCGAACACCAGCAGAGTTCACAAGATTACGTCTGGTTGACACTAATGCTTATCACACCTTGGTAGAGTCAAAATAAAGTTTGCACAGTTGTCGGCCGGTGTCGCGCGATTGGCGTGTTGTGTTCTATTCTTTATTTGAATTTTGAATTCGCCAACATACACCGAACGTTTGGGTGCCAAGTATTTAGACGTCTAGCGTCGCTCCGAGCGAACGTTCATTTAAATCGTTTATATTCAATAGATAAGGATCTTTTTTGAAAATAGTTTAAACGCGGGAAGTTAAAAGCAAGATGGCGCAGGATCCAGAAAGGTCACTCTCTTCCGGCCTTTCGTTGCCGCAGTGGATGAAGACGAAGGTCAACGATTCAAATTCACGGTGAGTTGTTTTTGTATATGTTTATTTGTTTACTGTGCATGTATTTATTTCTATCGCGTAATGTGAGGTAATATATTACACCTATGAGTGTTGCTACCCTGTTGAATAATTCGATCGTAAAAACGTCACGTCTAAAATTGTTTTCGATCTTGGCTTTAATCGTACTATTTGTTTTGCACTGCGCTCACTAGTGATTATTGAGAATTTTATTATGAAGGAATGCCGGTTCTTGTATGTTTTGCTCCCTGCAATTTGTCAGTTATCGTAATGACAGTATAACTACATATAAAACAACATATAATGTAGTACGACGGCAATTTGACGGCCTCCACGGTCGAGTGGTAAGACGCTCGACTACGAATCCAAAGGTCGCGGGTTCAAACCCAGCGTGCGCCAATAACTTTTATTTAATTAATATGTGTCATAATACATTTAAAATAATTAAAAAAAAAAGTATATTTGCGGCACGTTCCTGAGTGGTAGATACTCTAAATATCGCCTTGGTGAAAGACCACCATTTAAAATCGATACGTTGCTTGAAATGGCTTTAGCCGTGTTTGGTGACCAGATCTGAATAACCAGGTACTTCTTAACCCTCCTCTTCCACATCTCCTTCCCCTCCTCCACTATCTTCAGCCTCACAACATACTCCAATTGGCTCTAGACGGTTGGAAGCAGTTGAGACTCTTGTGCGGTTTTCACTCGCCTTGGTGAAAGACCACCATTCAAAATCGAAACGTTGCTTGAAATGGCTTTGGCCGTGTTTGGTGACCAGATACTAGAATAGCCAGGTACTTCCCAACCCTCCTCTTCCTCATCTTTCCCCTCCCCAATACCTTCAGTCTCACAACATACCCCAATTGGGGACGCCATAGTCTCACTGGCTATAGACAGTTGGAAGCAGTTGAGACTCTTGTGCGGTATTCACTATAAAAATAAATAAAAAACCTAATACCATCTCTAATCCAAACAGTATAGCACACCTTCTTACGTATAGAAATGTCAATAGAGTTAACCATGTCATTGCATACTTGATGTGTTTATTTTGTATTATCATTTTTCTAAAGAAAAACAAACATTCCCGGGTTACGAATAACCTGACAATATTTTAAAAACTCCTACTGTCATCACAATAAGCGAAAGATGTTGGTTGCTTGTGCAATGATGGCGGACTTAGTTAGCAGAGCAATTGAACACGCGACGCCCGGATGGGAATACGACGCGTTTGTCCACTCAGCTACTAACCGATACTGTGTTTATTATCTGTAAATTTGCAGTGCTGGAGTTTTTTTTATTGTCATAACCAATAAAGTGGTCATAACATAACAAAGTCGAATCGTATGTTATGTCTTTGAGTCATCACTAAAATTGACACTTCTGTCATTGTTTCTCTGAATAAGATTAAACTAAATTGAAAAATAATTATAGTGAACTTAATTTATCAGGAAAAAAATAATGAAGATAGGTAATTGCTATAAATACATTATTTTCGTATAATTTATAACAAACCTGAATAGTGGCTTCTTTTAGGTACCTAACCAATGGGTTTTCTCATTTGCCCCACACAGGAGACCCGAGGAAAATAGTTTCCCTCGGGACCTATATCATCTTTGAGGATGCTGTGTGGAGGGTCTTTTTGGGGAAAGTAAGGAGTGAACCTGGGTCTTAAAGAGGCCCATGTTGTAGGAAGGAGGAAACACAGGCCGGCAACTCGTTCCAAAGCCGAGCTGTTGAACACAACGAACGAGTCGTAGAAGCGACCCGTTCTTCTTGTCAACCGTGTACAAATGTTTGGCGAGTTTCCCGGTTGTGCACCGGTGCCGAAGGCATCGATGACGCTAGTTCATCGGAGAATATTCATTTTAATACCCGTAGAACAGGGAAAGCATTCCCACCTGACGTATATTTATTTATTTATCTTAAGTTAGATCACATCATTGTGTGTTCTAATATAAAAGATTTAATGTATATACAGACATGATTTTTTTCAAACATATTTTTCTGATGACATTTTATAAACTTAAATTTTTTTAAATATATATTTATATACTCGTATATCGGGTTACAACAAAATGAACATACAATATACCAACATTAATGGTTATGGAAAACAAATTTTCTTAATTCTTTTTTAAATTGACGAATATTGTCTATTGTAGTGATTTCTGATGGAATTTTATTATATGGTATAGTTGGACGGCCCGGCACATGAGAGATTTCTGTGTGCTTGATTTTTTCCTTGTTGGCAATGTAATTAATTTTGCATTTCTCGTCCCATGTCCGTGTATCTCATAATTATAATGTATCCTTCCTTTAAATTCCTTAGACATCATCCCAATAATAATTTTATGTATCACAATATATTGTTTGCTTCACCGTCATAAAATTAAGCTCTTTAAAAAAATCTTCAACCTATGCTCCAAAGATTGCAATCCGTTTGTTGAGATTGGAGAAACTATCAAACGAACCGCCCGTTTCTGCACAGAATCTAGTTTCAGACCAAAGGTAGCTGCCAATTTCAACAGTGGGGCGCACTCGCAGTTGGTACAAGGTCGGCAGCTGTGTACTATTCGAGTATCTTCTGTAGAGTACGTCCAGCTTCTGAGGGACACACTTAAGTCTGCCTTCGATGGAGCCCCCGTGTCTTCGCTCTTCAACAAGCATGACAATGGACGGCTTGTTGGGAAGATTTCTTCCGACTTGACATTTATCGAATACATATCGGTATAACTATCTCTGTTTCCGCTGGCCATATTGTGCATTATAGATTTTGCTGCATATTCGCAAGAGTTCTTAAGGGTCAGCACCTTGGAGTTACAATGTATGGAGAGAGAGCTAATTATTTTTACCCAACAAGCTTGCGATAAATCACTTTCTCCGGGTTTTTTTTACTTACACCATAAGAGAGAAAGAGGCAACGAATATAATACACCGCTTCTATGTACTGTCACGATGACCTTGGGCTCCTAGGTCACCGCGGGACTTCGCCCACATTTTTTATTATGCCACTAAACTTGACACAAGTAAACAGTTTTTTAGGTTATATGCTATATTTTTGTTGATATCAATACTGTGAAAAAGTGGTTATACAAATAAACAAAAATATTATGTCGATATTCGATATGAATGGATGTATAAATACCCTAGCCTTAGTATTAGCCACGCCCAGGTCCGCCGAGTCCGGTAAAAATCATAAAAAAACTGACTACACTGCCATGGATAGATACCACTCTATATACTCTAAGGTCAGCACTCAAAAATGACACTAAACGTTATTTTCTAACATTCTAATACAAGCAAACCTACAAATGATGTATCTGAAAAATTTCTATGGGTAGTTAGAAAAATGTCTGAGATTTCAGTAATCCTTTAAATTCTATGAAAAACGTACTAAAATTTCAGTAAAAGGAGCAGTTTTGAAATAAGAAAAGGCATTTTTGAACGTTTTACTTAAAATTCTAGTATGTTTTTTATAAATAATTTAAAAGATTTCTGTTTAGTTATTCTATTCACTAGAAACCTCAGACACTTTTCTAACTTTTTTTTTTAAAGAAAGACAAACATTCTCGAATTACGAATAACCTGACAATATTTGAAAAACTCCTACTGCCATCATAAGAAGCCGAAGATGTTGCTTGTGTAATGATAGAGGACTTAGCCAGCAGAGGAATTGAACGCACGACGCCCGGTTGGGAATCCGACGCGTTTGTCCACTCAGCTACCGACCGGCCGTATACTAACCACCCGTAACTATAACTAACTACCCATATAGAATTAACAGATCAATCGTTTGTAGTATTGCTTGTACTAGAAAGCCAAAAAGTGTCTATTTTTGGGTGCTGATCCTGAACAGATATACGCAGAAGTCGCATAATACCAGCTAATGAGCTCCTCCCTAGACTCGTGAGATAATTATCTTGACCTTTATCGAACACATAAAATATCTGTATAAGTATCTCTGTTCCGGTGGCCATATTGTGCATAGTGTTTGATGTTATTTGCGTCCTATGCTCCTATTGGCTCGGAGCCGACACACCTCGCTCTGCCTTCACGCGATTTCCACTTATTTCAGCGACGCGTGCTAATGTCGACTAATTTCGCAGCTCGTCACCACGCGCTGTCACATCTCGTCTCACATCCCTGTGACTAAATCAGAGTTTCTCACACTTGTTTGGCTCGCACCGCTCTTTTCGAAGACATTTTTTATTCAGCGCCTACCCCCTTTTAACCTTTATGTAACAGAAAGGGTACTCTCTTCGGTTTACAACATAGATTTTTTTAATGTTTCAGTAAGTCTAACCGGCTGAAACTTCCTGACTTCTCCACAATAGAATAGAATACTGAAAATGAACAATTGAACATAACCGTTGGATATGTGGAGGGTGGTATGTTAGCGGAAAACGAATAAGTATAATTTACAACTTCTGATAACTGAAAGAGTACCCGGGTACCCTCGTGTGTTTAATATGATTTTTTATGCTTGTCCGTAGTTATTAATCATTTTAAATGATAAATATGATGATGTACTGTTGTGTTCAAAGTACATTACCTAATTAATACTATTTTTAATTACCTATTTAATTAAAAACCCCAAGGAAAGATGATACTGGGTGAAATTCCTATCCACTTCCCCAAGTATTGAACTGAGTCGAAATATATTACGTCGTAAAAGTGGTCCAGCAAACTTTAGCAAATGATATACTGTAAAAGAAACCTTCATATCATTTTTCAAAAAAGTGTAATTTTCTTCAGTCACATAAAGGTTAAGAAAACCATCGCTTACCGCTTACGAATAATATTAAAAAAGGAAAGTTATCACCTCAGACCAATAATTTACCAGGAGGGATACCTTTGCGAAACAGTGTAGTCGGGATTGTTTATTTTTTACTGACTCGGGCGTGGCTAGGGTTTTCATGGACACACCTTTTTGCATCCATTCATAGCACGTGTCAACATAATGTTTTGTTTATTTGTAAAACCACTTTTTCACAGTATTTTTATCAACAAAAATATAGGATATAATCTAAATAACCGTCAAAACAGTTATTTCGCATAACAAAACGTAGTGGGCGGAGTCGCCGGAGACGGAAAACATGTTTACATACCGAAAAGGTGTGCGATATTATGTGACAAATTGTCGTGTCTCTTTCTCTCTTACGGTTTACGACGTAAAAACCCGGAGGAAGTGATTTTTCGTAAATTTGTATTGGTTGGGTAAAATTTTTTAGTTCTCTCTCCATATATATTCTTGCTTTGAGGTTATCTATCGCTGGTAAATGGCTTTAAAATCAAATTTTTAGTGTTTTTTCAACATTGCCAATGTTTTTAAAATCCTGCCGGTGAGAGCTCCCTTGTAACCTATATTTCTGTTACATGCGTCGTTTATGAGAAAGAGGGAAAAGTAGAATGTAACTCAGAAGCAGTACTTTAAAAACATTGACAATGTTTCAAAACATTTAGAAATGAAATTCCAAAGCTGTTTATTAAAACATACAAATCATAAACATATTTTCGAAGAAAGCAATTACTTTGTGGTTTGACATATTTAATGAAATGGAAAAATAACTTCGTATAAAACCACAGATTTAATTTTTGTGACCGACCGGTTTCGCTTAGCCCAAGCGTCATGGGTAAAAAATTAAACTAAACATACAATACATAGTGTGCGGTTATATATACATACAAAAGGAGAACACAATATAAAATAAGAGAACAGTGAGAAAACAAAAGAATAACATTTAATTCAAAACACATATTTTAAAGAGACAGATAATATGAATTGAAAGAGGTAAAACGTAAACTGAGAAGGTGATCAAGGAATAATTAAAATAAAATCTGTGGTCTTATACAAAGTTATTTTTTCATTTCATAATATTGACGGCCTCCATGGTCGAGTGGTAAGATGCTCGACTATGAATCCAAATGTCGCGGGTTCAAACCCGTCATGCGCAAATAACTTTTATTTAATTAATATGTGTCATAACACATTTAATTATTATAAAAATAATATTAAGTACTTTTACGGGTCGTTACGGAGTGGTAGATACTCTGAGTATCGCCCTGGTAAAAGACCACCATTTAGAATCGAAACGTTGCTTGATGGAAATGGCTTTAGTTGTTCGTGACCAGATCTGAATAGTCAGGTATTTCACAACTTTCATCTTCCCCATCTCCTCACTACCTTCAGCCTCACAACATACCCCTATTAAGGATGCCATATTTCCACTGGCTCAGACGGTTGGGAGCAGTTAAGACTCTTGTGCGGTATTAACTAAAAAAAAATGTATATATGGCCTGTTCAAAAGAAAAGGTGAATTTTGAATATTCGCGGGCTGTGTACATTCGATTATCGATTTTTTTTAGTATTATCAGCCATTTTGGATTAGTGGTTTGTTTTTGGCAACTGGAAACTAGACTTTTCAAAAGTAAAAAATCGAAGAACACACAAAAACGTCACTAACCATTCCAGTTGTCAAAAACAAACCACTAATCCAAAATGGCTGATAATGCTATCATATGATAAACATATGTTTACCAACATAACAAAACAAAACAAAAAACGATAATCGAATGTACACAGTCCGCGAAAATTCAAAATCACCTTTTATTTTGAACAGGCCTCGTATATAATTTTAGAAACCGTTCAATAGGTATGATTCTTGCCACGTCCATCATATAATGTAGAATAATATTTTAGCCAACCAACTTTATTTGCCAACGCCTTATTGCCCTCGCCGCCTCTTACTGTTCTTTAAGTCCCCCCATTGCCCCTGAAGCCACCAACGCTCCTTCGGAGTTCTTTGGAAATATTATTGACTTTGGGAATCACTGAGGCTAAACGCATCCCAATCTCAACCGGTCTTTGGTAATATGTCACGTTCATCGCATTGGACTTTGAATTGCATCCAGTTGTGCAATAATGTCTTAGCGAAGCTCACAGGCCCGCGTGATCATCGATTTATTCGGTAATCTTATTTTATTTTGATTTTTATATACCCTTCATTGCAAACACGTAGATTTTTTGCTCTTTTAAAGTTTTTTTTTAACAGATTAGTAACATATAGTAGGCAGTGGCGGTTCATGACTTTAGTGTGCTAAGATTGATAAAAAAAAACGTAGCACTCTAGCACACTAAAAAGTCACGAGCCGCCACTGATAGTTGGTATATATTGAAATAAATTAAATAAAAGTTGGGTCGTCAATCCGTTTGCAAAATGTAAAAATCAATAATTTTATTACGTCAGAGTTACTACAGTGATGCATAGATTAGAGAAATGAAAGAACAGTATTTAAGGCTCAGCACCCAAAATGGCACTAAACTTAACTTTGTAGCATTCTAATACAAGCAATACTGTGAATGCTTTATCTGTAAACTCTACATGGGCAGTTAGGAAAATGTCTAAGGTTTCCAGTGAGAAAAAAAATTAAGCTATAATCATTTAAATTCAATGAAAAACATACTGAAATGTCAGTAAAAAGTGCAGTTCGAAACCAGCGCAGCCATTTTTGAACGTTTTACCTAAAATAATTTAAAAGATTACTATATATTCGTAAAAAGCATTAACTTTGTGGCTTGCCATATTTATAAATAGAACATATATACTTTGTTTTTAACCACTTTTTTTTTTTTTTTTTTTTTTTTTTTAAGTGGTTAAAAACAAAGTATATATGTTCTATTTATAAAAGATTACTGTTTAAAAATTGTATTCACTGAAACCTTAGTCATTTCTCTTACTACTTGTATAAAATCATCAGATAAATTATATGTAGAATTGCTTCTATTAGAAAGCCAAACAGTGTGTATTTTTGGGTGCTGACCCTTAAGAGAGAAAATTAATAATAAATTATTATACATTCAAGTGTAAAAAAAAATAAAGTATGGTATTCGGAGTATCGGGGCCGAAGGCTTGGAATACCTCCGGAACTAAGATGTATAACGAGCCAAACAGAATTTCGGTCCATACTGAAAACTTACCTTTTCAGACTCTCATATTATCCTTAAATTCATTAGAAGAATCTCAACATAATCTGTTTCTCGATGAATCACCTTTAGATACACAGATTTTAACCAAATCCTATACTGTACGACAAATTCAGAAAGTTCATATTTAAATTTGATCTCATGCCCTAAAATCGAAAAAAAAATTTTTAATTCATAATTATAATTTCAAGTTAATAAGTGTGTTTATCTGAGGGGACCTACCAGGTAAGTATGTTCCTGTATATTTTTCTATTTAAATTATCAACTAGAAAATAAGATCTGTACAGCGCCCTTGAGGTGAGTTTTCACAAAAACGGCGCTATACAAATCATCCATATATTATTATCATTATTAAAACGAAAAATGACAAAAGCACGGTTTTTACAACAGTTATAATTGAAAGCCGTGAAAAAACAGAGTTCTAAATAAGAAGTTTGTGCAAAATTTTAACTCAGTTAAACCACGGGTGTAGGCTATGCTACGGATGACATAATCGGGCCTTACCAATGACTAAATAATATTATTCTATATTCAATGGCCCTTACCAAGATAGCAGCTGCCTTATTGTTTCATACGCCAGATGCCACAAGCATTCTTTTGCAAAGGTGGAACCTACGTCACCTGTTAAAATAATAACAATGTATGTTTATAGCCATTTCTTAAATAGCAGGGGCTCGCCGTGATGTTTTCTTTTCAACATTCGCAAATAGTTTCACTTTATTTATTTCAAGGTGCTTTTCAGTGACGTAGTGTAAACGTGACGTGCTCCCGGACAAGCTTGTTAACCGGATTCCAAAACAGAGATATTTTATCTTCTATATAAATACTCAGATACCTATGAAATATAACATTCAATCTATTAATCCAAAAAGTAAAAGTACAACATACCATGATTCTAAAATATGTAAATAAAGTAGAAAAATTTCGCCTACGGCCCTAATTACCTCAGCTTTCTTTGATTTAATCCGTCATGGATGAATTGAAATTGAATTGGATGACCTATTTTTTTAAATATCTACCGTTCTGCATGCCTTAACTGATGGATGAATACTTATTTGCTCGTTTAACAAAATCTAAAATTGTCGCCTGCAGTCCAAGGAAACATTCATAAGAAGATAATTTTATTAAAATTGGAATTCTCTTTAAAGCATTAGTGCTTTAAAGTTAATTCCAATTTTAATATATAATCTCGACTTGGTAAGAAGTCAAAAGATATTCCGTATTTAAAAAAAAATGGATATATATCCAAGACACCATCTAGACCAGTGATTCCCAAAGTGGTCTAAATCGACCCCCTGGGGTCGATTCCGACCTGCGAGGGGTCCACGTAAATGAAAAAAAAAATTGGGGGTGCATGAGACGTAAATGGGGGTTCACGAGAGTGGATTTCATTTAGACAGGCTGTCACCAAAATGTTGGCTTCCCGCAAATGTAATAATCCGCCTCACATATAGTACCTATGCAGGTACTTACGTAATACTCTCTTATAATAGACACTAATTCCCTAATTATTTTAATTTTTTGTCGATTTGCTAGTACTTTTTGATTTCAAATCTCTACCGACTAGTACTATTTTTTGGCGAGTTCGACTTCAACACTTCATCGCGAAGGGTTTATTTCAAAGAACTAGCAGTTCCTGAAGCGTTCACAAAACTTTGAAGTTTTTCCCAACGCAAAAAAAAAACAATATTAGAAAAGCAGGGGGTCTACACAAAACAGAAAAAATCGCCAAGTGGTCTACGGGACATAAAAGTTTGGGAACCTCTGATCTAGACATTCAATATGTGTTCAGGTAGAACTTTGAATATCATCAATAGATGGCAGCCTAAGATCGGAAGAAATTCAAATATTAATAATTTTCAATACAAGTATGAGATGTTATCACTCCACTGGATCTAACCTGTCGATTACACGTGCAATTAAGGGTTTTAATTGAATTCCTTAAATAATCTTTTATTTATTTTTAATAGGCGTTTTCTTTGAATTAAATTCAATTTAATGAAAGATTGTGACTTATTAGAGGTTAGTTTGTCTTGACGCACTTTTAGCTTTCAATGTGGACTGTCCTCTCCTCGCGGTAAAGCGGTCATTCTATTTCTGTTGCCCCGGTCCAACGCATCCAGCATCACATCTCACACAGCAGTCCTAATCCTTCTTTCTAGATTGTTCCACGACTGCGACGGTCTTCTCCCAAATCTAAATTAGCTAAATTGCGGTACTGCATATTACCCCTTTACGGAATAACCTTATACTATAACTATAAGAAATTGATAATATAACCTATTATTAACATCCAGTTTTTTTTTTAAATCTCCATACGCAACATTCTAAAAGATATTATTTAGTGGTGCTTTTCGGTCTAGTTTAAAGTTAGTGAGTGTGTTTGAATTAATTTATCCTACGAGTATTTCGAAAATATGTTTCTGGTGAAGTGCAGCCAAAAGCGGCAATTCAAAGACACGAAGACTATGTTGATCAATAGTTACTTTACTTCCCTTTTTCAATTGTAAGTATTCTAATTTGTTTTGTGTAATTCTTTCTACGTGTCTTTGTTCATATATGTTTTCTTTGTATTGGAATAATCGGCACCTTTGTATGAATACTTATATGTTTGAAACTAATCATTTAGGTCAATCGTCTATTGGGCAAAATGTCAGTTAGTACTAAGTTGACGTAACGATTTCGATGTCACCGAGATAACATATCGTCGCTGGAAAGGCAAAAGGGCTTAAGGGACACTTTGGTCAAAAATGAGTTAAATATGCAGTTTTGATCAGTTTTGTTTTCTACGACTCTCGTTTGATTCTGACGACTTTGTGGCCCTTCAGCCATCTAAAATATATTTACCATTTGGGATAAGGCTTGACTCAAGCGACATAAGTTTGGGAAAATCTTTTCAAAATCCAACCAGGTACTGAAGACTTGTGAATTTTATTGTAAAATAATAAAAAAAACGTTTAATTGCTTGGTTTAAACTTTCCAAAATGGCGCTTCAGCCCTTTTTCTTTCTGGCGACGATATCGTTAGGCATAAGTCAATTATTTGATTACATTGCCCTCCACGTAGTACACAAAATTCTATGCAACCTTTGTTTAAAGTGGAGACTTTTATCTAGGTTTATATAAAACTGCGAAGTATTTGATATTACGTATTTATTATAATATGAGAAGGTTTTATCTCTCTCAGTTGACTTTATCCAGTAAATATGTATGTTCATTGTGGTTAAGAACGGAAATCTTTATGGTATCCAATATTTACTTTGGTTTTCGTCGCATTTAAAATGATCAAGTTCAATGCAGCACATTATCATTAAATCGCACTAAACAATGAAATAATAACCACATTGGATTATACGCAGTGTGCCAAAATCTACGCATTCCTTTTAATTGCATGTAACGTGTCCAGTTTGAGTAGACTTCTGGGAATAGAATACTTTGTCAAATTTATTCTTTTGTTATTTGAAGTAATTGTTTTCAAAATACTAGCTGAATCAAATATCTTATTATAATTACACCTAAATAGTTATTGCATTCCTTGGTTAAAATCGCAGGTTTGTAGTTATAATTTGATATATAACTTTGAGTCATTAATAAGAATACTGGAATTAATTAAGGCTCTAAGTGCCAAAAAAATTAACAACTTTTTTTGGTACTTAGAGCCTTAATTAATTCCAGTATTCAATTGTACATGGATCACTACAGTGTCCTAAAACGGCGCTATACAAAGTATCCAAATATTTTTATTATTATATAGGTTCTTTGTTATTAAGTTCCTTAAGGTTCTATAACTAGTTGATTGAAGGGGATTCTCACAAAAAAAAACGGTGTTATGTATCTAAATATATAATTATCCACTTATTTGCGGAAATTGTCCTTAAATTAAATACATGTATAATCATATTTTTTCATCAGTCATTGGCAGCTATTAATCACAGATTATGCCAAAAAAGTGTTTTTTATGTCCAATTTTGAAATTTCTGATATGTTTTCACTATATGATCAAGCAACCCAATTTCAAATTGACTTCATACCCACACTGTACACTGTATTATTACCGTTCCATTCTGTTCTCGCAAGCCTTGCGCAATACATAATTTCGTTTTGAAATGCCTGGAAACACCTTGTATAAATCTATGGTTTTTTGTATTGATGAGTTCAAATGATATTTCGTATTGATCTCTCACAATTTACAACATTATACTATGTACAAACTTATGTTTAGTGTACAGATTAATTAATGTAGGTACATATATCGTATCCATTGTAATAAATAAGATTTTTATGCCCACCGGGGGTGGCCAAAACCCCCCCCCCCCACTTGGTGTGGACAATCAATAATCTCTCCGGGGAAGGGAAGATGTCAAAGATATTGACTTTCGCACATTTCGATTACTATTTCTAATGATTTTTTAATATTTTTATTTGTTCAAAGTAATTTAGGTAAATATGGAGACTTCCGCGACCATAGACATAAAATACAGGACACGTCATATTCATACAAATCTTACGAAAAATGCAGCACCACTAAGTTGCACCACTAAATGTTTCACCCGCGTATGAAAAGGATAGCCATTCAAAGAGTATGTGTGTGCGGAAGAGATAGCTATATGAAGCGTGTTTCGAAGGTATGTCTCGTTGACTTGGTTTAGTGCAACCAGGCGCGTTGTCTCAGAAACGTATCTACATTATTTAATTCATCTAAGTCCGCGACACGTGTTTTTTTCTTACGAATTACGTGTCATACAGATACATTTTTACTAATTATCTAAACAAAATCTACACGCGGCCATTTTTCTTAATAATTGTGACCAACTTTTATCTACGTATAATGCCAATTAGACTTTAGTAATTAAACATGGTGTGGTTATTATATAAAATCACAAAATCATAATACGAAGGGTATTTTTGCAGTCATTTATTTTTATTTAAAAAAAAAGCCAAAACTCTTGATACCTAAAATGATCTATATTTGGGATGAATATCTCTATGATGCCAATCGTCAATGATCTATACCAACTTTTCCATAATCTTCTCTGGTCTATGGTCCATGCATCCATCTGTGCGTTAGACCTCGCTGTAGATAATTGCAGTTCCAATGAAAGCAAAGTGAAGGCGGACATTGCCCGGAGATTGTAGGAGCAATAGACTGAACTGACTAGACTCACTAGACGACTGCCAGTGACAAGCGAACTCCGGTACCGCATGCACAAACGCAACAAACCTAAGCCAAGTATACTGTGTGTGCTCCAAGCTTATTTCAAAATGTACAGCTTATTCTACAATGAAAATAACAATAGTCAATCTGTCAACAAAAGCGAATTGTCTCTGGTTTTGAAAGTGATAACATACTTTTGATTAGTGGTTTACTAACAGTTTCTATTTAACTGAAAACAAAATAATCCACGTTCTTCTTCTTTATTTCATCAGTGATTTATGTTCGATACCACACTTCAAGATGACCGACATGTTTTCAAAATTTTCTTTACTGTGAGTGTTTACTCTTCTCAATATAAATTATCAAATTTAAAATATGTTCTCATTAAGTTGGTACCGACGAATAGTATGTTGAAATTGACACCATTAGAATTTTTTCCTACCTACTTATTTTTGTTGGTATTCATTATTCTAGTATTTCTGTAAATTAATTTTAGTGTCCAACCATCGTTTATTTGCTCCGGTTGTTAGATTTAATTATTTATCAAAAATTAAACACTGCGCATCACGCAATTGCTCCTATCATAATAATTTTATAACCTACATTCATTTAATTGAACCGAGTTGTAATAATAACTGTGTCACGCTTTTCGAGTTGATTTTTTCTAATCAAAGTTTTTTAAAATAAGTGTTTTGAGTTTATAAAACCAACAATCCAAGTGTAGGTAAGTCACCAAAAGACTAGTAACAATTTTTTCAGCTATTTTGGCAGTGTTTTTCAGATATTCTGTAATTTCCAGTATATTCTCACTTATAAAGGCACTAATTAATTTATTTCGCTTTTATTTGCTAAGTTTATATCGCTCTTATCTTTTTTTTAAATTTTGTACCAGTCTTATTATCGCCTTCACTCGTAGCGATGCGCCTTATGTTAATCATAGTATGTATTGTGTTATATTTCTTTCTTTTGTTTCTCTCCACTAATGCTATATGTAGAGTATCTCTTTTATTCAGAAGTTAATGTATTATCTGTATTTTGTTAGACTGCCCTGAAGCGGGCACGGCTGTGTCTTTATTTACTTGAATTTAAATTCAAATAATGTGGTGTTAACAGAAATGCATAAAAGGTGTTAACTCTCTTGTAATAACGCACTTATTATTCTATTTACTAAATTTGGTGAAATACCACTTTACGGAAGCTGTTACATATAATATGACAACTGCTTTTGAACGTTTCGGCTTACGTCACTTGGCGCGTTACTGCCGTAAAACCGTTCAATGTACAGTAGTGGTAATATCCTTGTAACTAGGCTGAACTGAGCTAAATTCCTAGAAGACAGTAACTGTCGGAACTATAGCTGTTATAGTTCCGGAAGAACGATTCTCTGAAACAAATGGCGGGCATATGGCTCATTTTCGCTCTAGGATATCTTAATGTGATACAAATTGATATAAACGTATGTAGGTGCCGATTAATAATTAATAACAAGCTTGTATTAGTGTTCCGTTTAGTGTAAACACACTCACAATGAAAAAATGTGTACATTCATCTTAGTACTTATGAATAATGCGTCTTGCGGAATACTTTGTTTAATCTTGGCAATGAGCTTATGAATATTAGCTTCATTAGATGCGTTCTTTTTTAAAGGATTTTTTTCAAATATCCTTTGGCTTACAGGTTTTATCGTGACTGTTAAAATATTAATGCAGATATAGACGTATTATTTTTAACGATTATTTCATAAACTATTCTAAATGTATCAATTATAGTTGTAAAAAGATGGCTGGTGCATTTTAGGTTTTTATTGCTGCTGTTATTTTCTTTAATAAATAATGCATTTGTAAACAATAATTAAGCAGGAACGTATGATATTTTTAATACCTTATATAATTAATTATGTGGAGGTATTCTTTCTTTTTTTTGATTAGTGCAGTTTGTAAAACGGCGATCTTTCGTTGCAAATGTCGCATTTCAGCCATAGACACGAAATACAAGACACGTCATATTCATACAAATCTTACGAAAAATGTAGCACCACTAATGTTGAACCACTAAATGTTTCACCCGCTTATGAAAAGGATAGCCATTCAAAGAATATGTGTGTGCGGAAGAGATAGCTATATGAAGCGTGTTTCGAAGGTATGTCTCGTTGACTTGGCTTAGTGCAACCAGGCGCGTTGTCTCAGTAACGTATCTACATTATTTAATTCATCTAAGATTTCAGTACGTGGTGGGGGCTTTATAGGCATTAAATGAAAAAGTATCAAATACGGTTGTTACACCTTATACGAAATTAGGTATTATGTTTTATGAATCACTTTATCTTTAGTAAAATGCTTCACTTTCTTTTCATACAATTATGGGTTTTACAACTTTAAGCAGAACAATAAAATATTTTATTTATCCATTTTGACAGAAAACGTCAACGTCAAATAACGTGGTTAACGATATTACGTGTGACTTAATAAACTTTATTTACAGCATCCTTGAGGTGATTTTTCACAAAAACGGCGCTTTACAAATTATCCAAATATTATTGTTATTTATTTGTTATAAGATCGCGCCATTGTCCAATGCAGTGGACCGCTCAGGGAACTATTTATTGAATAACCAACACCCCTGTAATAGGTCACCCCAGTGGCTCGCTATGTTTGGCGACCTAGCAGGGGTGTCCCGGTGCATGGGGTGAGGTTTGTCTGGGGGAGTGGTGCGTCAGCCTACCTACTGCGGGGTGGGCTAGACCGGGAGAGACTGGTTGAGGGAGAATCTGTGACTTCCACAGCCCAACTCTCCTGGACCATCGCCTTACATCAGATTGGATGGGTCTCTCACATATGGATACACCAACCACCAGTTTTCAACCCACCCATATAACCTAACGCTCTCCAACCCCCTTTCCTCACGTCCCCTAAAATTAATTTCTTCAAAAATACCCTCCACGCAGCATTCCCTCAGATGACATATAAAATATTTATAATAATTATAATGCTCATAATAAAAAGGTAGCTACACACCCTAAGATTTATGGTACGGACCTTTTCACTAACCTGTATTTAAAATGGCGTATGAACGCTCTTCGACTGACTTCGAGTCGGGTCTTCTACCCACTAGACTATCGGCCGTCTTAATGAATCTCTACGAAGTCAACATTAAAATTACAGATAGCTCGCGACCCACTCTTTAAAAATCCCTGTCTCCTATCAATGCGGTTGTTACGCTTGTAAGCAAGGAGATACTTATTTTTTTAAATAAATTATATTATGTATTTGTTGAATCTCTTTATCAATTTTTCAATAGTAAATTTAGAGCTGTAGGCTGATGAAATATTCCAACTAGGTATTGTTAAGAAATGTGTTGCTATTTTTTATGCTTAAATATACATTTACCTGAGACACCAATACCAAGACTACGTGACGCTTAGGAACTTGATGGAAACTATCTATCAAAATATTTATTGTAAAAATATCTGCAAATAATATATCGACAGCTGTTTCTAAATTAAGACTGAATCACAATGCTTCGCATACGTTCGTGAATGATGCACGCATAGTTCCAGGTACTTAGAACCTACGGTAGAAATCTTATGTATTCGTATGAATAATAATATTTGGATAACTTGTACAGCGCCGTTTTTGTAAAAAAATACCTCAATGGTGCTGTACAAATCTTAAATTCTAGTTAATATTAATTCCTAGTTTATATAAATATATGGCAACATACTTACCTGGCAGGACACAATCAAGCAGGGCATGAAAGGAAATTTAAAATATGGTCTATCGAAGGTATTTTTAAGTTTTTCGTAGTGAGGAACAAATAATGATGAAAATTTTTTAATGCATTTAAGGAATGAGAGTCTGGGTTTTGAGTTTGGCTCTGAATTCTGTCGACTTTTTATTACTCTCAGATCATGTGGTAGTCCATTCCAAGCTTTAGGACCTGACACTCCGGCGCCCTCCTATGTACCTATGCAGGTAAATAACTAAACGTAACTTCACTTTTTGTTGTTGTTTACCTTCGCTAACATAATGAATACGTCTCATTCTTGGTTTTATCGCGATTAAGTGATAATTGATAATCAATAACATGAGTCGATTATTATAATGTTCTAAAAACGTATCTTTCGATAAGAAAAATGATAACCATAATAAATTATGCAATTATAATTGGTTGTCTATTTAAATTGCATCAGAAGAACATAAATAAAATCACTTACAAGCCATGTGTTTGCATCACGTTTCTACGATAACTCTTTGACTAGTCAACACTTATTTAAGTATACATGTATTAATAATACCTTTTAGTTTCTAATAAATTGTATTCATGCAAGTACTCGACTTTTTCAATGAGGTGGTAAAGTATTGTTTATTATTATCCATTCATAAAGTTGGCATGTAAAGTTAAGATAAACGAATACGTTTTATTGCCGATTTTAATTCAATTGCATACGGTTATATGGAAGGAAAACTGAAAAAAGTTATCTAAATGAATCCCAAAGCAGGTATTTTATACACAAAAATGTTGATTTAAAAATTAAAAATAAATTAAAGAAAATTGCACAAAAAACTTTTTGTTTTTATGATTTGCGAAATGTCGTGTAGACAAAATGCATTGCATTTATAACCATACATTTTCGAAGAAATAGTAATAAATTACTGTTTTTCCCTTTTAGATTAACTAATAAAAATATGAACGACTGATCCCATCCTTATTGTGTTATCACATAGCCACGTAATCGTAATATGTAATATGAGTAAATGCTCTTGAATTCTCCCACGTTGATAAACATTTCTGTTTGTAGAAATTAGCGTTAGAAAGTTTTCTAAATGCTTCACGAACTGCTAGTTCTTTAAAATGAACCCTTCGCAGTGAACACTTCAATTGAAGTCGAACTCGACAAAAAATAGTACTAGTCGGTAGAGATCTCAAATCGAAAAGTACTAGCAAATCAACAAAAAAATGGAACTGGGGAAGAACCAGCTCTTCGCCAAATCTTTGTAGTCGACCTTCAATTGAAGTATGCGCTGCCGCAAAATGGAGTAGTTCTTTGTAGTCTTTGAAGTCGAACTTTGAAGTTCAACTTCGCATCTGAACAGCCGCAAAATAAAGTAGTTCTTTGTAGTCTACTTCAATTGAAGTATTTGTTCCATGAAAAATGAATGAAGCTTGAACTGCCGCAAAATGAAGTTGTTCTTTGTAGTAGTTCGCACGGAGCGGTCACAACGCTAGTAGAATTATAAAATAATTAATAATACCGCACGTAGTTCATAATATTAATTATTGTCAGACTTTCTATACCGGGAATTTTTTTTTTTGAGGGTAGATGCCTACTTACTATTTTGTGTACACCAAGTCTATTGTGCTAACATACTAATTTCATAATTTACCTAACTGAAGGTAAACAATGGGACATATATCGTAATCATACTTACGAAATTTCCACTGTAAAATTCCTATCGTAATTAGTTAGTTACCTTTAGCAATGTTTTCCTTACCCTAATGCGAATTTCATGACTCGATGTCAACATCTATTAAACAATTCTGCAGTCATATTGTCACGTTTGATCAACATAATCATGAATATTGATGAATTTCTCCCTTTTTATTATTATGTAACGTTTAGTTTACTTATCGCTGCCAGACATCACAATCAGTACAGTATCACCTGATACCTTATATTTGACTCTTATTTCGTAATGTCTCCGGGTGACAATCAGGGTCGGCTGAGACCTGCGACTGTCCTAGATTCTAGTCTACTAGTTATTGACGTCACGGACTATTGTTAACCTACTGCATTCGTGGTTCTTGAATTCTACGAGTTTCCATTTCAATCATTTTCTTGAAATTTCTGTGGATAATTTGCATTCATTCATTTTGAGCATTCGAACATAATTTTTATTTTTTTATCTATTTATTTTATATTAGTTTCTTTGTAGAGTCAAGTTAACAAGTAGCTAATTATTTCATTTTCTTTTTGACTTTATAATATTTTAAGTTTTATACCACTTATTATTTTTATTTATATGCATTTTAAATATTTTTTGCAGGCTATTTTAAATTTATTGATAGGCATAATTTTGATGGTTTCCGGCAGCGCGTTATAAGATTTCATCCTTTTATATAGTAAGATATTTTGTGTGTTGGCTTTATTCTTTTCTGGTAGTCTAATTTCTTTGCATGCCCTTTATATTATATTTGTTGTAGATAATTTTGTCAGTTTCTTCATTTTATGTATAAACATCAATGTGTTTTTATTTACTTAACTTCGTGTTTATTTACAATATTGTACATACATTGTCCTCCACGCTAGGAGTTCACCTGTGATGTGGAGGACATCTGTAATGTTAGCATCTGTTTTAACCTAAGCCAATTTAGTTCCTCTGACATTTTAGTTACTTTTGAGTATCTATTTCGCCTAAGTATAATACTCATTGCTCTATTTTGGAGAATTAAAAAACTGTTTTGTTGTCTGTCGTTATACAAGAAAAGAATCGTTGAACAGTAATAAAAATGTGGAGCAATATTGGAGTTGTATATTGTGGTTTTTCTAGATTTTTTTTGACGAATTCTTCCCAATTTTCTTTTGTATATACTCAGCATGCTTGTTAAAGGTTAGCTTTCCATCCAATATAACTCCTAAGTATTTATAAAATTTATTAAAAAATCAGGATGGCAATATTGGCTATAATAAAAGACCAAAGCAAAAACTAAATACTTCAATGAATAGAGCACCAGATCACCATTCACTTTGGGACATCTGATTGGTTCCAACTTGCAATAAGTGTTATAGGTGCAGCAATGCAACAATGATACAATATTATCAATTGATTGAATAATTAATTAATTCATTTTTGGTCCAAAATTTGTACACTTGTATAATTGTATGGCGCATGTTTTTCAATCATGTTTTGTTAGTGCTAGTTGATTTTTCCAGCTCTGTATTTTTATCTTTCACATACCACAAGGCTACGCCATGCTTAAAAACATCTGCAGACGCTATCGCACAACACTTTGTAGCCATAATGCCATAATCGCCGTCTCTCATTGATAAAGGAGATGGTTTTATGTACCAGTCTGTCTGTTCGGTCGCTTATCCTGTGGCTTGAAAGGCGTGTTGGTCACTGTCATTTTGAATGTTCAGAAGAGATTATTACGTACGAAGTATAATTATTAGAACTAAGATACGAAGTGACAATTATAATGAGAACATAATTTACACCATGTTTTATTAAATGCCTTCTATTTTAGATTTTTATATATTTTAACGGACCATTGTCAAATTACAGAAAAAAACATATATCACGAAATGGGGAAAAAGAGCAACAGAGAAAGAACAGTACATACATAATGAAGCAATAAAAAACATAGGACAAAAATATACATTTGAAAGACAATTCAAGTCGAAGTCCGAGAAAGGTTTAGGTAGAGTCGTAAAGAATGACAAAAATCATTTAAACTGCTACCAAAAATTTCAAGATCATGGCTCGAGTCAACAAGTCTCGACATTCTAGACAGTGGAGAATGATACCCATAGTTAGTATGTAGTGATGATTGAGGAATAGCAATTCATAGACTCAAATCGGTATTTTTTTTTTATCATCATTATTATTATTTTATTTTCATATATTTTTATTTTATTATTTACTTATTTATTTATTTCTTATGAATTTCTGTTCATTATTATTTTGTTACTATTATTATTACAATGTATTGATATCAATTATGGAAGGTATTGCATTGCACTACTCCTGCATACCTTCCGGAATAAAACTTTTATTATTATTATTATTCCCTTCTCGTCAAGAAAAAACAATTATGGAGATAGTTGGACACCTTTATGACTAGGTATTTTACTTCGCGCAGCAGCTATAAACAATGACCATGCTACATCATTCTGTGCCATTCTCTAAGTTTCTTCACTCAGGATATTATTTGTCTACCGACGCTTCGCTTATCTTCAATTTTGCCTTGAATGAACAACTTTAAATATATGTTTCCTCGTAATGTAGCCAAAGCATTCTAGTTTCCTTTCCTTCGTAATCGTAATTACTTCATAACAGTGGCGGCTCGTGACTTTTTAGTGTGCTAGAGTGCTAAGATTGAAAAAAACGTCATGATTGATGTTGTTGTGGCCGAAAATGAATTAAAAAAATACATATTTAAATATATATTGTATGAAGATTTTCAAGATTTTTCAGTTTGGGGGGGTCATTGACCCACCAAAACTGAAAAATCTTCATACAAAATATGTATTTTTTTAAATTAAATAAAAATCATTTTCGTCTACAACAACATCAAAAACGTCGTATTTTTCAATCTCAGCACTCTAGCAACCTAAAAAGTCACGAGCCGCCCCTGCTTCATAATATGTATTTATACGCTACAGTACTTCCTCTTAAGTATTTTTTCCCTTCGCGAGACTTGTTTTATTCTACGGTACATCCACATTTGCAAAATGCATCCAGCGTTTTGATGGTGGCTCTTTTCAAGACCCGTCTTTCGATCCCACAGTCTAAAACTTTTGGCCGGTTCCATCATGAAACATTTACAGTGATCGGGTTAGATTACTCACAGATTTAATGATACATGGAAGATTATAACAAAAATATTATCAAGTCTTTAACACATACTCGAATGCAATGGTAAAAACAGCTCCATGCTTATACGAGTATGTATATGAAATATAGAGAAAGATTTAGCAAGGTACCCATAGTTTATAGTGCAATAACAAGGATCATCAATTGGTAACATTTTTATTTATAGTTTTTGTGTTCAATTTGTAGAACTCCATTTTAATTTTAATATAATTTAATTGAATTAAATTTAATATTATTATTATTGAGTTCTGCTATTTTCAGTTTTTTAATTTTAAGTGACAGCTGTTTCGGCGTTTAAGGCCACAGTTTGACAGTTTGACAATGGCCTTAAAGGCCGAAACAGCTGTCACTAAAAATAAAAAAAACTGAAAATAGCAGAACTCACTAAAAATAATATTAATTTTAATTCAATTAAATTATATAAAAAGTAACATTTTTACGTGTCATTGCAATATATTTATTATATCTCATTAATTTAAATGAAAACTCATTAATTTTCCTCGCCTTTCTGACAATGACACAGATCTGGGAAGCTGCGATGATGCTACATCCGACATTTCAATGCAGCCCAATCAAGGGAGGCATTGATGATAACGAGCTGTCATTTGTCACACAGAGTTGGGTCCATTTGGCTCAATCAAGATGCTGCAAGTAGCTACTTGTTGCCTGATGTAGTTTCTACATGCATCCACGCAGTGCCCGTTAATAGAGATTATGAATTCATTTGACAGGTAGACGTAATGTAATTCTATAGACTATTGTAAGGGTGGATTGATTCATTATAACCCTGATGAGGGATCATTATTCGAAATCGAAACGTTACCTGAAATATAATATGGTTAGTTACCAGATCGGAATAGCCAGGTACTTATCAAACTTCACCACTTCCTTCGGTCTCACAACATTCTCCAAATGGGAATGTCATGGTTCCACTGGCCCCGGCCAGTTTGCGACTCTAGTGCGTTACCACATAAAAAAGTAGTTCTATCGGAGAGAGCTTCGTTGCAACCTCTCTTACATGTTTTAAGAGAATTATGCAGATGTTACAACGCAGCTATCAGCGTTATGCATTTAATCAAATTATCAAATCTCTGATGCACCTGTTTCGAGAATGCACCAAAATAATTTTTGATAATAAATGCATATGACTCAATTGATATATTAAATAAACCTTTCGAATTGCTACGTGCCACTATACACTGTATTTCATTTGCTTTTCGACATGAATAAATAAAATATATTATTTACACCTATGCATTTATGATTGACATCCACAACGATGATAATTAACATCTAATCATAATTTGTGTGTTTACACGTGGAAGATACTTAGATATTTATCCAGTAAAATCAACAATTTACAAAGTGATACGTTATTAATAATTTACCATAAAATTTAGTATTGGTTTCCTCCTTAAACATCTAATTTTAGCGCCTTTGAGGGATATTACACAAAAATGCCGCCATAGAAATTCGCCATGTATTTTTATTATTGTTATAACGCTTTAAATTTAACATGGAAAATATTATTACTAATTATTAAACATATTAAAAAATACAAGATAAACACCACCTCTCAGAATTAATACATTGCATGAACAAGCTTTTACGAATTTGGATCAGATCTGAATATGCCTCGAAACATTCCCCAAAATACTGGGGTATCTTTGACTTCTACTGACGCTATCATTTTTTTGTATAATTTACCCTCTCTATACGTAGGTACATATATAATGAAGGGTGCTTCTGGAACAGTCTGGATGCAGTTCCTACGTGCGGTCACGCATGCGCTCGTGTTTGGGTGAATATTTGACAGGCTAACATGGTATTGTGTTTACGACTTGTTTTTCTAAAAGGTAACCCAAAGGTTAATTGGTGCTAAGTACATTATTTGGGTCAATATAGATGAATAAGTAGGTATGTGCAGGTTGCTATTACGACTGTATTGATGTAATTTCTGATTTCTGCTTGCAGTCACGTACGCTTTTGTCATTTTAAAATGGCTTTAGCTATGTTTGGTGATCAGCTCTGAATAGCTAGGTACGTTCAGCCGCACGACATTGGGGATGTCGTAGTCCCACTCGCTTCGGAATTCCGAATCGACACGCCGCTTGAAATAGCTTTAGCCGTGCTTGGTGACCAGATCTGACTAGCCAGGTACTTCTTAACCTTCGTCTTCTCCATCTCCTTTCCGTCAGCCTCACAACATACTCCAATTAGGGATGCCATAGTCCCACTGACTCCGGAATAGTACTTCCAATATTATTGTTATACTAGTATTACAATAAAGTAGTTTTACTACCCGTAAAAAATCACGGAATGTCACTTAACTTAAATAGTAGTTGCTTCAATCCACCTTTTTCTAATATAGAATAATGTCTGATAAAGTAGGTACATTGTAGACAGATAGTTAATTATTTCAATTAACATCAACTCCAAATTTGAAAAGTTCACTCTCTTTCGGACGTACGTACTCACTCAGGGAAATTATTTATAGTTAATAATATATTTTTGCTAGCAAAAAAAAAATGTTTCTAAAAATAGCTATTTGAATGCCGCGTAACTAAATAATATAACTCTTTTTATGTTGTTATTCTTCTTTTTAATACCCAATTTAAATTCATATTTCACGCAAAACAGGTTTTTATGTTTAAATTTTAAATGTTTCCCGGAAGAATTCTATTCCAACTCATCGGGATTATATTAGGTCATGTTTTTTTGTAATTTATTAAATAAACAAACACAAAATGTTTACATGATAGTATGTAATTACATTAAAAATATTTATTTTGCGCAAATGAAACAAATTTACTCACTCGTATGTTTAAAATAATGACCCCCTAATTGGCCGTTATCATCAAATACGTGGCAATTTTTCAAGGCTCGACCGTAATTATAACATAATGTTACAAGATTAGAAATTGAATTCCTAGTTCGTTATTTGAAGGTTTGAATAGTTAATGTCGTACTATGACTGATGTTGACGCATACGGGAAGTTGTGCTTATGTTAGAATTATATTTGTGGTAGTATTATGTTCCGTCACTAATGTGCGAGTCGCCCATGTGCTGTGGGCCTGTGTCATCACTTGGGCTAGAAAACATTTAATTTTGGGTCACCCAGTTGTGGCCCAAGTCCCTTCGACAAGTTTTGAAGTTCTTCTGCCACAAAAATACGTCTTGTCTTTTTTACTCCAAATGTGAAAAGAGACTTGAGCCTTCTAAAGTATATAAGGATAATTACAATATTACAAACTTTACCGCACATAATAAACACGAATTATGATACTAAAAAAAATAGTAGGAAACCAACAAATAACACACATAATAATACTTCCACAATGAGTAATATGCCAAGTTTGAACGACAAACTATTTCCAGTATTTCCACTATTTTCACTATTCGCAACTAGCAGAATCAGTGGATCGGGTATCAGGCAGGTGATTATTGATGCAAGGTAGTTTGTGTGATTCGATCCTGACTGAAAAAATAAATTCCTTGAATTAAAAAAGATTATTTCTTAAATTCATGAACAGAATTCTTAAAAAGTAGAGTTTACTAGTCGGGACATAGAGAATCGTCTTCGATAGGATTGTGCGATTCGAACCTCGCATCATGTGATAGTTTGCGTTGGTCCCGTTTTATGTGTTTTTAGGAAATACATTTGAAAATTATATCATTATTATCGAACTCAAATGATGTAGTTGGCAATACTGGTTGGATAATAATAGTGCAATCAAAATTATAAAAATGCATTATCGTCAGAAACCGGCGAGTGCCAAAAGCTGCATACAATTGGACGATTCTAAGTACAGTGATGTGAATAATGCAATTATTATTATTATTATTGACCTTTTGTCATTTCCCCTTATACCAAAGAGCTTAATAGTTTGTACATTAAATAAACAGGTGATTGATTAATATATTTTATGAAGTAAGCCACGTCAAATGTAATTATATTGTCAGCATAAATAATTATACTGGCAATATTTATAATTACGAACAAACGAATAAGTTTGATTAAAAATGCCATTACATTGAAACGCTTGGCGACACCAGCTCGTTTGACAATTGCCACGAAAAATATTTCAAATTCGTGTCCTTACTTTCTCTGGTCTGTTTAATTAAACTGAAGAAAATCTGATAGCTTCAACGAAAGCAAGGCCTAAAAATGCATATAGGGAAAATAATCGATAAGACGATCTCCTTCCTCGTACGCCTTTAGTTCATGCTTTGATTCCTATCTTCCCCTGTAGAACCAACAAAACTGAAGAAATTCGTAGAGCTTCGACCACAATAGGACCAATAATCGATAGGGTAATTCTTCCTCATTCGCATTTTTGGGTTCGACTTCAGTAAAAGTTCTCCAAATGTTTCTGTGAGGCACCATTACATATTTACTTTACAGATTATCTCTTGTGGATAACTTATTGTGAATTATTTTATCTATCGTATTTATAAACAGCGGATCTTCGCATAAATACTACTATCAGTGGGAACAATACAATCTAATTTCAGTCGGTTGAAATCTAGAGTCGGAGTTGCATCATCCGTATCCCACTTGCCCCAACCGTTGTTGACCTGAATTCTGTCCGATTAGACGCGAGTTAATGATCACCTTGCCCGCAAATCACTGGGACACCCTTATTTCTCAATATCCTAACCTCTAGGCAGTTTATAGCGACGTTTCGACCGGTAATCAAAATCATAAACCTACATTCAATTGGAATAGGCAGGTAATTTCCGTACCTCTCGTTTCATCGTTTGCCCTTTCGGAAAGATTAGGACCGGTTCGACTTGTGCAATAAATGTTTATGACCTAAACTTAACAAGTTCCACTTTTTGATCTGTGTCCAATATTGATGGGCTGCGCTTCACCTTTCCTGGTTTTTTCTATCAAGTATAAGGAATTTGAACGTCCGTGTGATTCCCACCGGTTTTCCTTAACACAGCACAAATAGGTTTTAATAAAATACTTATTTAAATAGTTGCTACCTACATGTTAACCACCACGTTTCGTTTTGATTTTCAAGCATCGTTTATTTAATTGTAAATTTTCCTTGTGAATAAATTATCTTCGATTAGAACCTGTTTAGAATCGTAATGGCGAGGATACCTGATGAAGATACCTAATGGGAAGCGTGGGCATGATTCACTCGTATTCGATTACGTAAGGCAATCTGATACCTGAATTTAACATTCTCCGGCATATAGATCGATTTTGGGTAAGGCCTAATAGTTAGCATTCGTGATGAACAAACTGTGCAAGATAAGAAATACATAAGAACTGTATTACTTTGTAAACGTTGAAAAGAAAAGCTTATTTAATTTGCAGTTTGGCGTGGGTGGTGCGTGGCGCATCGTTAGATATTTACTATCCAACTTGCGACATTACGCTTTTAGCTGATTATCGTAGTATTTAGTTGACATTTTTAATACGTATGAAACGATTGTAAATAGCATCCGAGAATCTGCGTGATGCAATGCCTGATGGAATGGCCTGGGTCCTAGGTATTATTAGAAAATCGTTCCTGTATTTTGTAGCCCGCATCTAACTTCAGATTATCGAGACCACATCGAATACCTTTGGTCCAAATTTATAAATACCCCTTTTCTTTTACGCGTAACGCATTTGATACCGTCAAATAATCTATATGTATAACGAGATGTATAACGAGTCCAACAGAATTTCGGTCCAAACTGAAAACTTGCCTTTTCAGACTCTCATATCCTTAAATTCATTAAAAAAATCACAACATAATCTCTCTCTCGACGAATCACCTTTAGATATACAAATTTTAACCAAATCCTTTACTGCACGAAAAATTCCGAAAGTCCCTTTTTTAATTTCGCTCCCATGCCCTAAATCGGAAAAAAAAATATAAAAAAATAATTAAGTTAATAAGTGTGTCTATCTGATGGGACCTGACAGGTTAGTATGTTTCTGTATATTTTCTTATTTAAACTAGGAAATAATATGTAATAATAGAAAATAAGATCTGTACAGCGCCCTTGAGGTAATTTTTCACAAAAACGGCGCTATACAAATCATCAAAGTATTATTATTATTATAATTATATATCTGTAGACCGAATTCAATATATTTGTAGAGTATGGCGTGAGGTTTATTAGATAATTACGATTATTACAATGGCATTACATTTTTCAGTGAAATCTTACAACTTGGTTAACTCGTGATTTACAAGATAACTTTAAATTTGATGAATGTAAAAGTTTACTAAGTACCCGCATACGTTGTAGAACATATACTTTCTCTCGTTCGTACGAATTCAGTTCATTGACCCACGTTTCAATAAAAATAAATATTGTGGAACAGAGACGAAATGAAAAATATATATTTAAAAAAGAATGACCCAGCTCATATTTATTCATAAATGTGACCTATAGCTGTCCGTCCAATAATCCACATCTCGCATATAAGCTGCTAGCTGTATTGTAAACATTATAAAATATATTACATGTGGCTACTACAGATTACGCTATCTAGGGTTCTTCGTATCAACAAACATTTCTGGATAATATAATGCTGACCCAAAGTCTATCATCTTCACCCGAGCTAATCAACAAAAAATTATCATAATATTATGGTCACGTATACTAGACATGCCCACTTCTTCCTTGTTGTTGTTTTTATTTTTATTTAGTCTAGAACGTCTTAAAAAAAATGAAACGCAATACACAGTATGGAATTATGAGCAATTAATAAGTTTGCCATTCAACCAGATCATACGACCTCGCCAGTTATTAAAACTACACATACGAGAGATCCTGTCAGATTTGACTTGCTTCATCAGTGAATACGAGTATGTTATTATATTTTTCATCATCTTTATTGTATTTATAGAAAAAAAGTTGCGAGGGTCTGTATCTGCAGTGGTTTTCCACAAAAGTGATGTATTACTTATTAAAATGTCAACATGTTATGGTTGCATCACTTTTTTCTCATATTCTTATCAGTTTTATCGAGTTCACACTTTTAATGACCATTCGACATTGTCGCAATGATAAATGGAAATTAATTTCTGTGTGTTTTAGCTATGCATTGATTTGTGGGTATTTTGTTCTTATCGGTCTCTCGAATGGCATTATTGGAGTTTGTTCTCATTAGTGGTCAATACGATCCTGCTGCTGAGAGCTCCGTCGTATCCCCTCTTTCTTTATCCGCATCGTTTATGAGATGTTACACCGGAACTATCAGCGGTATTTATCACGTCATGGATTTCAATACCCAATGAATTTACCAAATAAGTAACTGTATTGATCGCTGATGCGACCGACAGAATGCTCCTTGGGTAAGGCGCGCTTTTCTTCGGGCATGTGGAATACATTACTTTCTCTTGAACACTTTTTATTGGAAGAATTTATATAATATTATAATTAAACCTCTAACTGAACATAGTTTACTACTGCACAGGAGTGCGATGAGAATAGTAGGTGTAGAATGAATAGTAAAATAACAGTGGCTACTTTTACAGAATAGCTTTGGTTTTATACCCGACATAGGCATGTTTAAACTAAAAGTATCAGAGTCCAAACATGTGACTATGGAATAATACACGTTAAAAGGAATTTTGGAAAGCGATGTTAGGATATAATTTATTAGACAGAAATACATTAAGGGATGCTATTGGGATACAATAGGAAATTGGTAAGAATGTTTAGTGACATGGGTAAGCTACACATGTGCTAAAGTGGTTGACCCATTACATAACTAACGATTTTTCTTTGATCGTTCTTGATAATTCTTTCGAAGTGTGAACCCATTTGAGCATTTTAAATAACCATATAATTTACATCTATCTGTATAACTTATAGACGGTGGTCATTATTATTTAGACTGATAATTATTTAAGGTTTGAAATATAACTTAAATTATAATAATAATAATATTCACAACGCTATTGAAAATGTGGCAGTAGATATTGAAAGTGCATTAACCAATCAACCTAAAACATTTCAATATAAAAGTGCAGAAATCATTAAACATCAAATAACAAAAATTACAAAGGTCACTAATATGGAGAATATACACATTAAAAACATTCGTAGAATTTTAGATGAAGAAAATTTAGTACTCACTAGAGCGGATAAAGATTAATTTAATATTGTCCTGATGATGGAAGGGTACTTCCGAAACCGGTAGACAAAATATTAAATAAAAAAGTGGTTAAAAACAAAGTATATATTTTCTATTTATGATAATTATTTAGTTATTTTTCAACAGTTTCATCCAAATGAATAATACTTATTATTTTTTCATATCTTTTCTATTAGATACTGGATACAAAGCATTATACATATTTTATGTACCATTCTGAGTCGAACGTCAGTTTACATGCTCACTACACTATGTGTCGTTACACGGTGTGTCATTAATTTAATCTGCATGACAATAATTGACTGTTATTATTTCAATTTCGAAAATGTCCAATACGAGATGATAAGTATATTTGGAACCTTCCCAAAACTACTTCTGCAGAACATTTTGTTTTTCAATTTGTATTTATCGTTTGTAGCATCCATATTTTAAATGGATGTCATCGTGGGAAAGATTAATCATTATTCATTATGTATCAAATCAAAATGTAAAAGTTTTGAGATGGCGTATGAAGTTGGAAACTAGTTTAAAATCAAATAGGTTTTTGTCATGTTCTAGAATTGTTCGTATGTAGGTAGGTATATATTTCGCAGAGATTTTGATGGAATGTTTTTGTACAAAAAAGTTATCTATTTATTATAATTCTGCGTCACATGGGTGTATTACCATGATAAACCTTTGCGATACACTAAAGCGCTCTTATTAAAACGTCATAAAAATACTACAGTTAATTAATTCAAGTACAAAGAAAGGATTTCCTTTATACGCTGTAAAAAATAGATGATAAAATTATGTAGTACAGAAAACATTACGGAAATTTTAAGAAATAAATTTTTGACTGTCCAAATAGGAAGATTTTCCCGTCTTAGAACATCCAAAACTGTAAAATAAAAAAGCACGCTGCAATATGTTTACGCCGAATAGGAATCGAACCTCCCGACAAATCAGCTGCGTACACCACTACGCTATGGAGCCTAAAAAAAAACAAATAAAAAACCAAATTGTTTAAAAATCCCACATACAAAAGTTACTTATTAAAATTTAATTTCTTTAAAAACGTCCTTATTTTGCTTTGTTTCGGTTTTCTCCTTTCTTCTATCATTATAACTCAATGTCCTCACTATCTACTGAAAACCATATACTCATTGTCATAAAATGTTTATTTTCTTTTGTTACTTGTCATATTTACACTGTTTGCATTTTTAGAATCGTTTACTTATAATTCTTGAATATTAATGTTTTAAGTGGCAACATATTAACTGTCCTCAATCTTATTTCCTTTTCTTTGATTTGACAAATATGTTAATATGAATTCATATGTTTCATCTAAATGTATATACTCTTAGCTCCTGGTAAATTGTTTTTTTAATCTGTTGATGTACTCATACACTGTTATACCCATATCTGAACCTTTTCTCTCGTGATTTATGATAACGATCATGATTTTAGATAGTTTTAATTTGTATACATATTATGTATTATTTTCTCCTTGTTAGTTAATCTTATTAGCATAATTAATTTAGCATCAAGCGCACTTAAGGTGAAATATCACAAAACTGCGCTATATAAGTTCACTGTTATTATTATTATTATTAGTCGTTTATACTCGTAATAATAATAAATTAGCTCCCCCAGGCACTTTATCTAGGTATCAACCTGATAAGTGTTCATAATATGATATAATTAACTTATTAATTCTCTCTACGATAACGATGGCTTACTTTTTATCGAAATCATTCCTTCTGATAATAATTTACGTGAATATAATATTTTTTCACCATTATGAAGTGATTTTGTGACGTATTTTTCTACGATCATTCATTCTGTCGCCTATTATCATTAGCAAGTAGATTCTTGCATACCGGCGCGGCGTCGGGTACAGAACCCATGACCCAGTTGGGTCAGGAATTAGATTATAAACACCTTACCTCTGTGCACGGGGCCGAGGCTCTACTCAAACAAAGTTCGTTGCTAATATTTTTCTTTCAAAAACAAGGTTATCTTTGCAACGTAGTTTTCTAATCGCAGTGATGCTACTTAGTAATCAGATACGGATTTTACTGGCCAATAATAATTTTAATATTTGTATGTTCTCTCTTCGTTACTATTTGTATAAACTACCTCCTGTTTTCGTATGGTGTATGCCTGGATGGTCCAGTCTGGATGCTTATGAACTGTAGATCACGGGTTCAAAACCCGGCTAGGGCAAAATTTGGGTTCTCATTTACGAAATATAAATTTGCAACAGAGTTGAAGATACTCTCAATAAGCCCCCAGTGAAAAATAATTCAGAATCCAAATGTTGCTTGAAATGGGTTTTTCCCTTTTTGTGGCCAGATCTAAATAGTCAGGTTCTTCTTAACCTTCTTCTTCTCCTTCCCCACCACCTAGCTTCAGCCACAGAAAATTATTCAGTCCGAGTTTCAATTTCGTGTTTGAATTTGGGTTTTTTTTGCTACATTTTCTTAATTAATCTCATTTTTTAAACTCGCTTATTATTTTGTTATATTTCCTCGCTCTTATTTAATAAGAAATACGGTTTTTACCTTTGCCTAAAGAAATAGACAAATAACGCGTCTGAAAATTAAAAAAAAAAACAGTTCGATTTGACATCTGAAAAAATGTGATAATATGCACCACTAAGTAATGTGCACATGCTTTTCTAATTCCTTCTGCCAGCACGTGATTTCTCCAAAGGTAACTTAATAATGCAAAATAATGATAGGGTTTTTCCCTCCTGCCTTTTCATAATAATAATATGTTATATTATAATATATAATGATTTATTGTTTTTCCTCGAATCTGCCTACTCCCATTAGTATGCGTGTGTTTTTGACTGATAAGGTGATAAATATTAAAGCCTTAATATCGACATAAATCCCGATCGTTATTTGAAATTTTCTCTCCAATCTATTCTGTGAGTGTGAGTTTGTCTGATTACGGTTGCTATCATACTAAATGTTTGTATATTTTATGTATTATTTTGCATGTCATGCTGTTTTGTAAATAATGATGTGCGATAGCTCATGTCTGATTTGACAGATAATTAGTTTTATTCCTTAATATAGAGCGAATATGGTTGTTTTTGAACAACGCTGGAAATATTGCGACATTACTTTGAAAATCGTGGTTTTGTTGCAGAAGGTGATAAATTTTAAACCGTCAGCTCCGTATGTTCCTTTGAAAAAATATCGACATAAATCCCGTATCGTTATTTGCGTGAAGCGCCATCAACATCAATTACCGTTCTCAACAATTGAACAATCTATCCAATTGGTTCAGGAGTTGAAGCCAACTGACCATCAATGCGTTTTCGCTTCGCTGGTGGGCCTGCGATCGACTTACAGAAGATGCCGATTTTGCCAAAAAAATCATCTTTTCGGATGAAGCTCATTTGATCTTGGCGGGTATGTAAACAAGCAAAATTGTCGTATTTGGGGCTTTGAAAACCCGCACGCATACATTGAAAAGCCGGTGTCACTGTTTGTGATTTTGAGAGGCATAATTGGGCCATTTTTCTTTGAAAATATCATACTAAATGTTTGTATATTTTATGTATTATTTTGCATGTCATGCTGTTTTGTATTTTGTTCGGTATTTGACATTTGGATGTGCGATAAATGTTACGCCGACAAAACAATTGCTTTGAGAATATGAAGCCATTGGTGAAATACAGCTGCACACAATCGATAATGTGCTTAAAAATTGGACCGATCAGGCTACTGCACAGGCAGCCATTTGAATGAAATTATTTTCCATTATTAACCGGAAGGATTGTACTTGAAATTTGAGAAAATATTCAGTAGTTTTTTTTTTATAGCATTTTCAAAAAAAAAAGTTATTTGGCGGACCCTTTATTTAAAATTAGGATTCATCAAAAGAGTTGAGTGTCTTTATTATGTAGTTTATGACTGCATGTACGTATGTTTGTGGTCTGACGAGACGAAACATTAGGGGCACCACAAAGGGTACAGTACCGGGTTTTCTGTGCCCTTTTTCAAGCCCTGTATGTTTCGCAAACCATTTTCTACGACCTTTGCCACCACCCTAAACATCTCCCCCTCCCCGTGCTTGAAATAAATAGTACGCAATAGTTATTTAACATTGAAAAGATATGTTATAAAGTAAAAAGCGACCGGCATTTCTATGGCAAGGAAAAGAACCACTGTTGTCATACGAAAAATATTTATTTATCGTATCAGTATCATCTGCAACGTGATAAAATAACAAATGTGTTTATTTGCTATAGATTTTATTTTTGATTGCAGAGATGAGTTGATCATAAAACAACACGTGGATCTTTATTGTGATATTCGCTTACATGTAATTTAATGATCCACCAAAACACACAATAAGACGCGTGATTCTCAGAACATTTTCGTAATTAGCTGTTGGTTTATGAGTAGAAATTTTAAAGGTTTATTATTGTCAAGAGATCTAATCTCTGGAGTCTATATATTATGTGCATATTATAGATTTCGTACATACACTACCTACCACAAAACATGAAAAATAACAAATTTTAAAAATTACATTACGTCTTTAAACATCAACTTTAAATATGTATTTATGGTACTTAGTTATGCTGATAATTTATTATCTCAACAGCACTTTACTCCGTTGGCTTATAGCTGTTTATCACAGTTCATGGACCAAAAGTCTACACCGAGTGAACTAACATAATTAACAGGGGGTCTCGGTGATAAGCGGCGATAATTTTATAAATTCAACAATAGCGCTTGCAATAATATTCAAATGTTATTATCGATTTATCATATTTGCATACTAATTAGGATTCGCTTCCAGTATCAATAAACTACGAATAATGATGAAATAAAATTTATACTTAACTTCGTATCATATTTTGAAGACCCCATGGCATGAACCTGTTCTAATATTTTTTGTCAAAAATGAGTTAGTATTCTCACTAAACTAATTCTGGTACGCTCTATCCAATGAACAAACTTTCGGATCATGAAAATGGCACGAACATGGAAAATCAAAGAGTTGAAAATGTTAACTGCAAATTTTGTTATAACTGAAATATTTTTTAATGGCAAGAACACGTTATCTACAATAATAACATTGTATTGCAGAAATACATTAAAATGCTAAATTGTATAATACATTCAGTATGTTTAAAAAAATATATATATATATGAATACCGCACAAAAGTCTCAACTGCTCCCAACCATCTAGAGCCAGTGAGACTATGGCATCCACAAATAGGGTATGTTGTGAGGCTGAAGGTAGTGGGGAGGGGAAGGAGGTTGGGAAGTACCTGGCTATTCAGATCTGGTCACCAAACACGGCTCAAGCCATTTCAAGCAGCGTTTCGATTCTGAATGGTGGTCTTTCACCAGGGCGATACTTAGAGTATCCACCACTCTGGAACGCGCCACAAATATACTTTTTATTATGTTTATATGAATTAAATGTGTTATGACACATATTAATTAAATAAATGTTATTGGCGCACGCCGGGTTTGAACCCGCGACCTTTGGATTCGTAGTCGAGCGTTTTACCACTCGACCATTGAGGCCGTAGCTAAAACATTCATGAAAAATAGTTTGCGGATTTGTGATGGTACACACTTGTTTTTTAACAAAACGCAAAAGACTGAATATCTCAGAACGACTCGACGTTAGTTAACAGGTTCTTTAATTATGTCCTAATATCAACCTTAATGCAAGGATTTGACAGACGAGTAGTAGGCTAATAGCAAGGGAAATAAGATGCTTAGGATCTCTGGGACGTCTGGTAAAAACCAATTATAACCAAAATCCGAAATCAGGTCATCAGGAATGAATGTAAGGTCAATGTAATCGTCATCAGTGTCTGGGATTTGGCCCCTTTCACAAATAATGTTCTACACCAACTCAGGTCAGAATCTTACGATTATTTCATGCTCAATGAAATAGTACGGTCAATGTAATCGCAATTAATTGAGTTCAAAAAGTTATAGGAAACGCAATTCGCCATCAAACAGTCGAATGTAATTGAGGCCATTAGTAGGTCTTAAATTCTTCATAATATACCAACCTCGTGTTTTCTAGTTCAATAGGTTCAAGTGAATGAAAGCCAGGCCACAATGTCAAGGAAAATGCCGCAGAAATGCTACACACACGTGGACTTAGTTAAGCTGCAATAAACCTTGCTTCCATTTTCTTACATTGTTATTCTTAAACGGCTTCAGTGTAAGCCCTAATTGGATTTGACTTGACGTGTTACTTTGAATAACACGGGTTAAATAGAATTTATTGCCGTCCTTCAAAAGTTAAAGGTCGGTTTTCCACTTTTTTGTAAAAACGTGTTAGGTATAGGGCCTTTTTGGTTTCTCCCTGATTACGGTTGTTTTGGTTGACACATTTTAAAGGATCGGATATCCTCACATTTTTCAGAATTCAATTAATATGTTCGTTGTTCAGATTATGACCCTTTATGTACTAACGTTGAAAGTGTACCATCAGAGCAATAACTTAGATGAGGGATAACTTTGCGAAACAGTGTAGTCAGGATTGTTGATTTTTCCTGACTCGGGCGTGTCTAGGGTTTTTATGAACATACATTTTACATCCATTCATAGCACGTGTCGACATAATGTTTTGTTTATTTGTATTACCACTTTTTCACAGTATCGTTATCAACAAAAATATAGGATATAACCTCAAAACCCGTTGAGTTATGTCGCATAACAAAACGTAGTAGGCGGAGACGCGGGAGACGAAAAACATGCTTACATACCTAAAAGTGGTGCGATATTATGTGACAACTTGTCTTGTCTCTTTCTCTCACGGTTTACGGCGCGAAAACCCGGAGAAAGTGATTTATCGTAAATTTGTATAGGTCGGGTAAAATATTTAGCTCTCTCTTCATATATATTTTTACTCCATAGGTATGGACAACCGACTTGGTGCTTTGTGTTTTACTTTGTGGCCAAGTTTTATCATTGTGAGCTAATATTTTCCTCCCTGGCCAATTTTAAAAACTGTGACATCTGACTTTAGACTTAGACGGAGGTACAGAGTTTGATTGTTATAACCCGTGGTGCATTATCAACATTTACGCTGAAGATAATGCTCATAAAGGTGACATTAAATTATTGTTATTACTCTTATTAAGCTTTATTCACTGATTAGATAAATTCATCGTATCTAGAGATTAAATCTTCTATTGGCTTAATCTCAGATTTGAGTATAAACCAGGTTTTAGGATATTATTCAATTCCTTGATCCCCTCTTATTTAGCAACACAATATAATATCTTGGGGCCACTTGGTCAAGCATCGGGCTGACAATAAGGTTAGTGTATTTCAGACTTATTTCACAATTCATCGTTGATTCTATGCTCGTTTCAGCTTTGAACTGATTGTGATTGGCTAAAAAGCATAACATCATGACCGGTATTGTTTTCAGCTGATTACAATTTGTTCAAAAGTTGAAATAGACCAAACAATTTGTACAATTTGTTCAGATGTCAAAAAAAGAAAATGGCGCTAATCATTGAATCGTGACGAATGTTTGAAACAATCCGCACTAATTACCGTAATCTTATTTTTTTACATAATTCTAAATATTATTGATATTAATTATTGAAATAATATTCAATATAAATATGAAACAGAAAAATCCAGAAAATAAAAGAAAAATGATCGCGACTGAGACTCGAACTCGGAACCTCACTCTATCCGGGAGTAACGCCTCTGCCAATTGAAACATCGAGACCTTATTAGAAAACCGGCATTTTCATCGATCTTATACTTCATTGAAAATTATTAATATTATTTTTAAATTTCTTCCGATTTGGCTGCCTAAAATGGCTTTGACTGATTAAAATGCCGATTTCTAATAAGGTATCGGTGGTTCAATTGGCAGAGGCGTTACTCCCGGATAGAGTTGAGGTTCCGAGTTCGAGTCTCGGTCGCGATCGTTATTCTTTTATTTTCTGGCTTTTTCTGTTTTGTATTTACGTTGAAGATTATTGATATTACTTCAATAATTAAAATCAAATATAATAAGCATAAGAGCTTAGTTAATTCTAATTTAATATTATTACTCCTCTTATTTTCTTACGACACTTCCTCGTGCTTTGTCTTATATTTCCCACCTACGCCGAGTTTAGATTTATGATATTTACTATCTTCGTAATATATACTTCTTTTTTGGCTTGCCAAAATATTCAGAAGTGGAAATTATAACGAGAGTGTCAACGAGGAATCTCAATATTCACAGCCAAGTCCAACGCTTTGAAATTCGGCTTTTGTAAAATTGTGTTTTTTTTATTCCTTCTCTACACAAAATTACGGTACATATATGTTATAGGTACGAACGCAAAACACAATACAAAATTACGCTATATATCTGTTATAGGTACGGACGCAAAATACAATACAAAATTACGGTACATATCTGTTATAGGTACGGACGCAAAATACAATACAAAATTACGCTACATATCTGTTATAGGTACGGACGCAAAATACAATACAAAATTACGCTACATATCTGTTATAGGTACGGACGCAAACTACAATACAAAATTACGGTACATATCTGTTATAGGTACGGACGCAAAACACAATACAAAATTACGGTACATATCTGTTATAGGTACGGACGCAAAACACAATACAAAATTACGGTACATATCTGTTATAGGTACGGACGCAAAACACAATTCAAAATTACGGTACATATCTGTTATAGGTACGGACGCAAAATACAATTCAAAATAAAAATCTTGAAAAATTTATAAAACATTGTTCAAATGTTGCATTTTTATGTGCTTAACTTTTGAAAAATATAATGTATTTATTATATTATTAAAAAATAGAGAAAACGTCCTTTTTTTAACCTTCAAAACCCATTTAACCCCCCTTAACCTAACCTAACCCAACCGAGAGAGCGTATGTGGGGATCGGCCAAATGGGAGGTAATAAATAAAGATGAGGATAGATGTTGGGTTAGGTTAAGAGGGTCATGCTGGCATGAACAATGGAATCGTCAGCATATCGATACAACTACGCAAAAAACTTTGTTTTATTTTCGATTGTATTTTGCACAGTCGTGTACCAACTCTTCTTGCCTTATCGTAACGAACAGTTTCTCTACCGACGTCATTTCATTTTGTTTGTGTGTCGTTGAATTTTCAGAGGTCAAGTACCATTGATCACGGATAAGTTTAGCAACTGCAGGAAGCAAAAAAAAATAATGATACCTCTACGTTTTTTGCTCAACCCAGTTTTAGAAAACTCGTTTCGTATCACGTTTGAGGAAGTGTTCGCACGTGAACGGTGTACGACTCCTACGTCATGTTTTCTACGGCCTCCTGCGACCTTGGTCCGTTGCTGCATTCTAGTTGCGCGATTAAAAGGAAAAGTATATTTCTATCGCACGGTTGTTACGCAATTGGCCTAGTAGGAGCGCATTGTAGTAAAATAAAACAATGAAAATACAAACTAGAAGAAAATTCAATCAACAAATGTTCATTCGTTTATTCATCTCGTGTTGTATGAAATGTAAGTCCCTTTCTTCCGAATTCGTGGTAGATATTCACATATGTCTTAAATCAATTTAATCACGATGATAGGAAAATTCGTACAATAATTCTGCAACAAAAACTGAATGTGAAAAATGCTCTTTTTTTCAGTATTTTGCTGTACTTCGCATTATATCACACTTTAGACAAAACAAAAGAATAAATTAATATAAAATACTTTTTATGAAGAAACTCATCCTTCGTAAATAAACATACCCAATTTGGGGATGCCATGGTCTACTCGCTCTAGACGGTTGGGAGCATATAGGATTAACGTAGCTGTAAAAATACATTTACTTGACGGGGAGCGTCGTTACTCAGCGGTTGTGAAACATATAGATAATTAATAAGCGTAAAATGCGAATCATAGTGCCCCATGTTTGTTCCATATTTTTTGATTTATTGTTTAATAAGAAAAAAAATATGAAACTTAGTCGAAGCCGTGTAGTACAGTACCTAACTACTTAGTTATCTCACTAAATAAGTGAGCTAGGTACGTGAATATTGTCTAGAACACTGCTGAGGGGTGAAGATCCATTTAAAAAAAAGAAGAAGGTACCTACTGGTTAATAATATAATATTGTTTTATAAAGTTTCATACTAAAATGAATAGATGGCAGCACAATTGTGAACTGGTCGTATTCGTTTTCAACGATAAGGTCTTATCTGTCCAAACACTCTCGTTCATTGATAGCATACTAACTGTTCATAAGAACTTATTTTATTTATCAAAGTTAGCATTTTCATTCTGACCGTAGAATATTGATTTTATGATAAAACTTTTCGAGTAGGTAACTGAAGCCTTGAAAATGAAAGTTCGGTTGGGTACCTATTTATCTAAGGTGACCAAGGTCGGAACACTCCAGCATTATATAAGAGCTTTTTTGACTTTATCGATCTCACAGACGGCAACGCGTCGAAGTTGCCGCGCCTCTGGTGTGAGGCGACCGGCACTCGGTGGACCGTTCGTCTCTTTTGACTTTGCGGGTTGCGGCTATTTCGGTTTGACATAATGAAAACCGAGTATGTCCGCACCACTTATGCGCTCTGTTCTCCTGGTGTTACTACGCAAACCCATCCAAACAACGAACGCTTTTTCATTGTGAAAAAAATGACGTTTTGTCTGACGTGCTGTCTGCGATCCTGGTAGAGTAATTTCATTTTCATGGTGTTTATAAGCGCTAAAGTGCTTTTTGGTCACCAATTTGCTTACGATAATTATAGTAATTTACCTCAATAATATCTTCGGCGGAAAGACAAAAGTCTGAATCACCACTTAGCAAAGTTTACACCAGAACACTTTAAATTATTTATTTTTTTACAATACCTATACCTGGTTGGATTTTGAACAAAAAAATAACTCAGGTAACTTAATGCTCTCATAAAGCAAATAAAGTACTAAACTTGTGGGGCTTAAGTCAATCCTTCTCCCAAATGGTAAATATTTTTTAGATGGCTGAAGGGCCACAAAAGTCTTCAGAATCAAACAAGAGTCAGAGCATTCGATGGAGAAAAAACCTGATCAAAACTGCATATTCAACTCATTTTTTTACCAAAGAGTCGCTTAAGCCATTTTGCCTTTCCGGGGATGATACGTGGATACCCGATAATCATAATAAACGAACACCACAATAGGATTATTTGAAGTACTGTTCATAATAATGACAAATCAAATAATGTATTGTTGATCACCAATGACATTACAAACATATTGACACCCTATTGTCTTAGAATATTTAAACAAAATGTGGCAAGTGACAAACATACGTACTTTCACGATAAATTCAAACATTGGTCATGTATAACAAAGATAGACATTCGAAGAATACACGTGTATGGACGAAATAGATATAGGACCGGGCGATATAAGGCGACCTACTGTTAGTAGGTTGTCTTTCTTACACTTATTTATTGCTACGTTCACCATCTCACTCTCTCTAATGGCGCTTAAAATCTTCGGGAAACTTCGGAATCTAGTGGAAACAATCGTTTTATTTAAAATAATAAGTTATTCGGGTGTACTCACGAATGAAATGTTATTCCTTGGTTTTACTAGTGTTTGCATTCTAATATGAAATACGTTCTCATCTCACATGTATATTTTTCTTACCACTTTGAGACCTCTACGACGTGTCTATAAGTTTGTAATGTCATTGTTGACCACTGGAATATTGATTAGGCATAAAAATATAAGTTTTATGGCAGAACGAGATCAATTAACGTTCAATAATGAATAGGTTAAGTTAACTTTATTATCTTCGTTGTTATAGTACAACAAAATAAACCATGTTTTATATGTTATAGGTTTTGCTACTAGTGCAATATGATTTACGATGGCAATACCTTAATATTAAATTATCAAAATAATATCCAGTTATGGGAATACTATGTTGATCATTTAATCATTTTTGGAAATCAATAACCTATTTATTACTGTTCAACTTTTGGAAAATATTCGGTCGCCAATCACTGTGTATTACTCGGGTAATCACAAGTCATTCTATTTGGATCTCGGGTTTTTATCCGATAGATGTAAGACGCGAATAACAATGTAATTTTGCCAATAACACAGTTTTTCTCTCTCTCCGAGATTAGAAGGAGGTGTGTCCTCACCGTTTTGAAAGCCAAGGAAAGTAAATTATCACTTCTACCTTTTTTTAAAACTTATTTTTCTAAGTTTGTAAAAATAATTCAACATATAGGTCGCCCAATGCTGTTATTGCTACATGTACCATTAGATTTACTCACGATTGTGGTTTTTGTTTATTACAACTGGCGTGACAGTATACCACAGAAAACAATTTAAAAAAACAAAATGATGTTTACGTATCTGCTGCAGTCACAGTTTACAGGCAAGCCTCTAATGGCTCCGTTGTAACCTCAGATCAATAACATATAAGAGAGACCGCTGCTGTAGTCAGTTTTTTATGAGGTTTGCCGGACTCGGCTAGACATGGGCGTGGCTAGGACTAGGTCTAGGGTATTTATACATCCATTCATAGCATATGTCGACATAATGTTTTTGTTTATTCGTATAAACACTTTTTCACAGTATTGTGATAAACAAAAATATAGCATGTAATAGGTAATAGGTTTATTAGGATAAACCGTTGAGTTATATTTATTATTTCGCGTATCAAAACGTGTAGGCGGCGTCAACGGAGACGCGGGACACGACGAACATTCTAACAATACTTTAAAGCGGTGTGATAATTTGGGAAATTTTTTGTCTCTTTCTCTTGGTGTACAACGTGAAAACCCGGAGAATGTGATTTATACCAAATTTGTATAGGTTGGATAAAAAGAATTAGCTCTCCCTCCATACATTGTTACTTCAAGGTTGTAACCTTTCCCTCTTTCTCATAATTATTGACGACTTACGTAACTTTAAGAGAAGTTACAACGGAGCTCTTAGGGGCAGGACGTTATCGTTTTTTTGTATAATTACCGCACAAGAGTCCCAACTACCAGAGTCAGTGAGGCTATGCCATCCCCAATTTGTTTGGTTGTTTTTGTATTTTTATTTAGATGTATGCCAATCATTTTTTCACACATCTAGTAAGTAAAAAACTAATACCTTTTACAATTAATAGTAGAACGAAGCACATAAGGTTACTTACTATACAGTTATACACATATAAATATATATAAGTAGATATAAATTGAAATTTTAGTGTCTATAAAAATCATAGGTTTTTCTTTACATATTCAGCACAAATCCTACGAAAAGTGCCAAGATTTGAGGCTTCTTTTAGGGCTTTTGGAAGGCTATTAAAAAGTTTTTAACCTTTGTAAAATACGCTGTTTTGAGTACACGCAAGTTTTGTTTTGGGAAGCCTTAAATCGTAACAACTTCTCGTAGGATAATAAAATTGTGGTATGTTGTGAGGCTGAATGATCTAGTGAAAGGAATGAAATGGGTAGAAAAGTTAAGAAGCACCTGGATGTTCAGATCTAGCCATTGAACACGGTTAATTTCATTTCGATTCTAAATGGTGGTTTTTCACCGGGCGATTTACTGAGAGTATCTACAACTATAAAACGTGGCGCAAAAACACAACTTATTATTTTATATATGTGAAATAACGCATTCAAATAAAATCAAATTTATTTTCGCACACCGGGTTTCGAACCCACGACATCCGGAGCCAATAAGCTTACCCGTTCTACCACGGAGGTGTCATTGAAGCACTAAATATATTTTCAGAGTGGTAGATGCTCCAAGTATCGCCCTGGTGAAAGACAACCATTCAGAATCGAAATGTTGCCTGAAATGGCAATAGCCGTGTTAAGTAACCATATCTGAATAGCCAGGTATTTTCCAACCTCCCTCTTCACCATATTCTTCCCTTCCCCCACTATATTCAGCCTCACAACACACCCTAATTGGCGTGATACCTTAGTCCAACTGGCTCTGGGCAGTTAGGAGCAGTTGGGACTCTTGTACGGTATGCATATAAAAAAAATGATATCAAATTTTATTACAGTTCGCGACTTTTTATTTTTCCTGCCCATCAATAATAAAAACAGGTTTCTTCACCAATAATGACAGTCGCGTATGCCATTAGAATTTATCACCAAAAGACACAGTACAACGGTATCATAATGTTGGTATGTAGCTTCTGGCTGCAACGTTTAATGTTATGCAGGTAGTTTCTCGATATTTCTCGAAGATGTCTTTATTCTTATTATTGACGCAGGTGATATTTTGACAATTCATTTTTAAATCGTCCAATTGATAAATTCAATCGAAAAACAGCGTTTTTTCACAGCGAAACTCTGCGAAGGATTACTTAATTATTTTCCACGTGTTTAATATTGAGCGAACCATTCCAAAAGACACCAAAAATTTAGGCGCATTCAAACTTTGATATAAATGAACTATTATTGTACCTATGGTGAATTGAATTATGTTTTATTTTGCATGCTAGAATGCATAAACAGATATTTTGTTTCCTTCTATGAACACTGCAAAAACTACGTTGACGTCATTTTGACAGTTCAACGGGTAGCAGAGGTCAATCCATACACACAGATGTCAAAAAATTACACCTGTCACGTTGGTGACACTAAGCTTGTTCGGTTGAGCTATATTTTAACATAGCAATCGCCCAATTTGATTGGCGAAAGCAGTCATGTTCAATTCCTTACAAGTACAAGGCAGCCAAACGTGTGGTAGACCTATATGGTAGTCTCATCTACTATTACAATAATAACGCTTCATCGACGTCACAATTATCGACGTAACAATGGAGGTATAGATTTGCGAACGATTGTAAGTCAATTGGTTTGATTCTAAACCAGAATTTTAGGTTAAGATGCAATAGTGCACGTCTAACATTCTCACCCGTGTTAGTAGATAGAAAGAGGCAGAGATATATTTAAGCAGGTAAAATAGTCTGTTTTGCATCGTTTCAGCCATTTTTAGTAAAAATATTTGATTAACAAAACAAAAAAATATTCGATCATTAACAAAACATCATTTAAATGATTTATTAAGTGAGAATATCACACACGTGCGAATGGCACGAAGTTTGCTTTAATAATCATGCATGCTCATTGTTAAAATTATGTTTTTAAATCCTCAAAAATACGAATTTATAAACGCACTATTAAAAAAACCATTGTTATACTTGTGAAAAGTGGTAATCTTTACTGCTTTTTGGGTTCTATTAATACATCCACACACACATATCGCCATAATGTTTTTTCTTGTATAAAACCACTGCGAACATTTCAATAAATGAAAATATAGGGAATAACCTCAAAAACTGTTTGACACTAGTTATTCCGATAAATGATGTGAAGTTCGCGCGTATGCTGGACATAAGTCACACGCGTCGGCGCGGTGCGATATTATGTGATATCTTGTTTTGTCTCTCTTTCTCTCTCTGTCATGGTATACGAAGTAAAAATCCGGAGAAAGTGATTTATCACAAATTTGTATAGATTGAGTAAAAATATTAGCTCCCTCTCCTTATATATTGTTCTTCCAAGACAATAAGCAATACGAACGAACATTTGACTGTTTGCTTATTTTTTTCTGTCGATTGCCGCGCGAACTGGTGTGACAATAGAGGTGAATATTGAATATTCCAAATTCTTGGCAGGGGTGTCTTTTAGTGGGAACGGTCGGCAGTCTGCCAGGCCATTCTATTTCCATCATTTGTAAAGAATACACAGTGGAAGATCGTCGACCTCAGAAGCGCGTGATTCTGTGCGCAATCGGTACAGCAGATGAGCATATCATCCAGACGAAGGATATATTTGATGATGATGATGCAATGCTCCAATTGCACATTTTATGTTCAACTTAAGAGTAAACAATTTGTTTTCGGTACTATCTGTGGGGTAAAATTATATTCTCAGAAGATATTTCCATAAATTTTCCAAAATATATTTTTTTTACTCGAGAATAAATCTCGACTATTTAGGCCGGGTTGTTTCACCCTAAAGTCGTTCTTTTGCCAAATTTTAACCAGTTTTAACTTCATATATTTAGATCCTTTCTACAGTGTAAAACATTCCAAACAGTTCAGGTATAAAAAAGTGTTTAATTTAAACAATGTGGCTTATTTTTTTTAATTGCCTGTCGTTTTCGTAACGATGGATTAAACTAAAATAGTTTGCCTTTTTAAAAATCGAATGTGTAGTTATTGATTTCGCCTGCTGTCAATATTAACAATAATTTCACCTCGCTACCTGTATTTTCCTTGGGGAACCTTTCAATTTAACATAGAAATCTACGTTAGTATTTTTAAAACACCCGAAGATATTTGTTTTTTTTTTGCTTCAACTTCAAACTTATTATTTCAAACACTATCTGACGGCCTCAGAGGTCGCGGGTTCAAACCCGACGTGCGCAAATAAATTTCAGTTAATCAAAATGTGTCGATAACACATTTAATTCAAATAATAATATATAATAACTAGAAATTAAGATTTGTACAGCGCCCTTGAGGTGATTTTTCACAAAAATGGCGCTTTACAAATTATCCAAATATTATTATTATATAGTATATTTGCGGCACGTTCCTGAGTGGTAGATACTCATATTATCGCCCTGGTGAAAGACCACCGGAATCGAAACGTTGCTTGAAATGGCTTTAGCCATGTTTGGTGAGCAGATCTGAATAGCCAGGTACTTTCCAACCTTCATCTTCCCCATCTCCTTCCCCTCCTCACTATATTCAGCCTCACAACACACCCTAATTGGGGATGCCATAGTTTCACTGGCTCTAGACAGTTGGGACTCTTGTGCGGTATTCACTGTATTTTTTTTTAAACTACCTAAGTCGTTGGCATCTTTTCAGTTTTTCCCTTTTACTTTGTAGTCAAAATGATGTCCGGCACAAACAATTTAAAACCTTTTAAATCTTTAATTTTTATCTCACTGCCTAGCATGGTTCAAGGCATTTTTTTTTTTTCTATTTCAAAAAAAAAACAACCATTCTAATGCAATTTTCCCTCCCTAAGCACTCTCTCAATCAAGGAGGTAATTTATCATAAACTAAACGAAACTAGAAATAATTACAAGGAAAAAAAAATGCCGGAACTAGATAATATTGACATTAGTTGCCGCTTTGTATTCAAAACGCGTTTTGATCGCACTGATCGCAGTGAAATCGCCTTGCCTCGTTTTCATTTCCATCGACGCGTTAAAATAAGTGTTAGTTATTCATCCAAATCTCTCCCGATTGCGTATTTATCGACATTGTTACATCATCAAAACATCACATTCTTATTATGTTTCTGATACATACTTACGTCAAGATGGACTGTTTATGATAGTTATTCTAAGGTTGTTTGTGTAAACGCATTGAGAGAGAAACTCGCGCGTGGAAATAACGAATACGTCACCATCACGAGATAGAGCTATCAAAATACACAGGCAAGGTCACACAAAATTATCACAAAAAATGGGCCATGTGTCTTTTATTTGTTGCAATAAATTTAGATTTTTTTACAGGTAGCATCTTTTTAATAAGATTTTCTTGAAAATCAAACTTTGTATAAGACCACAGATTAGAACAAAACCCTGATGATGCTTAGGCTAAGCGAAATCGGTCGGTCATTAAAATTAAATCTATGGTTCTATTCAAAGTTATTATTTAATTTTCATTCAATATGTCTAACCACAAAGTGATTGCTTTCTACGAACAAATAACAAAAATCTTTATTCCTCTAATTTTCGTTAAACAGGAAAACTGTTTATTGATATTCTGCATTACCTCTTGCTTATTTTCCGTATTTTCTATGTCACTCTTGTTACCTCGGTGCATTTGTAGATAAAACTCCTGAACGCTAATAAAAGGTGTAAATAAATCGCTTTACATATAAAGCCTTCATTTAAGATTTGTTTGCAATCCAAAAATTACACATTCAAATAGGTACTATGCTTTTGCCGCTGAGAGCTCCGGTATATCTTCTATCGGTTATTATAGGTCGCGCAATTAAAGTTGATTTGAACAATACATACCTACTTAGGATTGTGTATATTTAACTATAAGTTTAATTTAGTACAGTTATTGTTATCTGGTAGAGCTAAACTAATAGTTGGACCTATTACTTAATATTATTTATTTCCTTTCTTTTACAATATTTTTGAACTTGTTATTAGTTATTTTTGTATCTGCTATTCAATAATCTTTTTTTTTATTTTTTTCTATTTTACACAATCCTCGCACTAATGAGGTTACTATTTTGAAAAAAATAAAATATATTAAAATGTATGTAAAAGCCTAAAACGGGCGTAAATAAATAAATATTAGTTCATATGTATACACTTCCGACATCGATATACTTGATAAAAAGACACTGAGAAACAGCATTTTGTCTTGCTTACGCTTACTTATTTCTACTAGCGAAAATGGGACAACAAGTGTAGATATATTTTGAATATTCGAAAAGTTTGTAAAAGTTTTTAAAAGTTTTAGAAAAGTTTCACAGTGAATTATTTTTATTCATTAGTTTGAAAAAAAACTGAAACAAACTAAAGTTTTTTTTATCTCATAATATTGTTTTTTTTTCGCTGTAATTTTCTTTTCTGAAATCGAAAAACAAGTTTGAAACACGCTGTATGCAAGAAACGCGCCTGTGTGAGTACTGTGTTCGACTCAACATTCGCTGCGATACCAAGACATGCATAGTTTATCAGAATGAGGGAGAGTTTACAACTGATCTATCAGCGGTATATCTAAACATGACACTTAGAACGTTAAATGAATAAATCACTTTAAACTAGCATCATTTTTGAAACGATAATAATATAACAAATGGAAGTAGATTCATCACAATCAACTTCCAGTTTCTAGTAAAGCCTTTTACCAGACCCTTTCTGGTATTTCATAAATTATTTTTAAAATTTGGCATGTGCAGTACACTTTTTTCTTTGTAGACAAAATGTATCACTGCCAAGGTTTGGAAAAATCACTTCCTGCCCCATTGTTATCGACAGAACCTTGAAAGGTCTAGAATAAGTACCTGAATATCTACAAAATTCTAGTTTTACTTTATCTATGGAGTTGACAGAAGAGGAACCTTTTACGAACAGCAAACAAACACACCTTGAATGTATTCTGCTTTTTATTATCACCTTGGACTTCCGTAAAACTGCTGTACCATCTGACCATCGAATATTTGCTAATTCAAAGAAAATGAATAATAATCACTAAAGGTTGGGTAAACTAATACCACTTGTTTACGATTGGATATAACCTTGAAGTAACAATATATGGAGAGAGAGCTAATTATTTTTACCCAACCTACACAAACTTGCGATAAATCTCTTTCTCCGGGTTTTTACGTCGTACACCATGAGAGAGAAAAAGACAACAAATTTCCTAGACCGCTTATATATACTGTAAGGATGATCTCAAGGTCCTGGTTCACGGCGGGACTCCGCTCACATTTTTTATTATGCCACTAAACTTGACACAACTAAACGGCTTTTTAGGTTATATGCTATATTTTTGTTCATAAAAATACTGTGAAAAAGTGGCTATACGAATAAACAAAAGCATTATGTCGATATGTGATATGCATGGATGTATAAATACCGTAGCCTTTTCTTAGCCACGCCCAAGTGCGCCGAGTTAGTTTAAAATCATCAAAAACAAGTCAAAAACTGACTTCACTGCCTTGGATAGATACTACTCTACCAACTCTATGGATATAACATAAGGCTGAACGCGCACGGGCGACTTGCCGGCCAACAAAAAAATAAGTTACTTGTGGACCATCACACGAGACCCACCCTGTCACCGGAACGGGCGAAGTCAAAAAGATGCCGCCAGACCCCCAACTGGCCAATTGCCGGCAACTGAGGCAGCCGGCGACTCGCATTCCCCGCGAATTCACATACATTGGCCAACGGATAGTCAAATTAGAACTAACTAACCATCACGCCGTTTCCCCGTAGGGGTAGGCAGAAAGGACGGACCATCATACAACTGTCTTGGCACACACTCCTTGCTTCATTCACATTCATAGTAGTGGCGGCTCGTGACTTTTTAGTGTTCTCAAGTGCTTAGATTGAAAAAAACGTCATTATTGATGTTATTGTAGCCGAAAACGATTTTTTTTTTCTTCTCAAAATTTCAATTTTTTGTATAAAGTTTTTTCAGCAAACTGTGCAGTGCACCACAAAAACTGAAAAATCCTGAAAAACTTAATACATTTTTAATTTTTTTTTTTAAATTTTCAGCTACAATAACATCAATAACGCCGTATTTTTCAATCTTAGCGCACTAAAAAGTCACGAGCCGCCACTGATTCAAACATTGTCTCATACATACTCTTCTGTTATTCTGACTCTTCCTATGGCCCAACTCAAGTATTTGATTCACTTGATCGTGCCATGTCTTTCTCGACCGTCGCACATAGACATAAAATACAAGACACGTCATATTCATACAAATCTTACACGAAAAAATGTAGCGCCACTAATGTTGCACCACTAAATGTTTCACCCGCGTATGAAAAGGATAGCCATTCAAAGAATGTGTGTGTGCGGAAGAGATAGCTATATGAAGCGTGTTTCGAAGGTATGTCTCGTTGACTTGGTAACTTAACGTATTTACATTATTTAATTCATCTAAGCCGTCACGTCACACCTGAATTTCGCGTCATGTAATAATTTCTAATTATGTAATTTTTCATCGCGATCCCATACCATAACATTTACCATATAAAAACTTCAAAGATTTCATCTTTGAATTTTTATATGGTAAATTTAAAGACCTTTATATTCATCCTTATTTACAGGTGAACCTAATTAATCTTATTTCTACGTCTTCGTTGCCTTAGTCGTAATCATAACATAACGAAATCCATCTTTGTACTGATAACTAACATATAACCTAGGAGATAAGATTTGTACAGCGCCCTTGAGGTGATTTTACACATTATCAAAATATTATTATTATTGTACTGAAGCTACGCAGATGCAGTGACTGGCGAGTCGCCGAACGGTCGCGAGGTTGCAGCGACTGTAACCGGCGACTTTTTAGTCGCGACAAATAAAACGCTGACGAGTCGCCCGGCTGAGTTTCGCCTTAGTCCTTCCAATGTCATTGAGTTAAGTCCGAACTAATGAAAATATACCTTTATTGCTTCACGCTTAATTTGTCAGTCACCTGACGTTTGATTTGTCCCCAATTCAACAATATGACGAATGATTGCCCGATCAAGTGTATTAATACACAATATTCATAAATATAAAACAATTAATTCTAAAAAAATATAAAGTGCAATGAATGCAAAGTAAAGACAGTAAAAAATAAAACAACAAAAAATAAGACAATTTAAACATAACTTTTCACCTAAATGATGTATAAAAAAATAAACCAAGGAATAATTATACAAATAGCAGGAATGCTTTGTCGTTTGAACGAAGCTTCATTTATGCAAAATATATCGACATACGAAGCGATTCGATTCAACAACATGATTGCCCTCCCCACCGGCATGACCAATGAGTACCTCAATACACACGGTGCAAAAAAATGTTAACAGTTTTTAAAAACACTTGTTTTTTTTTTTAATATACAGTGGAACATCGATTTACGAGAATAATTGAATAATTCTGTGCGCGAAAGAAAGTATGACCGTATTAAAAATGTGGATATTCGGAAAGAATGCAAGGCTGATGTGAGCGTAATGAATAGGATAAAGAAAGGGACGCTTGAATGGTTTGGGCATGTGGAGCGAATGAACGAAGAAAGGAGTGTGAAAAGAATATATGATGCGAAAGTGAATGAAAGAAGAAGTCGAGAACGCCCGAGAAAGACATGGCACGATCAAGTAAATCAAATACTTGAATCGGGTCATGTGAAGAGTCGGAATAACAGAAGAGTATGTATGAGACGGTGTATGAATGTGAATGAAGCAAGGAGTGTGTGCCAAGACAGAGTTATATGGCGGTCCGTCCTCTCTGCCTACCCCTGTGGAGAAACGGCGTGATGGTTAGTTAGTTAGTTTTAGTTAGCGAAAGAAAGAACATAATGAGTAGAAAAACACAGGAAAATTTGGGAATTTTATTTTTTTCATCTAATCATGTCGTATGCTTAGATGAATTAAATAATGTAGATACGTTACTGAGACAACGCGCCTGGTTTGCACTAAACCAAGTCAACGAGACATACCTTCGAAACACGCTTCATGTAGCTATCTCTTCTGCACACACATATTCTTTGAATGGCTGTCCTTTTCATACGCGGGTAAAACATTTAGTGGTGCAACATTAGTGGTGCTACATTTTTCATAAGATTTGTATGAATATGACGTGTCTTGTATTTTATGTATACGGTCGTATGTCCTTTTTCAAAAAATAATAGCATATTATTTTATTTTCTGACTGATCTTATTTTTCCTTGCTAGATATGTATTTAAGGAACAATTCCGCATACTTAACTCAAAACTAGATATTTTTAACTAGTTCTTCCTTTCGCACACAGAATTCGTTCTGAAAACGTGTTCGCGATCCAAAGCACTCGTACACCATAGCAAATTTTCCCATTAAAATAATGGAAACTAGAATGATTCGTTCCAAAACTGAGAAATATTCCTACAAAAATGATTTCTAAAAAATATATTATATACTTTTAAATATTTTTTTATTATTACATGCCTCATGGTGAATTGAATTAATCAAAAATATTCAATTATTCACTAGCGGAATCACTTACGAGTATGTCTGGTTTTGAGGATTTCGCGGAAATGTGACAGAAGATTCTCTGAACAGATTTATCGCTCGCATTGACGCAGCCTTTTTTCTCGGATAATGTTTTTCTACGAAATTTCCCAACATTGTACAAATAAATCACTCGTATATAGAAAGACATCGCCTGTTCATCAAGTTAAAATATTTAAAAAATTTCCTCGTCTTGCAAAATACTCGCAAACCAAGTTACCCCCAATTCCATGTCATCAGATTGTAATTTGGGTACTGTTCGTGGATTATTATTTGATTTTGAACAACTTGGTGTCAGAGATTAATTATTGTCACAATTTAAATATGGTATCTTTCTTATTTAAATGAAAAATCATTTTATAACCTAAAATATTTTATAGTATTTTTTTCTCGTAGAAGCAATTTATTAGCTCAATATTTTACCTTATAAGAGGCTGTATTCGAGAAATAAATCAGATTTTTGCTTGTAGAAATGTGAATTATTTATAATAATTTAGTAATACCAATATTTTTACCAAATTCCACTATTTTATATTAAGACCAGACCGGTTTCACCTTATAACGGGCATCTTCAAACTGGTACAATTTTAAGTACATCTATGGTATATATAATATAGATTTACTTAAAATTTTACCCCTCTGAAGATGCCCATTAAAATGTGAAACCGGTCCGGTCTTAATACAAAATAGTGGAATAAAGTTTAAAAAAATGGTATTATTAAATCATCAAAATGGAGTTCCAACACGAATTTCTTTACTAAACAGTTTCAAAATTTGAAATAATGAATTATTTGTATTAAAACTTAATTTTCAAAGTAGACTAGTAAACCGCCAATTCTCGGCCCATTTCTGCGCTTGGTCAAATTTAATCATCCGTCATGCACAACGGCCATGCTGTTATGCTCGACTTAATTAGTTTTTTTTTATTAAAACAATCTCACTCGATTCGTTTTTCAATTCACAGTATAAAAAGATAAAATATTTGTTATACTATGTTACTGTAGGTACCGGTCACGCAGAGTTAGAAAACTCTGCGTGACCGGTACCTAAAACAGTCAACATCGATCGAACAACGTGACGTCATCTTTCAGCGAACTTGAACGCCCGTATTGACCGTAAAACGTATTGAGGAGTAACCTTCAAATTTCCCACTTTTATGTTTTGTTTTGGCGGATTCGGTAGAATTCTGTCACAGTTGTTTATTAGCGTGTTTTCCAATGTCGATTGCAGTCTGTTGCTCCATTTTTTTGAAACACGATCTTTTATCTGAATGGGATAAAATGCGTGCAATATAGTTGTGAATGGTGAATACTTGGAACAAGTGCATAAGTTTGTGTATTTAGGAAGTATGTTTACGAGAGACGGAAAGGCTGATAAGGATATTGCAAGAAGGGTGAATGCAGGAAACTTCTTAATGGAGGACTGAACGCTGTTGGCGCAAATAAGAAATTGTCCAAAGAAGCGAAGCTACCAGTCCAAAATGGAGTGCTTATACCAACCCTGATGTATGGCGGTGAGGCATGGAACTGGCAGAGGAAGGATGAAAGTAGACTGAATGCTGTGGAAATGAGATCTCTGAGACGTATGTGCGGTAAAATCATGTATGACCGTATTAAAAAAATGTGGATTTCCTGAAAGAATGCAAGGCTGATGTGAGCGTAATGAATAGGATCAAGAAGGGGACGCTTACATGGTTTGGGCATGTAGAGCGAATGAACGAAGAAAGGAGTGTGAAAAGAATATATGATGCGAAAGTGAATGGAAGAAGATGTCGGGGACGCCCGAGAAAGACATGGCACGATCAAGTAAATCAAATATCTGAATCGGGTCATGTGAAGAGTCAGAATAACCGAAGAGTATGTATGAGACGATGTATGAATGTGAATGAAGCAAGGAGTGTGTGCCACGACAGAGTTATATGGCGGTCCGTCCTCTCTGCATACCCCTGCAGGGGAAACAGCGTGATTATTAGTTAGTTAGTTACGGATAAAATAATAATCATCAACTATTTTCTTGGATTTTTTGTTGATTTTGTTACCCCTTGCTTTCGTAAAAGGGTTGACCACAACTTGGGTAAGTACCACTCTGCATTTTCAAACACGTTTTGAAGGGGTAGACATAAATAATAGTGCCACACACGTCGTTCTTGACCTACAAGATTCTCATAAATAGAGTCACCTATTTTCGGTTCGCTGAGAATGAATTCTATACATAATTAATAAATATGACGTGCATACGATTCATTTACAGTCCATCACTCATTGACGCTTGAAATATTTTAAGTTCATCGCATAAAAGCATATCACCGATAGCTCCGTTTTAAACTTTTTTTTCATAAAAACGCCATGTAACAGAAATAAGTGATGTAACTGACCTCTCAACGGCAATTTCATGTTTACCTTTAGTAGGTTGTAAGCAGTGGCGGCTCGTGACTTTTTAGTGTGCTAGAGTGGTAAGATTGAAAAAAAACGTCATCATTGATGTTGTTGTAGCCGAAAATATATTTATTTTTTTTTTTCGAAATTTCAACTTTTTGTGTGAAGATTTTTCAGAAATCCGTGCAGTGCACCACCGAAACTGAAAAATCCTGAAAATCTTCATACAAAAAATTAAATCTTAAAAAAAATATAAAAATCATTTTCGGCTACAACAACACTAACAATGTCGTATTTTTCAATCTCAGCACTCTAGCACACTAAAAACTCACGAGCCGCCACTGGTTGTAAGTGAACAAAATAAATGTTACGTGACACATTGGTTGTTTTTGAAAACAATTTTCTTAATAAGCCAAGTATATTTGCCTACTGAATCTATGTTTGTGCAGCAAACATAATATTATTGATTATTAATATTAGTTTTTTGTTATTGTTAATGCACACAACACTATCTTTGTTTTCTTAGTGAACATACCTCAACATAATATTCAGAAATTGTCCTTCATTAGTTTATCTCTGTTCAACTTTTATATTTTCTAAATGTTTGTTCGGAAATAGATTTTTTTTTAAAACTTTGGTTGTAAGTACGTTTTTTGATAAAAGGCCTCGTTTTTATCAATAATGGAAGGTTATTTCGAATTTCGAACATTTAAATAATATTTCATATGATACCTTATTTTGATCAAACATCATTATTTATTTATTTATAAATTAACGGACTAAAGTCCAATTACAAAAAAAATACATATAAAACACGAAATGGAAAAAAAAGAGCAACATAGAAGGAATAGCATATACATAATAATAAACGTAGCGATGACAAAAATAAGACATAATAAACATAAGAGAGAACATTCAAGCCATGGTCTAGTCAAAGTTTTGGTAGAGTCGTAAAGAATGACGAAAATCATTTAGACTGCTACCAAAAATTTCAAGACCATGACTTGAGTTAACAAGTCTCGACACTCTGGACATTGGAGAATTATACTCATAATTAGTATTGTGATGATTGAGGAACAGCAATTCATTGTTTCTTAGTCTACGGCAAGGAATGTTGAACTGGATAAGTTGCAACAGAGAAGGTGAGTCAATAAAACAATTAATAATTTTGTAAATGAAAATTAAAGCAAAATCTTTCCTGCGCTTTTCTAATGAAGACATTTTCAATAATTGTTCAATTTCATCATATGAATAATGGCCTCTTTCTCGCCCTAATCTCTATGCAATTATGACGTAAAACAATAAATGGATGAAAATGACTCATGTGATTTAATGCGAATCCAAATCTGCCTCTTTTGGAGATACCATAGATAATTATTTTTCCAGATAAGTATGTGTTGTTTCGCAATATGTTTTCGCGTTGGAATTTAGGAGGCCGGCGATACGATGTATACCGTTGGCCTCGCGACGGGGGTAGTGACGTCGCCGCTTGTTGTGCGACACTGGGATTCGTGGCATTCTCGGAAATTTCAGGTTGTCGTTGTTGGTCATATTTATGAGACGAGCATCAACAGTTGGTGGTCGACCACCTTATTTAGGTAGTTTAATTAATAATTTTCATTCTTTAAATAAAGGTACCTACCTATTTCTACCCTATTCTACAGTATGCACTTAGAGTACATATAGAGTGGTATCTATCCAAGGCAGTGTAGTCAGTTTTTGATGATTTTTACCGGACTCGGCAGACCTGGGCGTGGTTAAGACTAAGGCTAACCGACCATCTAACTAACTGACCATCACGCCGTTTCCCCGCAGGGGTAGGCAGAGCAGATGGACCGCCATATAACTTTGTCTTGGCACACACTCCTTGCTTCATGCACATTCATACATCGTCTCATACATTCTCTTCTGTTATTCTGACTCTTCACATGACCCGATTCAAGTATTTGATTTACTTGATCGTGCCATGTCTTTCTCCGGCGTCCTCGACTTCTTCTTCCATTCACTTTCGCATCATATATTCTTTTCACACTCCTTTCTTCGTTCATTCGCTCTACATGCCAAGACTAAGGCTAAGGTATTTATACATCTATTCATAGCACATATCGACATAATGTTTTTGTTTATTCGTAAAACCGCTTTTTCACAGTATTGTTATCAACAAAAATATAGCATGCAACCTAAAAAACCGTTTAGTTGTGTCAAGTTTAGTGGCATAATAAAAAATGTGGGCAGAGTCCCGCGGTAACCCAGGAGACCAAGATCATCGTTACAGTACACAGAAGCGGTGTATTATATTTGTTGTCTCTTTTTCTCTCATGGTGTACGACGTGAAAACCCGGAAATAGTGATTTATCGCAAGTTTGTATAGGTTGGATAAAAATAATTAGCTCTCCCTCCATATATTGTTACTTCAAGAGTATGCACTTATTATACACGGTGTCTTAGGTAATTTGTTTTTGCTAATACTTGGCGAGAAGTATATTCATAATAATTCAGAAATCTTCATCTAAAATATTGCAAAAACCTCATTTTTTACATTAGTTACATTAGAACCCCCGTTCGGAACGGGAGTGTTAATAACTTTTAAAGTTGCACACACCCCTAACCAGAATAATGTGTATACTGACAAGATACTGGCGAATAATGACTAATGACAAGTCCTAGTATTTTTACCTGGACTTTCTAACATTAAAATTCCCCTTTCCAGACATTTTAAAAGGCTCTACCTTTGTGTAGTGACACAGTGACTAATGGCACGTCCTAGTACTTAAGCGAAGATAGCCCTCGAGCGTGACGTCACCACACACTTTCGAACGTTCGAATTCCTTTCTCTGAACAATTTGAAAGGTTCTCGATTACTCCATAGAATTTCCAGCGAGCGGAGGCCCGCCGCGTTCCGCGCCTCTGGTTGGCCGAGCGCCTGAGGCGAGCCTCTCCCATTGGTCGGGTATTACTATGACGTCACCGGCCCGTACCATCGTCTCGTGACCCGGGCAAAACAACTAAAATACTTTGCCAAAAGAATAATTTCTCTTACATTTTTTTAAAGTTTTTTTTTTAGCATTTTCCCGTCTGGGTTAGATGAATGGGAAGTATTTTTGGCAGGAAAATTTTTTAAAGTTGAAATTACTATACCATTACCAAGAACCGAGACCTTACACAATAATTCTATTATATTATTTCTCTAGAAAAAATAGTTCTGTTGGGATTGGGACCACAGAATCAAGTTGCGGGTATAGTTTTCAAATTCGTTTGTTGACAAACTCGGTTCTCCTTGAAATATTAACAACTGATATTTGAACAGGAATATATTTTTTGTGTAGGTTTGTGTGGCTAGACTCCCTGTCCTACATTCATAAATGCTTTTTCTCTTTTGTTCATACTGATTTAATTTTTGAATTATATGTTAATAAGGCCTAGTTTTCGCATCGAGAATTCTATTAAACGACAAGTAAATATTATGTATGTACTAAATATAAATTAGAGTTTTTGCACGTCGGCAGTCACTCCAAACCTGTTATTCGTCATGCAATCTGTATTATTGTTGACGCTACGATTATTCTTCCAACATTAAATCGTGTGAATGTTCTTTTGAGATGATACTGCCGGTTTCTGACGTCAATCATTGTTTTTAAATCATGGATGATTAATATTTTTAACCTACAACCATACACTATTCTCTAATTTAATGTACGTATTTGCCTGTATATTTCAACAACAAACTTTGTTTTTCAATATTTTTGTGAAACCTGTATGGAATGTAAATAATTATAATATGTAGATTGATTCTATTTTGATTTATATAACAAACAATTCTCTGTTAAATTAAGTATTTGTCGTAAACATACTGCAATTTCCAATGTTTATAATATTTTTTGTAAGTACTATTTTTGTAACACACCTACAAAACGAATTACACACCCACTTTATAGGTAGTTTGTTACTAAGTCCGTTTTTTGTGTATTTAAGTTTAAGAGCTTAATAATAATTCATTATCTTTATCAGCCTTGTAGTTTTATAAGGGATTATCTTTAGGTTTGTATGGGTAATATCCAAACAAGACTATTTTAAACGCACACCATTTTATTTTGCCTCTATTTTTTAGTGATTAGCAATTTTCTTCATTTACTTTTCTTAAGTCTTATCTGTATTCACTTGTTGACGCGTTTGCTCGTAAGCGTACTGTTTATGTATCAGTTTGGAACAAAATAACGTCACAAGTTCGTGTTAAGCGGCCATGATTTTTCGTAATCGCCCTGTATAAATACCTACCTACCCATTTTAATTTTCGGAACCGTAAAATCAACCGTTCTCGGAAATTTAGGTTCGAATATCGTTATCTCTTTCTCGCCGATGTGAGTTCTGATGGCTGCGTCTCTTTTTGTTTTTAGTTAGGCTACTTACCGCCAGGCGAATTCGCGTCGCTGGCGTCGGTAGCCGTTCGCGTTCTTCGATAGCTAGCTGTCAATATAAGCGGGCAGATAACTTTTCGTTCGTTTAGTAACTCTCGATTTGCCGCAGTTTCGTGACATAAGTTTAGCAAATTAGTACAAAATAAAACCTAAGAAGAACTGTTTATTGTTATTGTGAAATAAATAACGTAGTCTGTCGACTATCTGTGATTATAACTGTGATATAAAGTGATATTTTTTAAAGATGGGATTTATTCGGTATGTTAACATTTTCACTTTTATACAATCGCTATCAATTTTATAATAGTATAATTTTTCCTGCTAAAAATATTACTTCCGTTGCATCAACAAATTAATATTTCCATTGAGTGTCAGAATTCTTCTCCGAGTAGCCACCAGTTTCATTGAACAATGACATGCGGGGTGGGTTTTCTCCCTTTAATACAAATTCATTCAAGAATATTCCAAATTTCAATTCACCAATGAAAAACAAACTGAGCACATGTCAGTTAGAAACATTTCCCCGTATAAATTTTTACTTCTAGAACCTCCAATAAATTTATTTGAATCCGCTTTTGATGGCATTTTACACAAGTTTGTGGGTTTATGATATTCTCGCGAATTTTTTGTATTGCAAAAGGTTTGTACGTTCTTACTTGTGTTTTATATATTCAAGTTTGTCTAATATGTCATACTGTTTCAAATTGAGTTTTTATGCAAATTACGTGATGCGAAAACCTTTCATACTGTGTCTCAGTTTAGCTCATGAAAGCACGAGTCTTTTGGTGGATTTTGAATTGTCATTGCGGTTTTATAAAAAAAAACCAGTTGATTTCTTATACATCAGTAATTAAGGCAACAGTGTTGTTATACAATTATTTTTTGTTAGATAAAATACATTTTTCTTGTGAAATGATTTATTTATTATTGATAAGTATGTTTTATGTATTCCTTAATATTTATTTATTAAAAACAATGTATCTATCTAGCTTGTGTGGTTAATGTCATCTGTATTTTTTTTATGCTAGCATGAGGAAATATACTCTTCACTGATTATGTAAGCTTATTCTGAAATTCTTCACATAAAAACACCTGAAATTATAAATAGAAAAAGGCAGGCAACTTGTCACAAAAATGTTATTATATAGCTATGTGGGTCTGGGAAAACGAACAGTATTTAATTAGTGCAATACATTTATTGTTTGTTTCTTAAAACAGTTTTTTTCTTCTTAGCTTTGTTGTCCGCAAACTTTGGTATTATAAAATAATTAATAAATGTCGCTTTTACTGTCTTCAAGTAGGGAAATAGATTCAATTTATAGCTTACTGTTTGACCTTTAAAATAAATTTCCATTTGGGGCCCCTTGAGGCTAGATTATTTTTCTAAAAATGTTCATAATTTCGTGTTCGATTTTAATTCATGTTTTTCGGGGGAAAAAATCTTAAAAATAGCTAAGCTTTCTTTTAGATTATTGATTATATAAAAGTGTATGTTTTGAAAACGGTTTTATATATTCTCTTTCTAAAAAGAAGTACACATCTAAATTATATAACTCGATTAAGAATCACATTGTTTCTATTAGTACCAGTATACCGAGATTTATTAAGTTATTTCCTCCAATTTTTCAATGTGTGATTGATTTAATGTTGCGCTATATTCTACTGATACTGTATTTCTGATTATTCAAATATTTTTTAAAATTCGATTGTAGATCTTACTCTGCTATATATTCCTCATATTTGCCGGAAGAAATTCCCTTAAATCATTCATAGTACCTAAAATTTACTTGCTTAATAAAAGTGTCTTTTTATCTTTGATTCTGAAAGATCTGATCAAATTCTAATCCCATACAAGGTTATTTTCAATGTTTATTATTTTCTAATGATTTTTATCTGGAAGAAGTTCTCATGAAACTCAATGATGAATAATAGATAGCATAACATCCTTTGCATCACCACAATAATCTCAATGATAATAATACCAATATATTTGTACATTTTTATGAAATTTATGCAATTGCAAGGTTACTTACAATCATTTTTTATTTTCCAGTGATTTCGATGCGCAGTTTGCATCGCCCCCTGCGCACGACGACTCCTTCTTCCTAATCCGCTACCCGGGGGCCAGCTCCCTCCTCTCCGGGGGCACCAAGGCCTCCGCGGCCCCACAGGTGGTGCAGGAGACCCAACAGCAGGGCTCCAACCAAACAGGGGCTAAGGACTGGTCCAAGCACACAGAGCCCTGCCAGCAATTCATCGGAGGAGTTCCTTTTGGCACACTCAGCAAATGTAAGAATCATTTTGTGTTAATTTATCATAAACGATTTAACTTTATATTGCCTCCAACTGACTCATTTAACTCACCCAGAGTCAACGGTATACCCACTGAAACATTAAACTCTTAAAAGTGTGGTATATTTGTGCCTGAAGTAAAGTCAATTTGATCATACTTGGGGTGAAATTACCTTTTCAAATATCAAAATTCTTTCGTGAACAGATATTTCATTAGCCTCTCTGGGGCCTAGGAGTCAAAAGGTCTTACGTAAATTGACAAAAAATTGCAAATCAGTATAGGTCACTATTTGGACGTAGTTATGCAGAAAGCGTCTAACCCACAAATTGCCAAAATCGAGTTTTACATGTTTTTATATAAATAAATACGCGATTTCTGTCTGCTGAAAACATCCAAGCTCCAAATGCAATAGATTTTTGGTAATGATTGTTTTACTAACACACATTGCAGATATTTGACTTATATTGAAGTTTAAAAAGATTATAATATGTAGGATAACATAAGAAGTACTTTTTTTTTTAATAAGCACATTGATAGATTATGAATTACCTATTTATAATAATGCTCATAAAGAAAAAAACACTGATATTCACTTTACAAATGCCGATTACGCATATTAATGCTTTTTTATTGTCATATTTTCAAACGCCTTTTTCTCAGTTTCATCTTTTTGATGTTTGGATGCTTTCTGCATAACTGCGTCCAATTGATGTTATACTTTTAGGGAACGGGGTAGGAAAACTAAAATGATGTAGTTTTCATACAAAAAAAAGAAGTTATTCCGTGCTATTTATTATTAAGCATATTTCAGTTTCCAATCTTCACTGCTGGTATATAAATATTTCCTATTTCAGCCTTTCATTTGATATTTCAATACCTACATTAATTATACAATTTTGAAAATATGAAATAAGATCTTTTGATAACAAACATTAATTATTTGCAATGTTTTTAAAATTATGTGAATTACTGATATGATGACATACGTACAAAAATATGGTATATTCTATTTAAATTTATTAGTTTTCACATTATTTTATATGTACCATATGAGTTTTAATTATTGCAAAAATATATAAACATAATCACATTTGTCTTGTAATTGAGTGGTATAGAAGAGAAGACAGCAATCTCCCCCAGCCTCAATTATTATTTGTAAACATGGAATAATACGTTTTATTAACTTTTTTCCTTTGTGCATATTGTTTTGATAAATTTCGAGCTTGTTGTTTCACAAATAGTTCCTCTGACACAGTTCGTTTAAAATAATCTCTTAAAAGTTTACAATGCCACAAAAACAATTTTGGAGATTGCCATCTTTACTTTTACGGCACTTAAATGACCATTCACTGCAAGTCTTTTGCTCATAATTGAGTGTAATTATGCTCTGATCATTATTATTAGCATTAACAAATCAGAATTTAAGAAGCTAATTACCAGAGGTTGGGTTGTTTCAAACTCCAATCACATTTGATGACCATTCAATCGACAATCAGGGCCATTTTATTTTCTTGACATTTGAACGGTCCCCGTTAAATGCAAATTGGAAAGTTTAAGCTTTTGGTCAAATTGTGATCAGCAGATAATGAGCATAACATCATGACAGTTATGCTTGACAGCTGATTACAATTTGATCAAAAGAGGCCATTCAAGTGTCAAAAATTCTAAATAGTGCTTTTCTTTGATTTGATAGTTATCAAATGCGAAGGATTTTTAAATACTCAAGCCTAAAAATGTTTGGAGGAGACGCAATGATGAAAATGCAAATCATTATTAATTAATTAATTTGGTTTTCAGGCCCTCCAACAATCAAACCAAAGCCGGCCGGGACTGATGACGGTTTCAAAGGTGAGGGTGCAGCCTGCGGTTCGTCAATAGTCCGCGTGGCACATAAGATCATCAACTCGCGTTCCACGCATTCGGGACGTGGCGTTTCTGTAGAACCTATCCACGAAGAGGGCCTGTTCCAGATGACCAAGGGTGGAGAGGAAGCCTCTCAGAAGGCGGCCGTTGCCAAGGACCCGCTGGCGCCGAGCCAGGCGTATCTGAGCATGCGGCGCCCCAGCAAGAGCCTGCCCGCCACACCGCTCAGCTCACCGCCCGGCAGCCCTGGCTCCAAGAGGAAGAACAACAACATTGTCAACAGGTAAATAACTCATTTATTTATATTATTCTAGCATGGTCCCTACTACCGAGAACTCCATTCCTGCCCAACAGATGATTCGATTTTATATTTTTACGTAGCTGAAGGAAACATTTAAATTTTTTTAATTCAAACATAAGTAATTTCACTGATTAAATACAATTAGGCAAATTTAATATACAATTAGACACTTAACTTTGTACTTCATCTAGTAAAGAACACACTTGAGTAGTTTGATAGCTCCCTTTATTCAAACAATTCTCAGCCCTCTCAATAATAATCACACAGCAACTGTATTTTTGGACATTCAGATTCTTTTGATGATATGATATTGTGACAACGAACTAACTTAACCTGATGCTTGCTTGTTTCAGATTCTTCACGGGTCCGTTTGAACTCCCCCCAGACATAACTGGCAGCGGCTCCTGGATGTTGGCCGGGCTCCTTCGCCAGCAGAGGGAAGGATACACCTCAACCACACACCTTGAAGAAGAGGCACAAAGTATGTTACCTTGTTCATTATAACCAGCCTGAAATAATAATGTTACTTCTCAGGTTCGCCAGAATAAACGACAAGAGTATGTACAACTGACCCTATTTTTGTACATATTACCGCTGTCTGTCTGGAACAAAACAGCATTACTCCGCTCCCTTTCTCTCGCTAAGTTGAGAAAAATTTACCATTGACAAAATATTTATGCTAATAATTATACAGATTTGGACGTCACTTTGACAGTTTAATGCCTAGTCTAGTGGTCGAAAAAAAGAAAAAAATCTTGTAATTTGTAATATCACAACGAATAAAGAAGCCCTCTGCTAGTTTACAGACTTGATTTAACTCTTTTTTCTTAACTGGACTTATTATTTGAATAAACAATTCATCTCTTGCCGTATCTAACCATCTCACTTCTATTCTTGCAGTTTCTATAGCAGCATCAGTGGAAAACCTGGGTCCATCGCCCAACGCAGACGCCTCCAAATTATCTCAACAGTTCTCCAACAACTCGGAAGCCCCCGCCACCAAGTCACAGGTCTACCGACCCAAACCATCCGAGCTCCGAGAAATGAACTTCTGGTCTCCCACCTCCATGTAAAAGCCAACCAACGGACTTTGAGGGATGGAAAATTCAGTATTTAATTTGTAAATAATCTTTTTTATTGCTGTAGCCATTAATGAATTTGGACACTAAATTTACTTTGAACGTATTTAAATTAAGTGAGTGAAAATACCCAACACTGCAATGAAATTATAATTTATGCATTTGACAGGAAATTACATATTATTCATAAAGCTAGCGCCGCGAGTAAAGTGTACAAGTTATTGTTTTTGTGTTAAACAGGTGATAATGAACAGGAAATATAACTTATTGAGGTGTCGTTATGTGAAATTTGTAACACCTTACAGCGCAAATTCTCTTTCCTCGTGGCTTGAGCTATATTTCTTGTATTTTCATAAATTCAACAGTGTTTGGCGCCATTTCAACTAAGAATTAATATCATATTTTAATTTTAATAATTATTTACAAGTTGGTTGTCAAGGCATGCAAAGTATAAACTGATGCATATAATATTTTTGTATAGCGTTGCTTATTTCTTGAATTACTGATTTATTTTCTATAAGACTTAAAACATAATCATCTTAAAAAACTTCTTATTGTTCTTCTCTATTTGTATGCAAAATGTATTTTTTAACATAAATGAGCATTATTGAAGTGGTCACAAGATTTTGATAAAGATTAAAACGTAGTCAATAAAATTGGCAGGTCCAAAATAATTTATTTGCATAATGATTAGGTTAATCCCATTTTTTTCAATACTTACAATTCTTGAATGCGTATGTATTTTAAAATTGCATATTATGTCCACTGTGATTGAGGATTCTATAGGTAATTTGAGTAGGGGTATTGGGACATTGTTGTAGAATGCATCAGGCAAATAAATATCTAAATGACGTCAGGTTTGATACCATTCTTAAAACAGGGTCATTTCTATTTCCCTATCAACTATCTTGCGTTTTGTATGGCAATGACGTGAGAATATAATACCAGGCAACCAGTAGCCTATACATGAATTGTTTTGATTCTATCAGATCTGAGAGGTGTTGAGTGTAAGAAAAAGGTTTATCTTTTCATTTCACTATATGAAATTTGACTTAATGAATTTACATATTAATTATTTAGTTGTCGTAATTTAAAAAAATTAAGGTTTTGTTTTTGTAATTTTATTTTAAGTACATTTTATTTATTTTCATTAACTTGGAGCTTATTATTTTTCTAAGGACCTTTGACTATGAAATTGAAAGTCCTTGCTGTTTGTCTACTTTGCCATTCGACATTTTCGCTAACTCTTGCATGTGACCAAATTAATTTCCAAGTTTATTGTAAAATTGTTTGAGTACAAGACATAAAATAAGAATTAATCTAAGAGTGTAATGATTTAGAATTTTTGTGATTCACGGTCGCTTTTGCTCATTGTGTGTTTGTGGATGTAATAATATCTTATGTTTATAGAATGATAAATTTAATCAGGTTAAAATGATTTTAAGTGTAAGATTATTATTTTATTACCAACAAATATTATCAATTCGTATTTTATTTTATTTCACAAATTTGATGGATTAAAATGATGAAAGATTAACAGAATACCACACCTTTTATTATATCACCCCTCTTAATACTTTATTTTCAAATGTTCACAGAAGTGTCGGAAAAATGTGTAAAGTAAACAAAATGGGTTTGGATCTCATTTTCAGAATCTAAAGGTTGCTTAATGTAATTGGTTCCGCTATGAAGTAAGATCTGAATAGTCAGGTACTTCCAAATATTCCTTTCTCCGACCTCACAATTATGGGCTCCATAATGACTCAGGCACGTTTGTGGTGGGGTCATATAATTTTTTTTAAATTGGATAAAAATGGAATTTTGGAATTCAGCAACATAAATATAAAAGTAAAAGGTTATTCATTTCAGGGTAAAAAATATATTTTAAAAACTCTTCAAAAAATTCATAACTTTACATCTTTTACAATTCAGAGCATTGTTGTCCAAAAACTTGCATGAGTTAATATACCATTTCCAAATAGGCTCCGAATCCAGAGATCATGGGTTTAAACCCGGCATGCATAATATGTAATAATAAAGTTTTATTCCAGAAGGTATGTCGGACTAGTGCAATGCAATACCTTCCATAATTGATAATAATACATAGTAATAATAAAATAAAAGTTGTAATACACACAATAATAATAAAAAAAAATAAACATAAATTCTTAAGATAAAAAATTCAAATAATACATGTAAAAAATATTAATGGAGGATATTAGGTCTCATTTCTGCAAAACGCCATCAGGAGAGAGTCCACCTTGGCAGTGTTAAGATTGATGGGGCCAATAACTTTCTCCAATGCGCTTCTATGCTAGAATTCGGGATCTGACGGGATTCCATGATGAGGTCATTTCTGAAGTTGTTGATCCTTTCCCTCATTCCTGCTACCCTGGTTCTCATAAGGGCTTCAAATCCTGGAACTCGCCCCTCGGTGAACATACCGGAAGCACTGCAGTGCCTGGGAAGACAACATCATGCGGTAGGCTTTGTTGTACCGAACCCGAAGCCTTCCCATGCTACTCTTCTTAAAATTGGTCCAGAGCTTGCCTCCTCCTCAAAGTGTCCTTTTCACTGGTGGACTACAGAGCCGAAATCTTCTACTGAGCATGTTTGATTTCACACTGAGTGCTCGCCTTTGCCTGTCAATTTCGTCATCATTCATTACCTTGCTGGTGATGTGCCCTAGATATTTGGTTTCTTCTACCATCCTTAGAACCTCACCGTTCAAGATAGCTGGAGGAATGTTTTTCGGACCTTGCCCGTATCTGATAACCATCAGTGCCGTTTTTAGCGGATTGTAAATCATGTTCGTTTCATGAGCAAACTCTTCACAGATATTCAAGAGGATACGTAGCCCTCTTATAGACGGTGTCATGAGTACCATATCGTCTGCATTGCTCACATTATTAAAACACTGTCCACTGATATGGCAGCCCACCCTAGCATTATTTAATCTATGGGTAATTTCTTCCATATAAATGTTAAACAATAATGGGAACATGCATCCTCCTTGTCTAACTCCGCTTTTCAGATGAAAAGGTTCGGATAATCTATCTTTCCACTTTACCAGGTTTTCTTGTTGCCGGTGCCAAGTGTTGAGAATGTGGACGACCTTCGATGGCATACCCCTGTCGAACGCCTTACTGAGGTCAAGAAAGCATGCTTAAGTAGTTGTTTTCTTCTTCCGATAGTGTTCCAACATTCGTTTTACGCAAAATATCGCTGTGTCCGTGGAGCCTTCCTTTTTAAAGCCCATCTGATTATCGCTCGTTTTCATGTGGGGTCCAACAGAACACGTTAAAATATTGTAGCGATGGAAATCGGTCTGTAATATTCCTCTAGAGTTATATCTGACAATTTCAATTTGATAATCGGTATAATTATTGTTTTTGTCATATCTTTAAGAAGATATCCACTCTTTAGGATGACAATAAACAACGCTGCGAAATCGCTCCTCCCGCGTGTTTTACGTGTTCGATGCTCAATCCATCGTGCCCTGCTGATGTTCCAGCTTTCATGTTTCTGATGGCCGTGTTGACCATATTCGCTGTGACCTGGAGTTCGATGTCATCGTATTCTTTCAGTGGGGTTTCGTTTGAAGAGACGGTGGCGGTAGGGGTTTTAATCGCGAAGTGCAATTTGAAAATGTTGGCGATGTTTTCCGGATTCGTTTCTCCATTGATGTTACTCACAACTTTTTTATGTGAGTCTCAACTGCCCGGAGTCATTGAGACAATGGTGACACAGATGAGGTATGCTGTGAGGTTGAAGGAAGTGGGGAGTGGAAGGAGATTGGTAAATGCCTGACTATTTAGATCTGGTCACGCAGCATGATTGAAGCCATTTCTAGAAACATTTCGATTTTAAAAGGCCGCCTTTCGCCAGAGGGATACTGAGAGCATCTACAACTTTGGAACTGCGGCTAATATGTATTTTTTAAATGTGAATACCGCACCAGAGTCAGCTCAGATCTAACTAGCCAGGTAATCCTCAACCTTCCTCCCATCTCCTTTCCTCCCCACTCCACAGCCTCACAACATACCTCAATTAAGGATGCCACTGTCCCATTGACTCCGAGAATAGTTTTAATAAAAATAAGAGTATGAGTTGGAGTTAGATATATATTTTTTTATTAAATACAAATAATAAGTTAAATTATAAATAATACAAATTGAAGTGGAAGTAGAAATATAAACAGAAATGGAAATAGATAAAAAAGAAACCAAACAAAACATCATCATACAACATTTTAGTCCTGTGTGAACGCGACTTCATAAATGTCGAAAATCACAAAGAAGCGAGAAACACAGTATACATTTGTACTGTATGAACGTGGTAGGCGCGTTGTCAGCAGTCGACGTGTTGATATTCCCTCATCCAAATCAATAATCCTCAAATCTATTATTTATCATACAAAGTTACTCACAAATAATAGCCAAGTTGACTTAAAATATTCAATATAAATAATATTGTATTTGATAATCATTAGTTATTCTCTTATCCGCTGTTGGATGAATGCCTCCCCAGACTAGTAAAACCCTTCTTTCGGTGTGGAATCGGGATAAAACTCAAACCACCAAGGAAAGAAAGAAGCAGACGTTGCAGTATGGCTAGAGCAATCAGGCACATCGCAACCCAATCAGGCCTAATGGGCGTGTCTATACAAGTATTATTCCAGCGTCCGGCTAAGTACAGTTCTTCAGTGAACTATAAATTGCAGTTTAAACGATGAGGTGCAATGTGAAATATTGTAAAAACCATCCAAGAAAAATGTTTGGAACTAAGAATCATGTTACTTTTCCCTTGTAAATACTTTTATTACTGTTTTTTGTAATAAATTACTCGAAACCTGTTGTTTCTGCCACGTTTGGACGTACGCCATCTTAGTTTCATTTTTATTTTATTCACCGCTGGATGACTGCATAAAATATAAAACACTTTTTAGTATCTACTGTACGTCTCCTGGCTTGTAAATTATTATTCAATTATCAACAAAAAATTCCCTCTAATAAATATGTCACAAATTCTTGAAATCGTAGTTGCAGCATTACAGCCCGGTGAAGTGTATGGATACCAGTTCAACCTTTAAAATATTTTTCACAGTATTTCATGCGTATATCGCTAGATGAAAGGGCGTAGCACGCACTCCAACTTTAGTTCCTAAAGTTGGCGACAAAAGTCTCGGAAGAAATAGTCGCATTGCCAACCCCACTCCTTTCTTTCCTCCGCGGCTCAAATCTTTCATATCTGAATTCAAATATAAACAGAAACAAGTTATGAATCTTTTTTTGAAAAATAATTTCCAAATTTCTCGGCTATATTATTAATTGCATTGGCCACATTATTATTTGCTTGGGCCAGCAGCGCTATAGATTCGGCCATACTCGTGCAACTCTGTGAGAGTTGCTCCACTGTTTGGGCGTGACTACCGATCTGCGTGGACAAAGAACCCTGGAAGTTAGTCTTTAAGATGTCTTGAAAACGTGACCGCTTTTCACTGAAGTCATCCTTTTTGTGGTACTGGCGATTTTCAGACTTTCCTCAGATCCATTACGTCTTTGATATGCTTTAGTTTTCTGTAAAAAAAATAATAAACACATTATCAACACCAGTTATAAGATGCTACAATAATAAATTAAAATTTACAGATATCCCTCATTACATGCGGCGTTTTTTGTTGTTTTTTAATTTATTATAAAAGAGAGACAAACATTCCCAGATTACGATAACCTGACAATATTTTAATTCCTCCTACTTCCATGTAGCAATGGTAAATTATTCATCTTTTCGTGAAGCTTTCACTCACACTTCACGAGTCTCGGAAGTGTTCACTCCGAACAGTTCATATGAAGCATACGCTTTACGAGCCGTGAGTAACACTCAACACAGCTTAGCTTCGATAATTCGGTCCTACGATATAGTAACTATATAGGTACATAGAACATAACACTCCGCAGAGTTTTTAATTATTACTATTAATTGTTATAATATTTATGGGATTAATTTAGCGCAACCTTTATAGAATAATATATTATTGATATTTTTGTGTACCATATTATGCTTTGTGTTATAAATGTAAATATCATCAGTCCAGTTTACGAATTTTTGTATTACATTTATAACTCGGAACCACGTAAACACATAATAAGGATACTTATATACGAGTATTGCAATTTTTTTTGTATTATTCAACTACACACCTTTGGAAGTGAAGTTGTGGACTTTGTTTTAAATTGTGTATTATCCTCAGTGTTATTTTGTGAACTTACTGGTATGTTATCGGATTCAGTTTTTAAACTAACTCCATAGAAATCAGTTTCTGGTGTTTCCTACAAAAAATAAAATAAAATATTAAATGTTAAATTGAAAATAATCTAAGGACAGTGAGTAAATGTTAAATTTTCTTTTTAACATAACAATATTTTATTTGTTTAACCCTATACTGTGCTAAAAGCCTCACGGCGTCGATTTGTCAAACTTTGATGTGTCATGACAATGACATTGTAAACATTGTGAAACAAAAAGTCCATGACAGTAACCTTTTGTCAATCCATTTGTGAAACATTGTCCTTAAACATTTAGGTTATATTCAATTGAAAAATGGCTGATGCCAAAGAAGTTAAACTATCAAAAAATTATATGGTGTTCTAGAAAAATAAAAAATCATTACTTTGTGATTTACATTGCAAAACAATATTTTAGTTATCAGGATAAAACAAATTCAATTTTATATTAAGGTCAAAAGTTACTATGAGTGTCATGTTGCAGAAATCAAATACATATAAGAAAAAAATTATTATTTCATACCTCACACGTCATATTGTCTGTAGTTTGATCGTTTGAATCTTCCTTGTCGCCAATGGGTCGCGCCACGTACAATGATAATGAGTCGGGTGTACATGTTTTAAGAAACCTAATTTCTAAGGGAGTCAAGTCGTAAGTTTTGTCTTTATGTAATTGAGAGAGTTTGTACTGTCTACGAATTCGACATCTTAAATCTTTGTATGTCTGGAAAGCGTAAAATAATAAAAACAATTAAATTTTGGTACAAAATAATATTTAATAAAAGAACAAAGGTTTCAATAATTCTTCATATCATCTCTACCCAAGCCGATTATCATAAATAACCCTCAAATAAAATTTTAAAAGTGGATTACTCGCTCACCGTTCACTGAAAGGTTAATTTAAATCTATGTTAAAACTTTCTCTGTGAAAGAAGGTAATCAACAGGCTCGTAGAACTTAGCAATGTGACTAACTATCACACCGCTACACCACAGGGGTAGGCAGAGAGGATGGACTGCCAAACACTCTTTGCTTCATTTAAATTCATACATACTCCTCTGTTATTCTGACTCTTGACATGAACCGACTCGTATTTGATTGACTTGATCCAGACTTGTGGGCTTTATCAACACTTGTGAACTACTGAAGAAATGAGAACCATGAGGCGTATGTGCGGTAAAACCATGTATGACCGTGTTAAAACGAATACAAGGCTGTTGCTAGCATAATAAGTAGGATTAAGAAAGGGACACTTAGATGGTTTGGGCATGTAGAAAGGATGAATGAAGAAAGAATATATGACTCGAAAGTGAATGGTAGAAGAAGTCGGGGACGCCCGGAAAAGACATGGCACGATCAAGTAAATCAAATACTTGAGTCAGGCCATGTCAAGAGACAGAATAACAGAAGGGTATGTATGAATATGAATGAAGCAAGGAGTGTGTGCCAAGACAGAGTTGTATGGCGCTTCATCTTCTCTGCCTACCCCTGCGGTGAAACGGCGTGATGGTTAGTTGGTTAAATAAAAAAAGATCAATTTGTAATATATGCAAAATCAAGAGAAATACATAAATTAAACCATGTTTAAAATATCTCACATCTTTCCACTGAGCTGTTGTTTTACTGGAGCCTAATAGCTGGGAGTTCAGACCTTTCGCCAGCTCTCTCCACTTTAGTTCCCTCTCAAGTCTTGGATGGCTCATTGTCAATGTTTCTGGATTTTTTTCAAGGAAATCCATCATGTATGCCTTTTGTTTCATAGTAACACGTCGAGACCGTTGCATTTTAAAGGCTTTTATAATTTATAAAGCTATTCTTATTTATCTAAAAGGTAAATATTATATTATTATCACGAATACATTAATGTATTCATGTAAATATCACTTTTTTCATAGCAGATTATCATTGCACTGTGTTTATATTATTGCTTAAAAATCAAATCTAGGTCTAAGATTTGATAAATAATTCGCAAATCATTGCTCCTTGGATCTTACAAAATTTATCAAAAAAAAAATGTAAGAGTTGATCAGTCAAGTAAACTTAGACGCCAAAGTGACAGCTGAGGGCAAAATATGCAAGATTATCTATGGTTAAGAACTTTAAATCTTGACAGTCTAGTGATGGACATAATCGAAACATGTTGATTATTAGAATATTCAATTCCAAGACATCAAAATGATCAAATAATGTCTCGAATTAGTCGCTCGGATTTCACGAGGAGCAGTAGCAACAGGCAGATGCAGCCAGCATTGCTAGGTTAAAAATATGTAAATAGGCAGTGTTAGACACTGCCACAGTTATTTTGGTGAAAACTTCAATCTTTTATATTATATTGAAATTAGACAAAAAATAAAACACCGAGACAAAGTAACCGGGACCAGAATATCGAACATCTCTAATGAAAACATAAAAATAAAATAAAGACACAAAATAAAACTGTCAAATTGCGTCCAAATGCTTTTAAATTTGTATATGGTAGAAACATAAATATAGGAAGAAAAGAATTCAAATACATTAGCTTTTCCGTACCTAAAAGAAAAAATCAACGTACGATTCAAAAAGGTATGACGTAGTGCCCCATTTGACCTTGCTTATTAAAACGTTTTTATGTAATTATCTTAAATAATACTTAGAAGTATATTTATAATATTTCAATAATTTTTATCTGAGATATTGTATAAAACTCTCGTTCAGGGTGACATTAGAATTCTCCTTCGGAACGGGAGTGTTAAACTAATTGAGAAAATATAAAATAAGGTATCCAGTTATGAATACCAACGGCCTGAAGAAAAACAAAAATTATAAAACAAGATTTATGTGGTTGACGGTTAAAACTTTTTCTCTTTTGATTTCGTGACCTTGCGTAAAAACAGCTGCTCTTTATTTAAATAAATTTGGAGACACCTCACTTATAACTACAAAACGTGTAATAAAAATAATCAATTATATTCAAAACACAATTTTAAGTTTTGAGTCGAACTATTTAATTGTACTTGTACATATTAAAATATGTAGGCAAAAGCGAATAAAAAAAATGTTGCTGACGTAAAATTCTTTCCCCATTAGTCTAAAAATGAACTTAAATTTGCTTAAAATGATCAAAGTCGACATAAAAAAAATTATCCGCCAGCGTTCCCCGTCTATTGGTTATTAGTTTGTCTATGATTATGTCGCCGCCCTGCCCGCCAATGCAAATTGTGAATTATTTTGTTTTGATGGTTTGCTCGTGAGAGCTCTTTTACAGAGGTGTTGCGCAATATTTTCTTATTTACATTAATTCACCGCTCAAGAGAAGTTAAAATAAATTCGAAAACTGTAAAAATCATTTCTATGGCCCTAAAGGTAAGGAATTATGTTATTATTATTGTAAAAAATAATGGGGTTGTTTGGTTATGAAGTTAATATTTGGCTGTCTTAAATGGCGTGTCCACACGACACCAGTTTTTAGTCGAGTAACAAGTGGCAATCAAATCGTTTAGTAGAATTTGTGGGCACTGGCCACGTGTGGACAAAACGCGTTAATGTGGTTAAAGGCTCGTTCGCATATTAGAGCAACAACTCTAAGGTTCGCACTATGCTAGTAATTTTAATGGAGTGGCGAGTAACTACTAAACTACTAAATCACTGTATACTAGCTCGACTAAATTTATGTTGTTTATAAATTAAGAGACAAAATGTGATGAGTGATACTGCCCATGCTATGACCGAGAAACACAAAAGAAGGCATCGGGATTCATCATCAGCGAGATTCGGCCAAACTCGTTCGGTCCACTAGAAAAGCAAATAAACTCAATGTGACTAAAATTAGATAATTTAAAAGCATTAGAAATCATTAAATAGCATTTAAATAGTAAATGTAATATTTTGAATAATCAAATTAATTTATCTTATAGTCCTATCCTAGATATATTTCCAGTAAGCCGCTCTGTTATTCCCATAATCCCCTCAATTACCCCTTCTCCTTCCCATTCCAACTCCTAAATATGTGTATATATATCTCAGCATTTTGTATTTTAGGTTAATTTTAATATTGTCCTGATGATGGAAGGGTACTTCCGAAACCGGTAGACGTAATATTAAATAATAAAGTATTTATAAACAAAGTTTATTTGTTTTATTTATAAATATGGCAAGTCACAAAGTAAATGCTTTTACGAATATCTATTTCTTTTATTTGTAGGTTACAAAACAATCCTTCACTAGTCTCCGAGCAGCAATACTTCTCAAGGCTTCCAATATGCGTGGAAAGGAAAAAGGATTTAATAAGTATTCTGCATCTGGTAGATCCCATATTTCACGAGTATTATACAAATTTTCGGACAACTGCTAATTTGGTAGAACGTGGTGGATTAGAATCATCTGACGAAAATTACTATACCTAAGTGAAATTTATTTGTCATAGGTTTCTTCTATGTTTTTAATACCATTTATGACTCTTTTTTCTAAGATATTTTGTAATATTATGACATTTTCAACTGTTAATTAAATGTATTTTTCCTGTACACAATAAATATGATTAATTTATTAATGGGTAATGGATCTCATATCACGAAAACCCAAGTTAATTTGAATGCTTAAAAATATCATCTAAAATCTGCATTACAATATTATCGCAAGATTTTAAGTGAACTACCCTAAAAAAAATATCAATAAACTTGCAAATTGGACCACTTTGAAAACTGCAATATTTTTCAAGTATCAATATCTCAGTTTCAACCAAACTGAGTTAAAAAGTTTTACCCGCCAACCTGAGCAAAACAAATGTAGCAGGGGTGGAAGATAGCTGACCACTACAGGAGTGTGCGTCTTCGTAATAATCCTGCAGGATAAAGGAGTGTTGAGGGTTCCATAAATAAGATGAAAAAAGGTAAAGATAAGGTTCCGAAATAACTCAAAAGAGGAGAGATATAGTCATGGTTGTCGAGGTTTTAGTGTGGTGGAGGTCAATGTGGCAAGCTGAGGATGTTTTGCCAGTCAACAGCATCAGCACAGGTCCATAGATGTGCCTTTCGGAAATATTCAATCGAAAAATGCCATAGATTGGATGTATCCCTCTCTTCGCTTTTCCTTATTCCTGATGTTATTCACTACATTTTTATGCTTCAGTGTATCTTCTTAGTTATCTCTTTATGTAACGCCAGCACAGATACTTAGAACTTCATTTGCATACTCATTTTTAGTTCATAGTAAAGCGTTGAAAATCAAATTAGTCATTTGACTCTTGGGAGAAATTTCTGCACAACCGCCTCTGACCAAGCCTGATGGTCTGATGGTTAACTCGGCAAAATCAAAATAATTGTTAAAATTTAAATATATAGTATAACGCCTATTTAGGCGTATTATAATATGTATTTACATGGCCAGCAACGGGGCACACCTAGCAACCTAGCAGAGAAAGATGTTTCCGGCGGGAAAAGGATGAATTTACCCGCGGTCACTGCGGTTTACCCTTGTGACGGAACACACCTCTGGTTTTTGTGATTACTTACTTCAGCGTGTTTTTAATTCGTAAATAAAGTGATCTACCTATCCTTAAAGACTATCATTTGACAATAACCTACTACGTTTATTCATTATAGTTCCTTAGTTTTACAATATATATAGTTAAAAACGAAATGGAGAGACTCCCCCATCCACTCCACACTACGGTTTCCAAATGAAGGAACCTAAATTCTGGACCAAAAAGATTCTCCAGGTCTTGAATGGATTGAAAGTTGAGAAGGCAGCGGGCCTGACGGAATACCTGCCTTGGTATTCCCTAAGGGGACCAATTCGATCCTTCCAACTACTGCCCCATAGCCATCACTTTCACACTCTCCAAGGTATTGGAAAGGGTGATTAATAACAAGCTGCTCACATACCACAAGAATAATAAAATCTAAGCAATTGGCAATTTGGATTTCATCGGAACCGATTATGTGGTGATATAATTAGGTTTGTGACGCATGTTTGGGGGTTGTAACTGGATAATTGGATTGTGGACTTTCTTAAAGGAAGAACAATTCAGAGCTCAATAGAGCTAGTAAATTCTTTGACAGTGAACAGCTACCGACACAGTACAAATCTCAAGCAAGATCGACAGTTGAATTTGGTAGCCACCTCTGGGCTGGAGCTCTAAAATACTTAATTAACCGGCTTGTCTCAAAACACAGACGCGACATAGGTATGCTGAACTTTTTCTACAGGTATTGCAATGGAGTCTGCTTAAAGAGCTAGCAGCATCAATCCCCTGCGCACTGGTGCATGTGCGTGATACTCGAGGTACGTGAATGGAATACCCATTCACAGTTGATGTCGGCTTCATGAGAATAGGTCGTTTCTCTGAATCGTTTTTGTGTAAGTTGGCTCATATGTGGAATGAACTACCAGAATCTATGTTGCCTCTTTTCTTTAAACCAGGCCTCTTCAAGGCTCGCATTAACAAATCCCTTCCTACAGCCCCTTACTTGACCCGCCTCATAACATTACCCAGCCGGGTGGTGATATAGTTCCCTCATCATTACACTGTACAGATATGGGGATTCTTATGAAAAAAAATATACATCTTACTTACTCATAACATCACGTTTCCCATAAATCCAACGAAAGAATACATAGAACAAAATACAAGCAACAAAAAATACGAAGAGTAAAAAAAACAAGAAACATTGGAACAATAACATACATCTTATTGATTGATTAAATCATACTTCTTTACATAAATCCGAAAAAAATTTTTTTTTAATATTAACCATAGTATTAAATTAATAACTTTAGATAAGATACACCAGGCGTATTTGATTAACGTTCGTTATTCTGACCACTTCAGAAATATGCGCTCCTGGTATATTTTGTACTAATTTGGGTGGTTTGAATAAAGAATTAGAATAACCTCTTCAGCATTTTGTGCTCCTGGTACAATACCAAAAAAGGCCTTTGCCTTTGGACGCCGGTTAATTGCGATTCTGCAATACACATAACTATGGAGCTATGAGTATTGCATGAGCGAGATACACCAGGCGTTTATTTTTAATAATTCCTAACCTCTTGTAACTCTTGTGCTCCTGGTAGATTTTTAATAGATATTCATTTATTGTTACATTTGATACTAGAAAATTTTAATTGTGTTTTAGATTTTACTCAACTGAGGGAAATGGTTTCCCTGTGTGGAGTAAATATTTAAAAAATCTTGTAAACTCAAATGTTGATGTGATCCTGCAAAAACTATTCCAGTGTGCCTATAGCAACCATTTGAATTATTGATATTTAAGTTTGATTGCACATGTGGTAGTGCTTCAGATGAAAATCGTGATGGTTTTCAGATTGTAATTTTTGTAGGTACTCGAAATTTTAGCTAGTAGAATCAGTATTTGCGTATTCCATTATTATATTATGGCCTAATTCCTTATTTTCTTCCCCCTCCCCAATTACTTCAGTCAGCAACATTGTGGATGGTATTTTTTGACAGGCACATTGGCTTATAGATGTTTTACCCATAGAGATTAATATGAAAAAGGGTAAAGGTCCATCTATGAACTAAATATCAAGGGCGAGGATAGGATTGTGGCATGGGGATAGTAGAATAAAACCATCATGTGATTGCATGAATTTATTTTGAATATAATCAAACCAAAACGGTTTGTTTTATGATTGCAACAAGAACTAAAAAAGAATCACCAGATCATTTTCTTAACAACAATGTGAATAAAGATCAAAATGACAGAATAGAAAAAACCTGTCATACAGGTGTAAACAATTTTCGTCAAAATTATCTTGGTCAAATACACAATGATTTCATTGATAAATTAAATGTAAAAACTGAAGTTAAAATATAATTTTTAGAAAGTCAATCATTTTTCACATGTTCAATAAGATGAATTGTAAAATAAAGTCAAAGATTCCCAGATTTGAACATAAAAACATCTGGTGATTAAAAATTACTCTAAAAACTTCCAGTTTCCAATTTTGCAAATCTACACTTCAACGACACAGGAATAATTTCAGAATTTGTTTAAATTCAAAGCACCACTTTAATTGGGCAGTCATTTTAAATTTTGAATTTTAAAGAGTATTTTTTAACAATGGAACAACTAGTCATGAAAATTTTCAGATTAGTTTACTACTAGTCCTATTGCGAATACTTTTAGATTCCATGAGCCCGCCTGCAAAACGTTTTAAAGTGGCCAATAAATTTTGGCACTATAAAATCCATAAAATAATTCCACCAAAACCTCCTCCCCAACAGCACTTCTTCCAGTAGATGACAAAATCCGGTTATGTTAGACTAATTCCTAATTTGATTCTTTATTGTTTCAACATCAGGGCACTAAATGGTTTTAATTTTTTTTTTGTATTTTTTTCACATTTACTCAATAACACACACATGACACTGAAAGAAATAAATGTAAAAATAAAAATGTACAGAACTTAGAAGTGCATGTCACAAGTTTTCGAAGATACATAGTTCTTTCCTACAAACATAAGATGTTAAATGTTTTCAAGTGCTGAGCTTTTACAATTTGAAGAATTTACATTCAAAGAAGTTATATTCTACAGCTTCAAGCTAAAGCTTTACTCAAAGATGAAAGCTTTTTATTTTTGAGCGTTATAATGAATTTAGATGCAAAAAGATGCATTGATATGCAATATAATATTAAAGAAAGATTAATCTTTTTGCAGCTAGGAGATAATATATAATTTTTATAAAAAGAATAACCAAATATTATTTGCTTCAGAACAAACATGAACTTGTCGGAAATTTAATGATTTCATTTAAAATCTGGAAGTATATCTCCAGATTTGAGAGTTAGAGTTAAAATTACTTTATAGTTTGAATCTCGCGAGTTCTCATATAAATAAATAACAAAAATAGGCTGGGCAGTTACGCCTAAACTAGTTTGTAATGTGAAAAAGAGAATTAACAACATCAAGTAAGAACACAAAATTCTCACCCAAATAAAGTTTTTAGAAGAAAAAATATTTAACAATGTAGGCAAGTTATATTATTTGCCACAAATATGTTTGACAAACATTTAACCATCTGTGTTACTCGAAAGACTTCACTAAAAACACTACAAACTGATTATTGAAGGAAAATATTAGCTCGGAGCAGAGAATCGTTCAAGCAATAATGCAGGACTTATTTTAAACTCTATTATTTTTCAAATCAAAAATGACAAAAATAAATATTCATGAAATAATCTAAAAGATTTGTTCAAAATGATACAAAATTCAACTTAGCGTGAATTACTCAACTCTGCTCCAAAATAAAACACCCTTTAAAAAAGTAAATTTACTGTTCACATACAAACAGTCAATATACAATTTCACATACAAATAATGAAAATACTAAACTAAAAATATATATACATACATACATACACATAATATATTTCAGAGAATCAAAAGTAACAAGTTCTCGCAGAGATTTCCTCTTAGATGATGAAAACGTAATGAATAAAATAAAAGTTTAAAATACACAAATACTTCAATACACAAAAACCTTGATGATTTTGAAGTCTGTATAAGAAAAATACATTTTAATCATATTACACAGGTAATAAATTTCCCCGCACACATAAATATGCTCGGGGGAAATACAAATAATTTTTCACACCACTTCAGTCCTGGTGTTGCGACTTTCCCGAGGTAATGAGTTGCCCCATTGGAGGAACAAGACTTCCTTCAAGAACTGGGGACTCGAGGACCCAGGATCTTTTCATCCGGGGTGTGACTTCTGCAGTGCTTCCCAAAGTGGGGAATTTTGAGCAAAAAAGCCTTCCATGGGTCCTTGGTTCCAGGACCTCCGCACGAGTCACACCTCTGATGCAATATATCGAGTTAGCATAGCATTGTTAATATTTAACATAATACGCAATCACGCACACATTCAGACCTAACCTTACGCCAATTTTTTATTTCCGAGCACACAATGAATCCACATTTTTTCAAATGGATAATGTCGTCAAAAAGTAATGCTTCGCAAAACATGTGATTACAAATCTTTTACTCAAATATTGGTTAATCTCTCAATGGAAAAAAATCGACACAGAGAGTTAACGACGCCCGGGCGTGTCTAGGAAAGTATTTAAATATATCAGACACTAGTTACAGGCCCCGAGGCTGGGGAATAAAACAACTTTAACCACTAACCAACATTGATCTATTTGAAAAACTGAAGACCTATAAATTATTTTCCCCACAATTATTCATTAGTGGTTTATCATAACTTAAACTAGAAACTTAACATCTTATCATTCATTACGACCTTACAAAACCTCTCTTTTTGGATATCATGACTTTCGGGGAAAAAAATATACGCCCAGTGTCGAAATATATAAAAAAAAAATTTTTTTTTTAAAAAATTGCAAATGATGGCCACAACCCTAAGAGAGAGGATTTATCACCAGTTGCAACATCAAACTATATGGAGCGAGACTTTCTAGCAACGAAAGGAAGATTTGGTTTAACTGAATGTAACTTTTGTACGATTCTCAAACGATACACCAAACACTACGCATTTCGGTCTCGCAAAAATAGCTGACCCTTTGACTATTCATTCATCCATTCTTCATTTAGAAATATTCCTTAAGAGTATCTCAATTCAGCCGTAAAGGGAAGAATACTCAGAATCTGACAGTGGAAATGTCTAAGCAAACAATAGAAAACAGGCTGATGTGGTGTTGCTCCTTAAAGTTTGTTGACATTTTCAAACAATAGCATATTAATTCAAACAGATATTTAACTTATTGCAACATAAAAGAATGAATCATAAATTTTCCTGGGTTAACACAAATTATAACATTTATACAACAAGAACAAAGTAAGGCAATAAGAATATTTTTTAAATGTAACAAATAACTGAACTAAATGTAAAAAAAAATATAATCATTTTACCACACAACGTGAATTGTTTCCAATAGAAAGTTGTAACAACGAGAAATAAGCCAGATTTTCAGGAAACACAATTATAAACATGGATATTAATACAAATAATATTATTTACAAAACGAGGAGGATTCTATCATAACCAAAATCGACGATATTTTTTTTATCCGAATCTGAATTATTTAAAGAGACTAGAAGTGAATAAAATATCAAGAGTGACGATCTAATGTCCTACAGTTGATGAGGCAACAATCTGTTATTGCACTCAATGCGTCCTTCACATTCAAACATGTTTATTGCTGAAGTTTTGCATATTTGGTGTGCTTGAGGCTTAGCATAAACCAGCCAGAGTGTGCAATCACGCGCTTTACTCTTCAAAGGTTTGGCTGCATTTGAGGCATTCATTCACCATTGCTTAACATTATTACTATGTTAATAACATAATCAATTAAGTGCGCAAGATTATATTTTACACATATATTATTCAGTAAACTCAGTGCGTTAAATTGAAATTATTAAGTTGTAAAATTTAGAAAAGATAAAACTAATCCATATCATATATTTTGAAACATTATGAATAACCGATTAAAACAAAATAATAAGACGAGCAAAGCAAGAAGTGTTTTTGAAACAAAATAGATTAATTTTTGGTTTTGAATGGTATGCGACAACATAATGCCCAATATACTAATCAGGTAATGAATTTAATTTCATTCATACCTTTCCTGGAGGGTCAAAAAACGCTAGAATAAAGAAATTGGTAGTACAAAAGATGGCCAAAATATTAAAAATTGAATTAAAATTTATTCATAGATTTGTCAAGGGGACAAATAATGTTACAGTAATTATTTACAAATATATTACCATCTGAAAAGAGTGCGTTGATAAAACATGTTGCATTCTTTTAAATCCAATAGGGGTCTAATGAATGCAGATAAACGTACGTTATCCAATACTAGAATTCAAAGCCCCCTTCAATTGATTATAATTTAAATATCTACTGGACGTCTTTATGGTAATATATATTGGGATCGTCCGTTCATAGGCCTCACAGGCTTTATAAAACAACAAATTTAAACAATAAAATATGTAGTCGATAACTAGTGTTGTGTTGAGCAGAAAACAGTAGACTTGGAGCTTAACATACATTGGAAATTGTAACAAGGCTCGATACCAGTACCATTTTGCAATACACAATGCACAACACTCATCACCAAATACCACATTGGAGTCTCCAATCTTAAGAATGAGGAAAAAGAACATTACTGAACCCACTTTGACCGGTAAAACAAACCAAGATAGATAGCCACGATAGTTGAGGCATATTTTACAGATTATTGTACACAATTCATCCTTAAGACTGGAGATTATATTTGCTAATTAACCTAGAAAGTTCCTTAAGATTTTAATATTAAGCAAATATGTATGAGTTCATATTGCGTCAAATAATATTGTAAAGTTGAATCGACACAAACTCTCCTGAATGAAGGAATTCTATCAAAATTAATATAACAGCCAACACTAAAGATATGTGGGAGAGATAAGTATGTGTTAAAGATTGAGGATTTTCACAAGGATCATTGATTCTATAGATAAGAGCAATTTGGAAATAACCTGACATTTTTATTTCTAAACAAATATGTACACAAAATATTGCAAATACTTAAGATCTCATTCGGTACATTTAGCTACAATAAATAAGTATACAGAAAGCACTTAAGAAAAATATATCATAATAATAATAATAATATATCAAGACATTAAATAGATTTACATATTGCATTATTTGTTGTAGATATTGGGAAGAATAGACAGGACAAAACGTCCATTGGAGGAAAAACACTCGCCAGTAGAAACATGAGATTAGTTCAGATTCCTACCATTCGTTTCATTCACACATTGATTCCCGCAGAGTCGTAACTAGTCGTCTAAAGGTGGCTGGCGGGATGTCCCAACCAAATCAACATATTTACTAGGGTGGGTTAATTGGTGACAAGAGTGATAATGCTGAAAATAAATTAACTATTAAAACTAGAGCTTCCTGATAACCTAGATAACACAAGACGTAGTCAGACGACTACAGATTACTCACTGTTATCGCAAAACTAAGTTTTTTTAATGATTTTATATTTTTTTGTAAAACGGCAATAACACAATAAACAAAACTCGGTATATAGGCAGTGCGCGTCTCACGGCATCCAGTTGTTTGTTAGGGAAATGTTAGCCAGAGCTCACTACGCGATGAGTCATGCTGATGGGTGATGGAAGGGGGGCTTTGGTTAGCGTGTTAGTGGGCGGTCAACAGCAGCCAGCAGGGGCTGCAGAGGGTGTGGGGGCGGGCGGGGCAGGGGCGGGCGGGGGGCAGCGCAGTTTGCCCGCCCCTGCCCCGCCTCGCTGCTGTGCCGGGCGCTATGGTCTCCCCGGCGCCCTTGGCACCCCAGGCCCTCTTCTTGGCGCTGTATAGGCTGAGAGACTGGTTGAGGATGCTGCCCACGATGTTGAAGCCCTTCCCCTCGGCCACCCACTTGTCTTCTTCTTCGTCCCCGTCTTGCTGCTGGGCAATCAGGGCGCTGCGGATGAAGTTCCCGTCGGAGGCGCGGATGGTGATCTCTCTGGGGGCGATGTCATACATATCACTAGGGGTGGTGGCTTCATCGCTGTCTGTCTGCAGGTGGTGTGCGTAGCTGATGTCCGACAGTAGTTCTTCCCACTCCCGCGCCGCCTCCTCCTTGTACACCAGTGCCTTCTTGCTGGTCTTTCTCTTTGCTTTCTCCTCAGCCTGCAGCTCGGAGCAAGCTTTGCAGAAGTTATCATCTAAACTCCATATCTTAGTGGAATTGTAAATGGGATGCCAGCTTGCTTGATCGTTAACCGGGATGGATGACCACGAATCGCTTTCGATTTTACACTTTTCACATTGTATCCAGTTCAGTTGCAAGGATTCCAGTTCACTGTCAATATCGAGAATGGGGCAGAACTTGTCCTCTGAACGGGCAGAATTATCGAGACAGGCCAACGAGCTGGCCGAAGAGCACCCGGATAAAGTCCTGTCAGCGTCTACAGCTTTGGGCGGTGATTCAATCTTCACTCCTATTTCTTCAGTTTGTACTGACATATCAGTTTGACAAACTTTGAACTTCAGAATCAGATCTGTGCAGGCCAAGCCCCCATCATCAGAGCCGTCGGCGGAAGGGCTTATATCTAGCCTGGCGTAGTCTATCCCTTGCGTACGGTACTCCATGTATTGTTTTGGAGGTTCCATATCAGACTCCAAAAATAGGGTACCGGAACTACTACGGCTGAATTTCACCTCGTCCAAATCACTGACAATGGGAAAGGTAACCCCGTTATCATAGCTGACAACAGCTTGCGTGGTTGTGGCACTCTCGCGCTTGATAGGTCTAAAGTGCGTGCGCATGGAAGTCAGAAGGTCATCATCTTCCTTGGGGCTGCTTTTGATGGGCGGGATATCGAGTTTGAAACGATTATGCTTCTTTTTAATGCCGTCCCCAACATAGCCAGCGGTAGACTTGGGAATCACCTCGGTGAAGGAGCTGTACAGGGGGTTGTGATTGAGAGCAGTGAGGCTGCGGATGGCCGTAGTTGCTGCGGGAACAGATTCCAACACATCGTCGTAACAATGCAGAGAATACGGATCAAACATGGAGGACCGGTTGGAGGTCTGAGCGGGTGGTGTGACGAAGACTGTGTCATCCTTGAAATCAAAGTTATTTACATCAATGGCGCAACTAGTTTCTTCAGAGTCGTCCAAATTCAGCGGCTGCAACTTATTGTAAATCTGTTCCATTGACTCTTTATTGTACGATTCTGTTTCAATCTGCCACAAGTTACTATTGTTAGGATATAAATTAAATCCCACGTCAGACCCGTAAGTGCTCGGTTGATAATCTTCGCTGCGGGAAGCAAAGTCACCGCTCTCACATTCCTGGTTGGTATCATTATTGGACCAAATGGATGCGGTGAGAGACGCAGGCAGAGCCTTATCCGGGGACTCGCAGCACTCGAATATCTTATCAGACGGCGATGAAAGCAAAACTTGCAAGTTAACAGGCAATTCTTGATAATCTTCATCGTTAGCATTAGCGTTAGGATTTACAATCGGCTCATCCGTGGCCCACAAATTTCCCATTGTGCTGAATTTGGCTTTGAACATGGCGATAGACTCTTCTTCGTTGCGAGACTTTGGCCGGAAGCAAAAATCATCTTCGATGACGCAATCGTTGAAAAGTAAAACGTCATCAGTGTCACCTGAATCGGAATCTCTTTCGTAGAGTCTCTTGGATCCGATGATTTCATCTGTGACAGTGTTGTCGCGGGTTCCGTAGCCCTCGTCCATGGTGATACTCTTGACAAAGTCCTGGATGGGGTCTTGGGAGTCGTAGTCCCAGGTGTCGGGGTGGGTGACCCACTCAGGTAGCTGAGCCGGCTGCGAGTGGCGGGGCTGGCTGGGTTGGCTGCGGGGGGAGCGGCGAGACTTGTGCTTGGGAGGGGCAGGCGCGTGCAGGGTGTTGCGGCGGGAGGGCCAGGTGCGCGCAGCGGGCAGCTTGTCGGGAGTGGATTCGGGGCCCAAAGCGGGAAAGGCTGCGTAGTACAGGCGTGCCATCTCCCGGCGGGAGAGCGTGCGGCGACGTTCCCTGCGAGCGCGGGTCACCTGTGATGCGCGATCTCTCCGACTGCCACCGACTTCTTCCACCTCCTTTATCTTCAGACACAGCTCATCGACCAGTTGTTCAATGTCAGAACTCTAAATAATTTACAGAAAATTTTTTTTAGAGATATGAAGGGGGAAGTAGCTAACTCACTTTAATTTATTTGATTCTTGAATAAGTGTTTCAAAACAAGCAATAACTAAAATTATAACACACCTCTTCGTCAGAGGCATTGGTGAGACACTGAACAGCTGCTGCACGTTTCAGAGCTTCAATCTTCACTGGACCCCATTTGTTTTTGTTTCTGCGTTCCCAAGTCTAGAAGAAAAATGTAATCAATGTAAAAAAAAAACTATTTCTCAAATTATCACCATTAATAGCAGAGTGCCTGTACATTATAAAAAATAATAATTTCAGTTATCAAATGCCAGAATCCATTTCAAATCCACCACCATCCAACTAAATGCACCCATAAATAGATATATTTCAAGTTGGGGACAAATCTTACAACTAACATAAAATCACGTTTAATCATTGATTTACTTTTCTGTACACCTGGGACTAACGGTCACATTCATCAAACTGAGCGACCACCAAGTTACAATTTTGCGCCAACGCACTAATAATCGACAGAGCGTATTTTCACTCAGCAGTACATTTAAATCCAAGTGATCTATTTAACCAACATTGTCAAAGTGACATTCCTAAATCATAACCAAATGTAAACTTGTAATAAAAAGTTAACAATATTGGTTTATGCATTCTAGGATGAAATTAAACATGTATTCACTACAAGTATGATATTACTTAATATATTTTGTGAAATATTTTCAAGTTTGACATTGATTAAATTTTGTATGTCTATTGGAATTAAATTGACACGTTCAGACAAAAAAGATGTTAGAAAAATGGAATTTAGTAATCCTTCGCTAAGGGAAATTTCTGACATATTTGAATGACCACTCAGTTTTGATTGGTGAAAGCAGCCGTGACAGTGTAAAAATATTTCCTTCCACCATTCAAAATGCTTGCATAATTTACATGCTGCATAACATTATGTTCAAATATCATACATTTTAAAATTAGATAAATAAAATATTTTTTCATACCAAACAAAAGATCATACTGATGAAACGGGGCATGCAATTTGCCATAAGAAATTTACTAGCTTACCCAAATGGCATGTTTGAAAAACATTAATAATTTCATTGAATTTAAAACAGGCACATTGCATTCAACGTGTTCATGTAAATGATGTCATAATATTCACAATAGCAAAATGTCAATTGCATATCTTGTGTGTACTCGCAAAATACGTTGGATTTAACTTGGTTTCAAGTTGTATAATATATTGGTTCTAAGTTATATATCAAATTAAAGATGTAGCTTTTCTATAGTAATGCATTGGATTGGATTCAAGTAGTATGTCACATTTAAGCTGTTTGTTTAGTATTCAAGTTTGATTCCGTGTTGTTTGTCAGATTCAAGATGTATACTTATGAGTAAAATAGTGTATGTCAAAAACGTCATAAAATCGGATTTAATTTGTATACCTGATAGAATGTAAAACCTTCAGACAGATTTTTTTTTCCCTTTTAAACGAGATAAAGAAACAAACAAAAAACCTGCAAATATTTTGGCACTGTAAAAATCTTAATATTTAAGATAGAAATTTATCATTTTAAAAGCTACATCTATTCAAAAGACATTTAACATAAATTATTAACATTTCCACTATAATATATTGTATATTATAAAAGCGTATATATATTGACTTTATAAAGGTAAAACACCTTAAGCCACAAAATGAAAACAAATATAACGATTCATATAATTATTTATAAAAACAAATATAACGATTCATATAATTATTTATATATCTGAAAATAAAACAAAAAATCGTTTTTTTCTGAAAGTATGTAAAATATTGCAATTGTAGTTATAATTGTAAGAGATTATGCTGTCTTTTTTTAAACTCTATTCTGGGAGAAACCTATTAAATAAGATTCCCAAAAATGGAGGCCTAAAGCTAGATTCAGACCAGCGTCCGGATCCGCTCAGTGGCGATACTGTTCCGCATGAGAGCTTATTGATATGGTATGAATATCAATCAAGGAGTATGTGCCAAGACAAAGTTGTGTGGCAGTATATCCTCTCTGCCCACGCTTGTGATATTTAACTACTTAGTTAGTTCAATAATTATTTAGATGTGTAAAAATACTTACATCGCAGTTTTTTTTTTATTAAGAAACCATTTTTTTATCACTAAATAATATTTTTAATAATTAATGATTATTAAAAATATTATTTAGTGATAAAAAAAGGTTTCTAATAAAAAAAAATCTGCGATGGAAGTATTTTTACACATCAAAATAATTATTGAACAACTAAGTAGTTAAATATCACAAGGGTGGGCAGAGAGGATATACTGCCACACAACTTTGTCTTGGCACATACTCCTTGATTGATATTCATACCACATCAATAAGCTCTCATGCGGAACAGTATCGTCACTGAGCGGATCCGGACGTTGGTGTGAATCTACCATAAAGGGATTTACCTTCATACGGTCGATATTGAAGTCAGTCAAAAATTTGTTTAGGTCGCGATATTTTAGATTGTTTGGTTTCAAATAGTATGTCAGATTCAAGTTTTCGTCAACGATTTACACAGTATATGGGAGTTTAGATATAAAACAACTGCAGGATTCCATACGCTTCACAAGTATCCACCTTACTCCAGGGTTAGTTTGACATGTGAGCATTGATTGGGATGCTTGATATCGGGTAGATGGAAATACCTTGGCGCCCTCAATGGTGTCGGGGCTAAGATCTGCCGGCTGCAGGGGGCGTGCTAGGAGGCTCAGCACGTAGCGGCCGTACGGGGCGTCTATGCCCCGCGCGTCCAGTTGGCCACGCAGCCAAGCGCCCAGCGCTCCCTCCCAGTGCACCGTCCACACGTCAGTCCTCATGCCCACGCCCGAGCCTGCGCACCACAGACGCCATTAGTCACTACAGCTAAGCTACTTACAATTATCTACTGGACCAGTGATGCATACCATTTTTAAGCCACAGGTTTGATGGGTGACTGTATAAGGAGATAATTTAAATAAATATTTTGCTACTAGCGGATAGAAACAGATTTCCTGCCGTGATAATTTATAAGGCTTCGCTTTTTAGTAGGACTAACAACTGCCAATGGATGGTATAAGCATGCTTACTGATAATATTAATATTGCAACAACCTGTTGTACATGATTCGATCGATCACCGTGTGCAGCGCTGATGTCTCTTTGTTTATTTATATTTAAAAAAATTAGGAATGATGTAGAGGTCATTATTATTATATATTTAACTGTCCGATTCAGTGGACGTCATTTTGTTTTTCAAAATGGTAAAAATTACAGAAATTTGCATGTGACTTTTCCTATGCAAAAACGACCCTCCGAGTAAGTCAAAACAAATTATACAGTGGGTAAAGGAATAAATCTTTCAAATAAAACGTTAGCCCCTGAGATGCACCAAAATTATCAACAAAAACGTTTTTTTAGCGCATTTAATTACGTAATCAACAAACGCATTTTTAACATAATTGAATGCGTACTTAATTACCTACAAATAAAATGAATTAATGTGAAGAGATAACATTTTTGAGTACGTCATCTCTGAGAGTGGATGTGAACTTATGTAACATTGCTGGTTTAGTTTTGACACACGTCGAAAGGGATCTAAGAACCATCACGGAATACTTCTTTTAAGGATGTACATGGTAAGAGTTTATTTAACCTTGCAAACTTTGCAGGAGTGTCAAAGTAATAAGGCAAATAAAAAATATATTTATAGAACAATGGGCAGACTGGGCTTAACAGGAAGCGATGACTACCGCTTGCGGATTAAATTAAAATAATAAAAAATGTGAATGTCGAAGCTATATAATATTATTTTTCAACAGCAGATGAAATATTTGACTGATCGGGAAATATGATAAACTTTCTCGGAAGATATCAGATATTGAAAAAAGAAACTGATTTAAAATAACGGGTGCAGAGAAAAATTATAATGATACTGTGAAATCGTGAAGGAATGGTGATCACATGACAATATGCATTGTAAATTGTTTATAACTAGGAAAGCATTTCAATTAATTAATAGATTAATATATAGAGGGATATTTATGTGTGAAACATTTCCTTAAGATTTAAGATAAGTACCTAATTTAAAGATATTTTTCAATAACAAGTAAATAATTTTTATTTGATTATTCCACTAGTATGGCGTAATAATACAACGTGAAATAAATAGCTTTTAATTAAATTTGTACATCACATGAATGCATACAATATAATATCAGTATGGGTAATTCACACTAAACCTTATTTGGGAGATTAAGAATGAAATTATTGTATAGTTCATTCTGAGGAGGAATGCCCTGTATATTTTCCAATAAAAAATACTAACACTGTGATACGGGTACACTCATTAAGATTAAAGAACTGCTGACCTTGGGAAGGCAGTGAAGGTCAAAAAGTTTCATTCTGTGCATTCCCGCTTTCCTACATAATTTAAGATACTACGTAAGTAAAATGGTAAATAATATTTTTAATTATTATTGAAAGTACAGAAAAACTTGGTTATAATGCCCGCGAAGGAACCAATCAAATTTGCTCCTTATATCCATTACTCGTTATAGACGTAGGTAGGTAAAAAAAAAGTACCTACCTACTAATATTGATATTTACACCAGGGTATGAAAGCTTGAATATTATAAAGCAACACATTTTTTTATTACGAAAATCATGCTTAACTAACTATGAAATGATTTAATTTATGATTACACAAATAATAATAAAAAGAAAAACTGTACACAGTACTGGATAGAAATGTTTCTTAGGGGCTATTTCACCACCTCTCAATAAACTACTATTCATTTGTTAACTCTAATCATCGGAATATTCGTTGGTTGTCTCTTTTCCGCAAGTTTGTGGCAACGTCGCTTTTTTCAAACCTTATCCCGTCTGCTGTCGTCTGTCAATACAATGCCGTTATTTCTAACATAAACTAACTTTCACAACACAACATTCCTTGGCGAAGCTCATTACATCCCTGTCACCAAATAGTTAAACGTCTCTATATTTTAAATAAAACATATTTCTATTTTATAACTTTATTATTAAATTATATTAGTGAAGTGCATTGGGGAGTGTCTATTATTGCTTGGTGAAGGTTGATAGTTTGTAAGCATGAACATGTTGTATGTGGGTATATTGTACTGCCAAAGATTTGTTATTTCATAGTATATTCCGCGGATACATTGTGAAGGCGTATATTAGAATTACATACCGTGTGCTTCTTGGAGAGATTTTATCCTTGATTTTGTATCTCCTTTACGGCATTTTTTGTCAAGCGAAATCTTGACCTAAACTCAATGTCATCTAAGACGATAAAAAATTGACTCTTGGTTTGAAAACACGCGGTCTACGTCTTTCCGCCATGTCCTGTTCGTCTAAGATATTTAAATCTTCAACCACTTCCATAATTACAGTAAAAAATCAACTTCAACAGAAAAACTCGCCTACTGTCAGCTGTCAAAACAGTACGCCGCCATTTTAAATCAGAAGGTAGATACTAACTTGTGCACTTTACGTTGACAGCTTCTTGAGAAGTGGTGAAATAGCCCCTGAATAATACAATAAAGTTATAAAATAGAAATATGTTTTATTTAAATATGGAGAGCGTTTAACTATTTGGTGAGAGGGATGTAATGAGCCGGCCAGCGCCCGAAATGTTGTGTTGTGAAAGTTAGTTTATGTTAGAAATAACGGCATTGTATTGACAGACGTGACAGCAGACGGGATAAGGTTTGAAAAAAAGCGACGTTGCCAGCCAAACTTGCGGAAAGAGACAACTAACGAATATTCCGATGATTAGAGTTAACAAATGAATAGTAGTTTATTGAGAAGTGGTGAAATAGCCCCTTAGAACGACAACTATCGGGGATTATAAACCCTCCTTAGCCTGATTTACGGAAAGTCCGCCGCCATGCCGGACGGGCGGCTTTTTTTGTCTTGTTTATGACATTATTTGAGTGTTTTGAGAATTGGATTTTTTTCTTATACCCGGGCGCATTGAGTTGACAATATTATTTGGACGCTATATCAGTGAAGCGACCACCTTATAACCCCACACGATTGTATGAAAATAAGCCCGAACTAACATATCATTAAGTAATTGCTCATTATAGCCGTGACCTCGCTATTACCGTGATCGTTATAACCAAGTTCGACTGTATTTGTGTTTAATTTATAGAATTCCATATTATTTTTATTACAATTAAAATAGAATCAAATTTAATAATGTCATTATTATGATCTGCTAATTCTTATTTTCAATTTTATTTTGACAGCTGTTTCGGAATTAAAAAAACAATATAAAACTATAATTAGGCCACATGTTAACGACTTATTTATATTAATTTGGTTATCACCGTTCCATTTTTATTTTTGGTAATGTTAACATTGTAATTGAAAGAACATATGATCCAAATGTAACATTAATTAATAATCAAACAAAAGTTATCTTCCCCCCAATGTTACCAAATAATAAGAAAACAATGTTAAATAGAGTAGTTTTTTTTTTAAATAATCGAGAGAAAACTCGACAAAAACTTAAAACAATAAATTTTCACAAACGGGAAAATAACTAATGGAAATTGAATTAAGTAGTATTCACACTAGAAAACAATTAAGATAACCTGCCTTCAGTAAGGAATCATATATAAAAAATTGTAATGTAAAACGGCTATTACCGAAATTATCGAATAAACAGTAAAAAATAAAAATGTGGTGGTGTAAACTAAAATCATATAAATAAGTTGTTTCCATATGGCCTAACCACAGCTTGATAATGACTTTGAACATTAAAACACCTGTTGAAATAAAAAAATAAAAAATCTAGCAGAACCTAATAACATTATTGAATTTGATTCAATTTATTTAAAAAAAATAAAAACTATTATTTAACCTGGATCAACAACAGAATTTAAATATAATTCAAAAAAATGTTACTTGTTAAAAAAATATTTGGCATTAAACACTTTTTTTAGAGTTAGGAATTTCTAAAAACTAGACTAAATAAAAATATGAAGCTGTCAAAGTTATCCACACTTATTATTTACAAATTGTTAGAAAAGCACAAGTTAAATGCAATTGTTATGCATTGAATGACAAATTGGTAATGCTTGTTGTTAAATAGCACTGAAGAACAACTCAGCTGTGGGTAAATGTAATCAGTTCTTGTGGGGACACAAATAATGGTCAAACATTTTGATGTCTCCTTATCTTGATTTGATAACAAAATTCTTTTCCCATTTACGAGTATTTGTTATTTATTGTGCCATTAGCATAAGACCAGTTAGGTTTAGTGTATTTTGTACAATAGGAATAAAAAGGAAATTTTAAACCATTGCAATATTTACCCAACCTTATCGCATTTCCTTCCCAGGTCCAAAGGTTAATTTGTATTGTGTTGATACATGCATAAACTAATGGGTTAGTTTTAATTATACTGTTAGTAAATATAAATGTTAAACAATAAAATCCCCGTTGTGCCTAAAACAAGGACTATGATATCAACATGTTCTTCATAAAATAATCTTGTCTGCAAATCTTTTATGTTAATACTCGTGAACTTCGTAAGTGTCTTTCAGAGTTTTGTCATAAACTATATTGTAAAATATACCTATGGTCATATAACAAAATATGATGAGTATAAAAATGACATTTTCTTTCGGAGAACAGTTTGAAAGATTTAATTGTAGCTATAAATTGAAAACTTTTTAAGTTTCACTTGTTTGTTTGTTATGGTGGACAATTTGTTTAAATAATGCAGTTAACTTTGTTGTATCAAACAAATATTGGCATGTTTGCACTTATCATATATTAACCTAAGACCACAAATGTTGAAAACTAGTTTTTAATATTCTTAAATTACAAATAAAATGATTTCAAAACAATTTGATGTAACTATGAAGAAAAAAAGAAACATGTTTGAAGATAATAATTGTTATTGAGAGCAGTTTAGCGATGTTTCACCCGGGGCATGTGGATATTGTATTTCAAAAATGTTAAAACTGGGTATTAGGCAATGAAATGCTGTTAGTACTATTGACACTGTGCGTACACTAGAAATGTTGGCATTATACAAAATATTGTGAATGCGTTTGCATCAGTGTTTCAAGGTAACATTCAAGTAGTCTCAGATTACATAACTGACACCCAACAGAAACATGCAAATGATATAGTATTAGGTGTGGGGTTTGGATAAGGATATAGAAGTAAGGTAGACTAACCTGATGATGGTGAATAGATGTAGCCATCAGAAAGGATGGAAGTGATGATGTGATTGCTCTCGGCTTGTGATGAGGGCAGCTGTGCCGGGCCTTTCCTTGTATTTAGGCATTCTTCTTCGATTCAAATATCTCGTTGTCAAACATTGTTATAATAAAGTTCCAAAATTCGTTATGTCCTTATTTCATGAGCCAAAATCCAATCATAGCGTGAAGCTTTCAAATTAATGTACTAAAACATGTTTATATCTTTGGTTTTCGCTATTGTTTCACTTGCCAACCTAGAAACAGAAAACTCAACCTTTAAACGACGAGTAAAGATTTATAACAATCACATCATGGCAGGCGACAAACTATCCATGGATACACTGGGAGCAATCCATCGCCAGCCCAATGTATGCACACAACTATATTGCAATTGAGGGATCGATATACAAACGGTGTTATCGCCACAATATCACGAACTAATGAACCTTGAACGAAGGAACAGAAACAAAATAAAGAAGTATCTACGTACGATGACGAGCGGAGGCAGAGGCGGAGAGCAGAGCCATGATAGTTTGTTGTCTACATAGCCGTAGCAAAGAGCACAAGCACACACCTAGTTCGCGCCACAAAAGTAGGACGATGACATTACGGGTACGGGGGACTGGCAGGTAGGATCTCGCGCCTTAGGTCACACATACTTTGACAAATTCGAGCGACACGTGAAATGATCAACTATTAATAACCCACAAAGAATCATCAACCGTTAACCTTGCAATTCTACTGACTCACGTCGCAGAGTGCATAGATTGCGACATTGAGGAACGAGATTGCGTGCATGTAACACACGAGTTCGATTTCCGCACTATCATTCGCTACTTTAGCTAGACTTTCACTTTGTGTCAGGTACCAATAGCAGGGTAAAATGATCGAGTAATTAATTCTGAACACTCACCGTTGCTGTTGGAAGGGAGTTATTCACCCCGTTTACAATTACACACCCCGCGAGAATAAAACATGGCAGCCGGGAAAATAACCCAGACGAAAATGTGCGCAACTGCGCTAGCTGTAGTGATGGCCAATCGTAAAAAGCTAATTTTAAAAATCAAAATTGTCTATAGACTTGGAGGCCCAGAATTCTTAGAGCGCATCGTTCCTATTGGTCGAGAACACTTTCAAGGCCTTATCGACGAGGCGCGTGCCATTTTCCAGCCAATCAGAGGCGAGATTCTAAAGTCTTATTTCATTTTCTCTAACGGAAATGCGTCTAAAGTCAGTACCAAAATCAGCGGGAAATTCTAATTTCGCGATGACAAAGCGATTGGTGTCTTATTCCGTTATTTGTATTATAATAACATTGACATTGCCATATATACACAAAGACACTTCCAAGTCAATGTTTTGATTTATGCACGAAAAGAATAATTATATTAGATTTTTTTTACGGCCATGCCATGTAGATTTTTAGAGTGGTATTATTGTTGTTTCTAATGTCAATGACCCAAGTGACATATCTGCAGAAACAAAAACAGGTCATGGCCCTAATCAAAATTAGTCGTAATTCGAAGATTTACAGTAATAAAAAAAAAAAATCACAATCAATATTATTTTAGATTATCTAGCGAGTTGGATAATAACATAATGTATTACAACTAAAAATAACAACAAAAAACTTTACCCAAAAGCCATTGTCTCATATCGCGTATTACATCATTATTTAATTCATCTAAGATTACATCAGTACTAATTACTTACAATAAATTACTAATATGTATTTTAAAAAAATTACAATTTTAACCTTTTGTGTGCCTGTACTAAAAAATACATATTATAGGAATAATAAGGCAATTTACTTATTAGCTTGCTAAGCTTTCAGATGCTTTTTGAACAGTGCCAGTTACTTTCTTCCTTAAGACAAATTCCTTAGAAACCGTGGTTCTGTATACTCTTCTTGAACAATTTTTCAACATCTTCCATTTGCCGCAAGTGAATAGGGCATTACTGGCACAATGTTCACCTGGCATGTGTGAGTGTTGTCTCAGAGAAGATGACCAATTACATCTTTTTCAATTGCCCTATAAATAATTCTTATAAAAATTTCACCCCCCATCTGATCAATTTAGGTATGTTGCCCCCTACAACATCGCATCCCTGTCATCCTCTGTCGACAGACGTGTATACAAAATCACAATTCATTTTATCAAAACCAACGGCATTGACATGTAAATTATTGAGATTTCCAAAAGAAAAGTATATACATTTTTACATTTGAAGTAATAAATTAAGAACTTGTTTATATTTCACTAACAAGCAAAATTTAAGCTAAACATAAGAAATAAAAGAACAGTGCCAGTAACATTCACAAAAATAAATAAACCAGAAATTCTGTTTGCTGAAGCAGTTAATACATTTAAACGGTCAGCATTGTTGATATGAAATTTGCAAATTTCTAGGATAGCGCAACTATGTTCAGTTCGCAATGTCATTTAGAGATTTTTTTTGTTTCCAAGAAAATTTTTCAAGCCATATGCATAGTTATAGTTAATGAAATAAAACCATATAGTATTGAGTATTTTCTTTATTATTTAAAAAAATTACATTTTACTATACATACAATCATTATAGAAATGAATTGTAATAAACCAGTTACATAATATTTATTATTGTTCAGTTTTATAGATACTCCCACAAAGGTTGAGGGTAAAAAAAAGTTGAGAAAAATGCCAAATTATAAAACAATACTTTTTTGAATAAACATTGTTATTTTTTTGTATAAAAAATATATAATAACTCATTTTAGACACTCAATTTCGCTAGTTCTTAAAAATGTTTTAAGTGAATGGTTTAATAATTTTCATATATATATAAACCGACATCACAATCTTGTATTTGTTGAAATTTGCAAAGGAATATAAAGTTTATTATTATTTCAAAATTTTCATGGCAGTGATTATTTGAAAAAGCAGAAAGGTTTTGTGATTGGCAGTTATACTTTAATATACATCATCTAGTTGTAAATTAATCACAAGCACCTTTTTTATAATAACAAAGAGAAAAAAAAAAAAATTACAAATTCACTAAGCACTAAAAAGGTAGAACAGTATAATATAACATCACAATGATTTAAAGTTCTTAAAATTATGAATGTTGATTTTCATCAAATAGATTGTTATATTTTATAGCCACAGAAAAATAAGAAATATATGTATTTCAAAATGAATATCTTTTTACAGGGAGGAAGAAGAAATTGATATTATGAAGATCTTGAAGGCTTTGGATCAATTGTAATGATTGAATTTTAAATGTGTGATGTTAATTTAGGATGCTTACATTGGGGAATGTTTTTATAAATAAGTTAAGTTGCAAATAAATATATTTAAGCTGTAAAAAACTGTGGCACAAACTCTGGAAAAAAAATGATAAGTTTTATTCGGTTAGCCCAGAGATTTCCAATGTGGGCGAAAATTCCCCCCTGGGAAGCATTGGAGAGATCCAAGGGTGTTATGATCCAGTTATTTTGAAGAACTTGACAAGTGGGCGGTGAGTCAAATAAGTTTGGGAAACGCTGGGTTAGCCATAATCTAGATTTGAAAATTGCACTATTCAAATAATAGTAATTGAAATTTACAACAGATTGATTTAACTGTAAGAGATTGTACGATTATTCAGAAAAATAAAATTCTTTATGCACACTGGAACTAGTAAAATAAATGTATGATTAAGCGTTTTGTACGACAGACAAAAGTGCATTTCTTCCTGTGTTGGAAGTTACAGACAGAAAAAATATATTTTGTGAATTAAAAAACAATCTAATTTAAAAATAAATTACATAATGCTTCACTATTAAGCTCTTCTATGTAGCGTTACTTCACATCCTAAAAGATTATATAAGTTTTAGTATTAAAAAAAATACAGGTCTATAATTTAAATTTCTGTTGTACTCTCATCAAGGTTATTGTATTACATATTTAAATTACAGTTTAGTACGGCAGCGACATCAATTTATTTAGATTCTGTACAATATTTATATATTCAGGAATAGAATAGGCATTAAAAATTATAATACCTACTTCAGTTACTCTTATCATTATATTCCTATATCTAGGTGTGTCGTTAGTTACAATTATTAAGTTTTAATCCATTTTCAATATTAATGGCTATTTATTCAGTTGCATTAAAAAGTATTTGTAACTCAGTTAATCTTTTCCTTATTTATTCCATTTAGAGTTTTGTTATTTTAAGTTGTATAAATATGAATACCAATCATTATAATAATAGAAAATTAAATAATTTTCTCGGTTAACCCGTGTAATGTAGTCCTTAGAAGGACTTTTTAACTCCTGACGTTTCAAACAAATCTCACTTTCAATCTTCAGAGGTCTCATGTCTTGAATTTTGTTTACAACTGACAGCTTACGCGTGTCCGTTTAATACATAAGTCAAGACCTAAGTGAAAATCATTAATTACGTCTAGAACGAAGTACGCGCCTTTATTGTGGTGGGGAGGAGGGGGGTTTGGGACAGGGCCTGTATTATCGGGTAGTTTACGTGAAGTTATATGAGTAGGTGGATTTAAACTAGTTGGGGGTGATTCTAATAATTTAGAATCACCAATCAATATAATATAAATTGTTGTGTTAAGTGCTGAAAACGAGAAAAAACATTGGCCACGCATAATAGATGAGACATCCATTATAGGCGGCAAACTACTGACAGTACAGAACGCAATAGCTACGTCCATACCCAGCTAGCGCTAGTCTAGGTTAGCGTTCGATGCTATTCCCAACTAACAAACAAAAAAAATTCAAAAGGGCAAAATGAAGTGTATGAAATCATTTGTGACAAATCATATATTAGGGCCTTTCCATTAATGTTCAAATATTCCTCGATACTTGTTTGCACTTAACTAGGTCATTCGACACACACTGCGGGAAGTCTGGACGAAGCTGTACACTTATTCCACCCACAAGGAAAGGTTAATAAGTGCTTGTAACAGAATTTTTGGCTAAAGATTTAGCGGACTGTAAACAGAACTGCTTCAAACACGTTAAGCAATAAGCAATTTTGCATGTAAAGGGTAATTAATTATGCCAAAAAGTTTATGTTTACATTAACACTTCTGATATTCTGTAATGAGGTATGTAATACATTTTTATCAACAGATAAAAAGGTACATGATATTTACAGAGTTTATTAGCTCTTTTATGATTGTCATGTAATCCTTTGGCTAGCACCCATTAATAACATAATATTGGAAAAAAAAAACAGTATGGTAAGTTGTCTAAAAGTATCTCCTAACGTAATTTAAAAAATGAGGGGGGATTTCTTGTTTTTTTTTTAAATAACAATTAGTACACGTTGCAATGAATTTAACGATGGATAAAACCTTTATAATAAAATACCCACAGTATTATGTAATACATGAAGCTTAAAGTTTTTGTATAGATATACCTTTAAGGCAAATAAATAAATATATACATTGGATTTGTTAGAATCACCTAGGAGTAACAGTAAATAAATATTTATCACCGACATCCATTACTACGAGCTTGAACAGAGAAAAACCCAAACCCCTATGTACAAATATTTAAGACTGCATTGGTAGGACTCCAACATAAATAATATTAACATTTATTACTTTAAACAAAACACAGCCTTGTAGTTGCTAAACGACTGAAGTAATACCATTGACATAGAATTCATAGATTGGCCTAGGAGAACAGGAAGAGGAAGGTTGCGTCATTTTAAGCAAATTTACGATTTTGAGTGGTCACCTCTCTCACCAGGGTGATACAAGAGGTATCATAAAATTGGAAAAATATAGTTTATTTTAACTCTGTATGACATAAATACAACATTATTGGACTTTACAGGTTTTGAACTCCCAATTAATAGACCCAAAGCCAACCCTCTTACCTCTATTCTGGAAGGTAATATAAAATTTCTCCTACAATAGTTGTAAAACCTGATAACATTTATGTTTCAATTAAATAGATAATTTTTGTAAGAGCTCGAAATATGCCACCATATTATACACCAAAAAAATAAATTGTGTAGATGAATGTGAATAATACAGTAACTACTTATCGATTGATAGTTTTCAGTTTCAAAAGTCAATCTATGTATCCAACATCAAAAATTAATATTACAATATATTATTTCACTCGGGAAGCTTCTTCCCGTAATCATAATATTACCTAATACAACCAAGATAGCCTAATTGATTATAGTCCTTTAGGGGGTCCACTGGCAGCATCCTTCTGCTGGGGGTCTCCCGCAGGCTTAGCGGGCACCTCCGGGGGGTCCATCTTGGGCAGGATAGCTTCCTTCTGCTTCTCAATTGCTTCCATGATCGCCTTGTGCTTTTCCGCCTCCTTCAAAAGATTTTCATTGGCCTAAAAATTTGTTCAATATTTCTAACTTATGTGCTTGTCGGATCGATCGTTATTACAAATGTGACGGTTATTGAATTTTTAAAATAATATTGGTTTAATATGCTAAGAGCACAAGGAATTGGAAAAGATTATCTAATGAATTCATGAATAAAGGGATTCATTGTGACAATCATTCCGTCATGGGTATATACGAGGCTTGTTCAAAAGAAAAGGTGAATTTTGAATTTTCGCAGGCTGTGTACAATCGATTATCAATTTTTTTTTTGTTATGTTGGTACACGTATGTTTATCATATGTTAGCATTATCAGCCATTTTGGATTAGTGGTTTGTTTTTGACAACTGGAAAGGTTAGTCACGTTTTTGTGTGTTCTTGGATTTTTTACTTTTGAAAAAAATGGATCAAAGAATATGTATTAAATTTTGCGTTAAAAATGGAATAAAGTGCTCCAAGCACTTAAAATGTTGACTGTGGCATTCGGCGAGTCTACTTTGTCTCAAAAAAGTGTTTATAAGTGGTACAAGCGCTTTACAGAAGGCCGAGAAGATGTTAATGACGATGAGGGTCCTGGAGTTGTGGAAAAACAAATCATGCCACTAATCCAAAATGGCTGATAATGCTAACATATGATAAACATATGTGTACCAACATAACAACAACAAAATATCGATAATCGAATGTACACAGCCCGCGAAAATTCAAAATTCACCTTTTCTTTTGAACAGGCTATGTATATCTAGTTTGGTGGTTAAAATATTTGTAGACAGTAAAACTCTCCTATGAGATTTTTCAAAGGATCAGAAAGAAAACTTCTTATGTGGTGTAAATTGTGCCATTTTGAAAAAAACATTTTTAAGTGACCACAAAAACAAAATTTCATAACCATGAAAACGTCTTATGTGGGAACCTTATATAATAGAACTCCGTTAATTCGAACACCAATAATTTGTGAGCTTATTTTGACGGAAATTTTTTTGAATGAATTTATAATTGGAAATTCATTAATTTGTGATTCAAAATTTATTTTGCCAGCGTAAACATATCATATAAATTTGAAGCTGATAGGCCGGTAGTGGCGGTGAAAAGCCGCGCATTTTCGATTTACACGGGCATACGTCATACTCATAATTCTTATTATTATTTTGTATATATCAAAATCTGAAAGGGCGGCTGTGAAATTTCTATTTACACGGAAATGTTCTATTATTACGAATTTACTTTGAATAAAAGAATTTGAGGGGTAATTTGCAGTGAAATTTCGATTCATTCGGGATTATGTGGTATAATTACGAATTTACCCGGAATATGTGGATTTGGCGAATACGGCCGTGAGGGTAAACGGTTGCGAAATGTCGATTAATGCGAGAATACAATTTATTTGTACAACTGAATTTGAGTAGCTGACTTTTTGGTAAAAAGAAAATAAAACATTAAAATTTTGAATTACACTTGTTAAATCGAAAATTGGTCTTCGAGGTTTCGTGGATATTGAATTAACGGGGTTCTACTATATTTTGGTTTCTCTGTAGGTATTTAAATGAGGGAAATGAATACATAGCAGAAAACAAATCATGATTGAAAATGCAACGTTAATAATTTAAAAAACCCCATGTGCACTGGAGAAATACGGGAAGTCTGAAGGTTGATGCGATAGTTCAGTAGTTAAAGCAGATGTTTAAATAGCGGAAAATCCAGAGCTCAAACACTGGTAAAATGCACATAAAAATAAGGTAATCCATTTCAAAAGCACTTAAGCATAGTATGAGAATAGTATTATTGAGGGAGAATTCATTCAAGTACAGATTGATAGTTACATTTTGCAGGTGGCAAAAGGAAGAACTAATGAACGAACAAACAATTCTTTAATTTTGAAGATTTATTTTTATCCAAAAATCCCCACTAGGGACGCCATTAACTGTCAAGTTATCAGCAGATTAACTCATTGTTAAATAATCATGAAATGAAATGTTAGGTACTATGGGAAAGTGAAATGATAAATATATAATTTAATAGCACCAACCTTATTTTGTAGCGCACTCGGTGCATCTCCTGAACTATCAGCAATCTCCTTCTGCTTCTTGGACTCCTTGGCTATCTTCTCTTGTTCCATGTTCTTCTGCAGAGCCTTCTGTATTTTATTTTCTACATCGATGACCTCTTCCTTGTCCAGCAGCTCGATGAGCTCACCGACTTGTTCTTGGGATAGGTTCACATTTTCTGTTCCGATCGCTTCAATAATCTGAAAAAGATGAAATGTAATTAGCACAATAATTATATACATATTTAGATCGTTATTAAAGCGCCGATTTAACAATACTCAAAGGCACTTTAAAATGAATAGATAGACGATATTTATATAAATTTAACACAAATATAGTATTATCCTCTCTGCTAACTAATTATGTGCTTACCGATAACTTTTTTTTGGTACTTCACGTTTACAAAACTATCAACCCTACCAATAGGTGCGATAGTGTTAAATTAGAAATGATTTGATACTTCTTCTAGTTAGAAGTGTTGTTCTCATGAGTGACAATCTCATACGTTTCTTGCATACCAAGCCTGACCACATGATAAAATCTTTTACTTTATAATTGTCCAAAGCAGGAAGCCAACACAATGATGCCCTAACTTAGTTAATTATGATTAGTTTGAGGTGTCTGAAAGTCAGTGGGTAAGATGCTTGACTAGCGAGCCATGGTTTGAACATTGCATAATTGCCAGGACATGAGAAAAATCAAAAATTCAAAAGTCATACATTTTCAATTTTTTTTCTGTTGTTGGCTAACTTCAAAACAATAAAGATACGATTCGTACCATGATATTATCTAGAACTGATAAACATGTCTAGGGTTTAATTCAAATTGATCCCATGATTGATGACTCATAGCTTATTTGATGATAGGGAACAATGTTTTAGAATGAAAATACTTTCCGAATAAAATTTCATGCTGGTACGTTAACGAAAATACGTTCAAGAAAAAATAAAAATATTATAGTGAATATTCATTAAAGCTGGACTGAAATAATATTATGTAAGTGATATTAGAGAAGACTGAGATTCCAAGCATTCAATTATTAACTTTTGAATTTCAATGTAAATTCACGTGATAAGGCACTTTTCAAGGACATTGATTTAATTATTGACAAAGATTATTTTTGCCCTTCAAAATAATTTAAAATATTCTTCATTATAACAATGAAAAACAAACAAATACCAATGTAATATAAACAATATATCCAATAGAGACTTGGTCATTGTTGTTTTAATCGTCGGCATGACGAAATGAATGAGATTCCAGTAAAAATCTGAGTAACATATAAAATCTTCCTATAAAAATGCCTAGACACCATGGATGGACACATTCATTCGCAGGAGTGAATCAATTAAGTCAGATTCCCTAGTCAAGTGAATAAATTGTTTAATTTACATTGAAAAAAAAAACAACAAAAAAACAAATAAAAAAAAAGGTTATTTCTTAAATCGAACTTCTTCTCCGACTACAACTGACAGACTTGCAAGCTGCGGACTTGCAGTGACTTAACTGACTGGCGCGCTGCGAACCTAGTACGGACTTACTACACGTAGTGTGTAACGAGATAGAATTCCAAACGCCACCGATATGTATGCATACCTTTAAGACATCATCAACCTTGAGTTGACCATCAAAATCATCATCCAATCTGCCGAGGATGTGTTGAATTTGGGCCATTTTCGAGTCGTCGGGAACGTTTCGTATCTTCTTAATCGCAGTCATCAACTCCTCAATGTGAACCAGTTCATCTTCGCTGGCTTTGGCCTTTTCTGGGGCCAATTCTACCATCTGCTTGACTTTCTCCTTCTCCAAGTTTGTGAGAACTGTGTCCAATTTGCCAATCATTGAATTGACTTTGTTGTACAACCTATAAATTAAAAGTACCTATTTGTTAATATCATTTTCAAAAATGCTTGTTCATTGACGCAAAACTTAACTTGCAGAGGATTGAACATGCATGCTTCGGTTTTGGGCCAGAAGTTGGTCTATTGTATTTTAGCAATTAATAAATATGTTCAGAGACTATTTAGACAGAAATAATTACTAGGAGTGTGAACAGGACAACTGTTTACTGAAGAAGCAAAAAAATTCAAATGGTGAGCTCTGGAATCATGAAATCAGCACATTTTGCCTTCCGGAATTTCTAAGTCAAGATAATTTCCACCACAAGCTATGGAGCTTTGAACCATTCAATTAACTGTCAAAAAACATCAGATGCCATTTTGTTTGTTCTATATTTTTTAATGGTTCAATAGGAATAAAAGAGTGTTGAAATCTACTGGGAGAAAAAAAAGTTCTGTGCAAAGCTGGGAAATAAAACTAGTTATGTTATTAAAAAAGAGTATGATTTAAAATTAAGTCAAGTGATATCTCATAATAACCCATAAAATAATCTTTACTGATTATCGATTAACCTTTGAAAATGATTACTTATTTAACCTTCACTATAAGTAAAATTATGATGTAAGAATTTTGTATTGTAATATAGTGTGTATTTATTTATAAATATTGTGATTTATTATTACACAAACATGACATTATTTTATAGTTTCCACTGATAAAAAAAAAACTCCACTAGAAAATTTAATCTTACAATTAACATTTCAACGATTTACGGAAATCTAAATCTTATCAGTGCATTTTTTCACATCTATAATCAAGATTCGGTGGTGTGTATTGCCATATCTAAACAATATTATGACATTCAAAAATATTTTATTATAACCTTGATCAATAAGTGTGAAGACAGATGAAAATATTTGTAAGGTATACCTTCTTGCTCCTGTGGTTTCTTTAAGCTTCAATCGGTCAGCCTTACTCATTTCCTTCAGTTCCTGAACATCTTCCTGATAGTCAGCCATCTCTTCCTTTAGATCGGCAATTTCTTCCTTCTCAAGAAGAAGCTTCTTCTTATTCTTACCTAAAATTAAATTTAAATTTTCAATGGAAGTAAACACGTTGTGGTCTGACATTATAATTTAAATAATAGTATATCGTCGGTTTAAGTCCAATACCGCGTATGAGCCAATCATTTCAAAATACGTTTTTTTGGCGCTTTCAGTTGAGCGACACAAGCCGCATATATTGGCATATTCAAATTCTGAAATTGACCAATCGAATGCGTGTACTCGGTTAAAGTAAATACAAAGAAGCAAGCAAAACCGCGTGTAACGTTTTTTGTCCCTCTTGAACATTTTGACACATGGTTCTTCCGCGGTGTTTAACTTACATCAACGATATTTTGCTTTAAACCACTTCATTATTATACATGTACATGTGTCAACTAGTTTCATTAAAACAACTGGGTTTATATTACATTGTCTTGAAGAAGGTTAGTGTTTTAACTGAAACTAGTTGACACATGTATATGTATAATAAAGTGGTTCAATCCTTGAAATGCCGGATTCCCGCAAGATACAATTTCAGTTATACTTAGCTGAATGTAATTTCGTAATAACTCACTTGTGTTTTACAAAATGATGTTTTTTTTTATCAATTATACTAACTTCTCAGATAATTTGTTTACATATTTTTTTCATATTGTATGTTAATGGTATAAGTGGTTTTTCTGGAATAGCTACTTATATTCGGAGTGTAGGTGTTTTTCTCCCTCATGTCACTATAAAAGGTTCGATTAAGAAATGTGAAGATTTTTCTGTTGTTTTATTATATTTTCATGCATCTGAATAAATTTCTTTCGAAATAAAAATAAAATTGCATGAAGTTTTCTTGTAATTACAAACAGTAATGTCACTTTGAAAATTGTTTTTTTTTCTGCCGCACTGACGTAAGTAAACTTCAAATACTTACTACTCGACTTGTAGCGAACTTAACGCAATGCAAAATATCTCTATGAATTGATTATTTTGTTGACAAGCGATTGGTTAATTTAAATATGCGAAAAACAGGTTTTAAAGGATAAAATCTCCTTAAAAGATAATGATGAATGCCCGGTGACTATTGGCATTTCCGGCATACTAGAGGTTAAACAAAATATATTGTTATTCACATTAAAATTTTATTCCGATTTTGCATACCCTCTTCGGGCCCCAGGTATCATATATGAGTCGTATAGTTCCTATGTACGATAAGTCCAATATAATTCAAAATTTAAGTAAATATGAGGTTTTATTCTACCGGCTATTTACCATACTAATCAAATGTCAATAAGTTCCAAACGTACGTAAAATCTTACGAAAAGTGGGTTTTAAAATTACGATGAGTTTCAAAAGCCGATAAATCCATGGTGCCGTTTGTTCCAAACGCCGTTAAGTCCACCGCTTGTCCAGATAGCCAATGAGCGCGAAGCATTTCGCTAAATTCCAACATGGCCGCTAAAGCACTTGCGAGGAGTGTTATTCTTTTAAAGTGTCTACCGTTTTATACATTTGTACAGCCAAATAATGTCCGATCTTACCAAAAATGTCATTCAAGTGACTGGAAATACATCAAGGAAACGAGTTATCAATAAGGAATCTTGGAAAAAGAATGTGGATAGCCGTAAAAGCTAATGAAAAATCTGCTATTTTGAATGGATTTGTAAATCGAATGTCCGTCATTACTGGGTGCTCCAAAAAACTTCGCCTTCGTTTGTTTTAAATTTTTTTTAATTTTATTCGTTTTTTTCACAATTGTTCTTACTGTCTATTTTTTTTTTAAATACCTGGGCGAGAGAAATATAATTTCATTTGTATAAATTTATTTAAAAAAAATTGAATTACGTAGGTATGGTTTTTATAATTTTAGTAAAATTAATTGACGTTTATTTATTTTTGAGAAAAAAACATTTTTTATTAAATCTGTGGATATAAATATAAAGCAAACATGCGTTTACCTATTTAATCATAAAACCATCATTTAAAAAAAAAAAAACTTATTACAGAAAAAAAAAAAAAAAATTCTAGGTACGCCTCCGACAAACTTGCTCATTTCTCCGTTGTGCGAGCATAAAACGAAGACCTTTAAATGTGACACCTTTAAAATAGTAGATTTGATGGATATCCGTACAATTTTTTATTTGAAAAATGAAAAAAATTATCAAGACAACCATATCATAAAATATTGTCATCTTGATAAATGCAAGCGCTGGCGTCCCAAAAAACAGTTGAATTGAAACAAGAGGCTTAAGTGTTAAACACACTCTACCGCAAAAGAGAACAATAGTTTGAGAATTTATTGTGATGTCTCCATTCTTTTTTATATGACATTTTGTTTTATAATTTGGTTTTGTCAACTTCTTAAGGATGAAAATAAAAAAGAATTTGTAAACACTAGTTTATTCCCATTTAATTTTTTCTTTTGTAAATAAAAAAAAAATAGAATCATTAAATATTTTCGTTTCTTATTCCTCGGTTTAAAATGTATGTAATTTTTTTTTTTTTAAGCAAAGACTTTTATTTTTGTTTTGATTTAACTAGCAAATCGATAAACCTTTTTGTGTATTTTTGAGAATTTATTGAAATGAATACAGAATTTTGTAATTATAAAATATCTCTATTTCCTTTATTTTATATATTTTGTCATATAATTTGGTTTGGTCAACTTTTAAATATGAAAAAAAAGAATTTTGTAAACACTAGTTTATTCCCTTTTAATTTTTTTTGGTAAATAATAAAAAAAAGAAACATTTAATATTTTCGTTTTGATTAAATCTTTTTTTTTTTTGTGACCCTATACTTGTCTACCACGTGTCGACCGTATTGAGAAACAAACACCGATAAGTCACGACTGGTGAGTTCCAATATACGTTAAATTTGACAGTTAGTTTCAAATGCCGATAAGTCCATTCTTATTTGCGTAATTACTCCTAAACTATTAAGAAATTAAATGCTTTATTTTATTATAAACATCCGTAGTCCAATAATAAAGCACACCAAATGCAATAAATATTAGGTTGTAATGAATATAAGTCATAATTGAAAAAAAATGGTTTGCCAACATTTCACCATAGTGGACTTACCGTAGATAGGAACTATACGACTCATATGATACTTGCCGTTTTATGCTCACAAAATATTTCCTTGTCATTATTTCTGATAGAGGCCCAAAGTATCTGATAATGAAGATTCCTATCTAACCGACCGGGAGCATTTGTGCTGAGTTGAAGTTAGTAAATGTCATCTAATTGTGTTATGTGATAGAGAATATGAAAATACTTCAAATGGAAGAAGGCCGGAAAAAATTGTTTGCGTGTAAATTAAAACAGTGGTAAACTATAAGTAATTCTTTCAAAGATAAATGATTGTAAAATAGTCTTTAACTAATTCAAAATAACATACCCAGTTTATCCAAAGCATCTTCGATAATTTCAATATCCTTGACTGATATTCCTTCTTCCTTTTTGGGCTTTTCAGCATCAGCGGAAATGATCGGTGCCTTGTCGACCATCTCTGAAGTAGAGTCGGCGCTGATGATGGGAGCCTTATCCTGGGCAGCTTCCTCTTGCTGGAGGCGAATGGTCTCCTCGCGTTGTTCTTGCCGTTCCTCCTGGATCTTACGCTCCTCTTCTTTGATGGCTTCAATTTTAGCCTTAAAAGTTTTACAAACATTGTTTGATTATCGAGTTTCATGGTGCTTTTAAATAAGCAAGGTACTAAATTTCTTTTCAATGTTTAACGTGAGCACAGTTTACACATGCACTTTGCAAACGGGTTCTCTAGAGAGAGTATTGGATGATCCCATTTATCGAGCGATGAGATATTTTCTGTCATGGGCTGTATGTATATAGAAATGAGAAATGTGATGTCACAGATATAATGGCTGTTATGATTTTTTAAGCCTTTGAACCCTGTAGACCGGAAGCAACGTTCAAAGGTGTATATTTTGATTACATATTTCGATTAAATTACATTTAGTCTGAGAAGAGATCATTTAAGTTTTAGTGTTATTTTTAAAATGATATAGTACACATATTGTACATAGGAGTGAAAAACAAGTTGTTCATAAAATATAGAAGAAACTAACCTTATTATCGACAGTTCCTTCCTTCTCAGAGATGGCAGCTTTCTGTGACACAATAATGTTTTCGGGGAGAATAGAAATACTGGCTTTCAGTTTGTCGGAAGTGGGCACATTCTCAGGTATCATGAGAGCACTGGACAGGAGAAGGAGAGAGGGGGGTACCTTCTCATTCAGAGACAAGTGAAGCCAGGTATCCAGCTGAGAGCGCAGTCGATCTTCAGGCATACCATACGCCCTCATTCCTCTGGCCCTGCAAGCCTGCTGCAGCTCAGAAAGAGACAGACTTGGAACTCCTTCCTTGGCTATCATCTTATCATCTGCTGCCAGACTTCTCAGCTTCATCCGCAAGTTAAACCTCAGGATGTTACTCGTTCCAATTGTATTCACTTCCAGTACTCGACATAATGCTACAAGCTGGGGTCTGTTCAGAGAGTCCAAAGTTATTTCATCTTCAAACAGTTTACCGAAACGTAATATATCTTTGTTACTTGGCTGCTCTCCAGTAGATCTAATCTTAACGAAAAATTCGGAGAACTCTTTGGCCAACTCAGAGGAGTGGTTTTTTGATTGCGGAGCCATCTGATCCAGAGTTTTTTGCAAGAATTTAGCCATTTCTAACTTGACCTTTAAACTTTGCCTCATTTTATCTTCTTTTTCTGTGTTTGTTTCAAATGTTGATGGCAACATGCCAGGGAATAACTTAACAAACACTGGTAACAGGAATTCCATAAAAGGTACAATTATAAATACTGAAAAAGGAATTAATCTAAATACATCACCCGTAGTTCGAACCAACAGTTTGTGTTCTCGTCTGGTGAGTGTCTTTCCATTCAAAATTCTACCTAAGAGTTTCCTTGAGACATTTATATCAATAAACAATAATCGGAACCCATGATAGTAATGTAGAAGTTCATCAACAATCTTCTGTTTTAGTGTTTTCTTGACGGGTACCTTCTTTATGCTTGTCTCTGCTTCTATTGCATCAGTTTCTTTTTTTTCTTTTTCAAAGTTTGTACTGTTTCTTCGACTTTAGAAGATGGTTTCAGCGGTTCGCTTTCGAAATAAACATTGCTGACCGAGAAATGTCTAGTGAAAACAATGCCACTGTTGGCAGGTGACAGCGCCTTCCAGTTATTGTCAACATTATAATGATCTACACTAGCATATCTTAAAGATATTCTCCCCAAAGGTACTGAAGAAATGTTCGATTTGGAGACGAGGCAAGGCAATGCATGTCCCTGGAGTTTCCATTGATTGCAGTAGCAGGAATCTGTGGTATAATAAATAAACCCATAAATCAAAGAAATCTAATGTTATAGTGTTGCGGTAAGTAACATCACAAACCGAATCATTTGTAATGCTTATATTTCCCATTTTTTGATTATATAAACAAAGGGAACACTGATGAAAGCATGTTGAAATGTCAAAATATTTTTGAAAATGAGAATTCAAGAATACTCACAATTAGTCTTCAGGAGGCAATTGGTCTTCTGAACGATCAAATTTTGGGTTCTGAATAGACGATACATTTTGTAAACAATTGTCGGCAAAACATAAATGACACAAAATCACGCACTCAGAAAATCGTAACCTCAAGTAATAATTTTTCACAAATTTTATCTATGTCACAAAATAATGTGAAGTTGACGAAGTAAACCAATGATACCATACGATATAATGACGGCAAAATGTTTTGCTAAATCATTCGTTCTTACCTATCAGATTGGGCAAAAATAATTTTACTAAAAAGTTTTTGACGATAGAATCTCTAGCTAAATGAAAAAAGTGTAAGTTTCAGAAAAAAACAAATAAAAGTTTGGTAAAATACAACTAATCGAAATGTCATACATTTATATTTTAAATAATGATCAAAAATCACAAATCATACGCAAAAACCCTCGGATTTTTTTTCTTGTTTATATTGATACTCTTATTTAATTTCAAAATATTAATCATTGCTCTAAGAAATAACTTTTTGAAATTATTTTTTGTACTTAACTCAAAAAAATCCACTTTAAAAAAATTGCAAAAATAATGCTGTCAGTAAGTAATGACTAATGAGTAATCAGTTTGTAAAAACAAAATTTCTTTTTTTATTTTAGCAAGTCAAGTACATTCGTGATTTTTCACGGGTAAAAACAACAACTTCTAATACAATAAATACGTTTACAAAGATACACAAAAAAATATCAAAGTAATATATCGTTAAAAGATACGACGTAGAAATGATGTAAAAGCAATAGTTAAGGTGTTTTAAGTAATTTGAACAAGCATCAGTCTGTATTTTATGAAATCTATGATTTCTAAGGATCGACGAAACACGAAATACAAAGAACGAGAACTGTCACTGTATTTTGTAACCTTATTTGAAATAATATCTTAGGAATATTAATAGAATTCAGAATGAAATATGAATGTCTACGCCAAGCTCGTGATTTCCTGGAAAAATCTAGGGCATGTCTTATAGCATGTCCCATAAGCCAAAATATCTTATTCTATTGATAGGAATACTGTAATTGTTGACGCTGCCAAATTAATTCTTAAGGCTTTCCTGTTAATAATGAGTAGTGATTTTTATTTTAAGCTATGACTGAGATACATAACTATTTGCAATGATTTCTTATATGGTTTACTCAGGTTAAGATTATATACAGGTGGTATTATAATATATCGCCGTCACATAACCCCACTTTTAATGGATTTTCTTTATTGTCTTCGATGTCTTGAAATAACAGAGGATAAGACTTTCAAATTAGTGCAGGGAATGCCACCAGCCTATATATCAGTTAATATATAATTATGTGTCCAACAATAGCTAAGAGATAGTTATTTTGATGTCAGACCTTGATGGTACGTTCTGTAGAATTGTCGAAGTTAATTATTCGAGTAAGATCACTTAAGGTAAAATATTGCAGAATGGTGGTACTTACGTAAATATATTCCCATTTTCCAATAAAATTATCTATATGACTAAAAAAGATTTCAGAACTCAAGACCCAAGCTAATTAAAAGCAGTTTTATTAAATAGAACTGCAACACCCACATTGTGCAATAGAATGACACATACCAATATACAATTTTTTTTTAAAATGTGAATACCACACAAGAGTCCCAACTATCGTAGCCTGTGGGACCATGGCATCCCAAATTGGGGTGTGTTGTGAGGCTGAAGGGAAGGAGGTGTGGAAAAGGAAGGTTGGGAAGTACCTGGTTATTTAGATCTGGGTCACCTACGATGGCTAAAGCTATTTCAAGCAATGTTTCGATTATGGGTAGTATTAAATTAAGAACATTGTTACATCAACTTAGTTGTATTTTTTTATAAAATAGATACATACATCTTAAAACATTGTTCAAACACACATTTACATTGATTTTACAATAAAATTTTATTTGATCCTTGCAGAACAATAATATTTCTTGTCTAAAAATGTTACTGGAACTGAATATTATTATCAGTAAACAAATTGAAAGCAACCAAACATTACAATATTATATAAGTTACACGTTACACAATATGGTAGATTTTATTTCTAATACTAAACCAATTTGTTAGTTTTATTACAATATTGATTTCAGACGTTGAACTAGTATTGTTCTGCAAAGAGTTAGTAATCGCTAACAATCAGCATTTATCAGTTATCAATCAGGGTAGTATACTCAAAAACGTTAGGGGTGATATGAGAGAAAATTAAAGCATACCCAAGTTTTAAATTTTCTAAATATTTTGGTGTAATCGGAGTGTTACACTGGGATGATAGTAATTCATAATAATAGCAGAAAACATGAAAAATGTCACAAAAACTTTTGTTTGCCGGTACATAGTTCAAGTCAGTTTGAATTTCCATTTGCTCAAAAATAAAACTTTAACGCAACGCAATCTAAATACTGGAGGTAAATTCAGCTTATTAAAGAGTCAAAATTGAATGTTCTGCCAACACTATGTAAGGAAGTTTGTTAATATTAGACATACGCATACGGGGCAGATCGTACGCATACGGCAGACCTACCCATGGTGGTTGTAAGTCCACCCCGTCTGATTAAATTTATGAAATAAGGGAAGATTAAAGCTGCAATGCTCTAAAAAAAATTTTATAAAGCATTGCAAATGTAATTAGGTTTTTCAGGATATACCGATAGAATATTTTTAAAAATTCCAGAGGTTATTATTTTAAGTTATACAGTTTTACACTTTTTGAAAATATATATTTTTAATTGGCTAACAAATTGATTAGGTAAATTGAGTGCACCCCTATTATTTTTGAGTAAAATTGTGTCACTTTTAGTTTTATGTTCATGTCTTTAAAAATAATGTATGATTTTTGATATGTGGTATTTTTTCTACTATAGTTGATAAAATGACTATCAGAGCCATTCATAGAAGGGAATATAGAGTATTATGGTCAATAGGTAAAACCTGTCTAATGTTGTATTTTATGAAACAAATTAGTGAAATAATATTATTTTTGAAGCACGGATTTTCAATGAAAGTTTACAATAAATTTTTACCCACACCAAAAATCATTATATTATATATAATGAACCAATAGATTAAATTTCTGGAATGCTTTTCTTTTTTTTAAATTAGTAATACACACATCGAAACAACACCCATTTAGTAGTCGCCCATTGTACTGCAATGTTCTTATTTTACACTAAAAAGGGAATCTCATAACAACAGGAATTACAACAGTAAACATGTATTTTTCCAACAATTACTGTATTTCGTATTTAAAACTGTAGTGCATTACATTATTAATTATTGAAAATAAAACTTTAAAAAAAAAACTCGCAATCCATAATAATTTAACTGTCAAGTTTCGACAAAACTTATTTTTTAACACCATAAAGTAGGTTATAATGCTTATGATGGTTTAATTTCAATCTAAGTTTAAAATAAGGTCTGAAATATGTAAGAAACATTGCGTAAGTCCTGAAATATGATTTCTAATAACATCATTTATTGTAAATCACAATTGTCCAAAGACATGGGCATCAATAATTTTATATTTAAGCTCTTTTTATGTGAGTTTTCTTAAAAAAATTAATCATATTTAAAAGTCATTGAAAGAGCAAAAATATTAGGAGGGCAATGTTATATTTTCGCAATTGTTTTAATATTTTGTCGAGTTGCGAGAAGTTCTTTATGTTATACTTTTTTGAATAGTGATAATAATAAACATTTAATAAATAACCTATAATAGTCTTGTTTCTTTTATAATGAGTTCTAGTACGAACAATAATAATTATTGTTCACTGTTGCTTATTTTATAATTCGTTTTATGATTTTACAGTTTAATTATTTAAATTATGAAGTTCTTTTTCTCAAAATATTAATTCAGAATGATGTGATACGTAGAACACTATTTGCATCAATTCATTTTAAAATTGGATTTTTTAATGAAAATATAAGTTTTTGCAAGAAAAAACAAAGTATTGTAGAAAAGTTGAGGAAAGAAAAGAATCTATAATTTTGAAGATCATAAGACATCATTTACTTAATCTACACATTGGGATTCTTTAATACTATTTTAAGTAAACCAAAATATATTTATTTTATTCTATGAATAATAATTTTTAAAAATATTATATACACAAAGTTAACATAGTTCAACAAAAGATCCGCTCGTTATTTGAGGGGCTATATAGATTTCCATTTAGATAACATTTGTAAAGAAAAATACAAATAGCAATCTCTAATACATTGATAATATTAGTATAATCGTTACATATTTTTGAATTGGGCAGGTTTTCGGGGAGAAAATATTTAATTTGAAATCCATTTTATAAAGTTACATAACAATCATGCAATATTATTTATCTACACACTGAAAATACGAATCCTGTTGCCTTTATAATTTATTTTGGCATTGAAACTATTTAATATGCACCATATTTTTTCATACTTAATCTCATAAGATATTTAAATATTGAATACTTTGATGCTGTAGATAATAACATAATGAAAATAAAATATGAGATGTATTACAGACGGTTGTAAGGAACCTTTAGAAGAAACATAACGGTTTAGGAAATTTAAGTAAGATTTGAGTTCAGAATAATTGTCACAGGCGACAGTATTATTTGTGATCCTAAGGATCTTGCGTGGTTAGATTGACGTAAGTAATTAGATTATTTTATAACAAACTAAAGATTTTTTATAGGGTATAGTGAATTTACATAAACCTACACATTTAAGAGTATAGAAGCACTAGAATCTAAAAAGTATGAAGACTAAAATTAAAGGAGAAAAAAGTTTTTCAGCTACACACCGATTGAATATTTTAACCATTCATGTCTATAAAGGGAAAACAAAGAAAGACAGCCACAATGGTTAGAATTAGACTGAAGATGGTTAGTAGAGAAACAGTAAATCAAAATGTGACAGTAGTTTGACAAGAAATTCAGTATTTGGCAGACTGGTAAATAATAATTTTGATAAAAAATCACAAAAACACGTAATCTGATGTTTTGTATAATGAAAAACTTTAACACAATACATACATTGTTACAATCACATTTTTGACTTAGTCAATTCTCTTGATCATTTCTGTACTTCACTCTAAATTTTATCAAACTCCATGCCTTCAACAACATCAACAACATACATCCCATCAACATGTCAATAATCAAACAATCTCAGTATAAAAAGTTTTATTTACAATTCACCATCTTTAACATGGGAGAATGCATTCATTCATCCATGATAAATATGTATAGGCGTACCGCTGAAAGCTCCTTTGTAACCTTTTCTTCTTTTCATAAGCGACCAGGTAATGTCGTTTACTGGCGATTCAATTTCATTTGTCCTAGCCGAAGGAATCATGTCGGAAGACTCGGCCATCTGACTATCCTTTCTTTAAGCTATACTAAAGCTATGCTCTTTTGAAATGTTTCTTTTAGCTAGGATGGGTGAAATTGAACTGTCTGTAGTCCCCTTTACAACAAAGCTCTCAGCGACAGGTTTTTTTTTGTTTTTTTTTTTTTTTTTTTTGGGTTTAGACCCCGGCTTGGATGACACTGTCACAACGATCTCAGATTAATATTTCCGTATTGGAATGGACGTGAGAGGTGGCTGCAGGTTCCTTGTCTGCCGGCGCTATCATCCCTCAGGACCAGGGGGGCAGGGGGCGTGCGCCGACAGGGGAGCGTCAGAAGGAGCTGTCAAACACCGTCATGGATCTGGAGATGTCCTCATCGTTGTTACAGCAATCCAGGAACTCTTCTAACGTCACCACACCATCTTTGTTGACATCCATTTTCTATACAACAATAATATCAATAGTAATATTATTATAATTCCTTTGACTGGGCGGATGGAATGAAAAACGAATGAGGAAAATTATTTAAAAGAACAAATAAAAGCTTGGCTTACAGAAATTAAAGAAGAGGAATTAAATAGAATTAAAAACTTTACAACAGCATAAAAATTTATAACAAACTCTATTGAACATTAAATCCAAACCTAGTCTACCTGAGTACAGGATCCCCTAGTGAGAAGGACAATGACAAAATTTATAATTTATCTTTTAACTTTATAATCAAACATTACGTAAAAAAATATTATAGGTATTGAATCTTAAGTATAAAAAAAGGGATTTTTGTGACTATTTATATATAATATTTATGATATTAGTACCTATGTGTAAGTATTCACAAGTATGTATTATGTTTAGAGAATGGAGGTCACTGAGTTTTGCCCAAAAAAAAGTGTTTATATAAGTACACATAATATAAATATTACATATTATGCTGACGGGAAATTTTATATATAATATGTAATTTATAATTCTCATTACAGCTGGCAAAACCAGAGGCCTAAAATGAACATATTTTTCTCCTGAGGAGTATTTCTTATACAATATTTAAATCTACTACTGTTTACTTACTCTGTACATAATTTCAATAAATATTAATATAAAATAGGAATTAAAATTTGTACAGCGTTCTCGAGGTGATTTTTCACAAAAACGGCACTACACAAATATGTATTATTATCTGTTATATATATTCTTACTTATTGCCCCGCTGAAGTGGTTCATAGCCCAAGTTAAAGTTAAAAGTGGGTACACCAGGCTACTATCTCATGAATCAACTTAGTGAAAAGGTCTGTATTTAGCTCAAATAAAAGTACCTACTCAAATAAAATTGCTGAAGAAATGAAATGAACATGTATCATAGGTTAAGTAATATAATCAATGAGGTTATTAGCCGAGTGGCTGAAGCATCGGATTGCCATCAAGATGTCATGGGTTCAATTCTCTACTAGCTAAATCCTCCATCAAAGAACAACATTTTTTTGCTTATAATGATAGAAGTAATTAAAATGTTTTTAAGTTATTAATAACAGGGGAATTTTTGTCTTTCTTCTTAAGTAAAAATTACCTGGAATATCCTCTCCACCTTTTCCTTGACCGTATCATCATCGACAGAAGGTTCAGCCAGTTTCCCCATCAGATCGTAAATGGCTGACACTATATCGGTCATTTCTTCTCTAGTTATGTAGCCATCTCCGTTTATATCATACAGCGAGAAGGTCCAACGCAGTTTCTCCTCCAAGGATCCCCGAGAAAGGACTGATAGGCCGGAAACAAATTCCTGTAACAGTTCAGAAAGTGGGATATCAATAATACAGGCATATTCCGGTTTAAGACACTTGAATTTGGCGCAGTAGTGATTAACTACAATAACAACTATTGTCAGCCTTCAGTAGTTTTACTTTATAGCTGTGGATAAGAATTCAACTGCCCGTTAATAATACTTGGTTAATTCATATAGCACCATTTTTGAGAAATATCACCCCAAGGACATACGTCCTCCATACATCACTGAATACCTTATCCCTAGAAATACAATCTATGCTAATTTGAAAGAAGACTGATATCGCCAATTTAAATAAGACCTTACGACTCCTAGACCCCAGCCAAGATAGTGAATTGTATATCGGCTCAAGAAAGAATTTCAATCTTTAAAAACGTTTAATTAATTTCAGCCGGAGGAAAAATTAACCTAACTTTGGGCATTCGCACACGGCCATAACACACAATTTTTAATAGACATATTAAAAAGTATGTAGAAATTTGTCCATTATAGAGAAAAATGTAATATTTGACAATATAAGCAAACATCGCTGTGTTTTATAACAAAATTGGGAATAAAAGTCAATTCTTAAAAGAGTTGAGTAAAAGTTAATAAAATTACCTCAAAGCTTAATAAGCCACTGTTGTCTTGGTCTAAAGTATTGAAGACATAGTGGGCATACTGGCTGGTGTTAGCTGAAAAGAAGAAAAACATAACTGTAGTCAGAGATATTATTAATAAAAAATAATGTTTTAGGAATACATATTGAAAGTGACATCATTTTCAACTTAATATGTTATAATCAAAAATAAAATCATATTGTGAGGGTCTTGTTTTAATTACGCAGATTGGTAACTTCTGAAAGACTGTCTCACGTTTAAAATAGAAATGTTGAAAATCATAAGCAACAGTTTTTTTGTTTCTTGTACGAATCCCCACTACCTGCAAATTCGTAAAGGTAATAGGTTCCTAAAATTAAAATCATTCCATCATGATTAATTGGTTAGGTAAAACTTTATCTCAATACTACATTGTTTTTTGTCCATCTACAGTGTGTAGATTTACAAACTTATCTGTGCAGGCAGTCAAAAGGGGAAGTAACAAATAAGTACACTTTTTTTTCCATTGCATTGCATGAGTAATGACAACGTCCTAATTCACATAAAATTTGCGTAATTTGTATTACGAGTACACACAAAGACCGTTAAATTATGTGAAGATACTCTCTGCCTAACCCTGAATATTATGGCATTACGCAATAAATTGCAAGTAGGTGTAAGAATCAACAAGTTTTTGGTAAACGTTTTTGCATAACCTTGGATGGGCTTTCAGCTAGAGGATAAAATTCAATAATGAAAACTTTAACATAAACATTATTGAATACATTCTATTACGATGGGAGTGATTTTTTTGTACCTACGTTCCCAACAGCCTGATTGCAGATATTTGATTTTTAGCTCAATAAATCAAACCAGATAATCAGTATAAATTCTACTGCGGGCAGCAGAATTTGGTATTGATAAAAAAAAAAACAGTTTTTAGAAGACACCATTTATTTTGCTAATTCAGAATGAACATTTTTCATACATATAGTATAAAATAATAATTTGCGGTAGAGTAGCACAAAGTTGAAGTACTATTTTTGAGGATGCATGAATCAAATACGTACATCCTGAACAACAGGTATAAAAGTAATATAATTCAGATATGTAGAGGAATCTATGCAGCAATATCATAGCACACCAAAGACAAAGAGTAGACACGTGTATACTCGCCTCATAGGAAAATAAAGATCGTATATAACAACGATTTTTCATGCTGATAGTAAATGTTAAATTAATAAATATGTATATTCCACAGCATAGAATAGGCATTAATTTGCAACTGATTTGGCCAATGATATGAACCATTTAAATAGAGTACTCTATGTGCATTTTTCACCGTGAGAAAATGGTGTTGAGCAAGTTAGTTTAGTTTAAAAAATTGCATCCAGGTGTTGCCAGCGTAGAAGGTTTTTGTGTGCAGGTACTGATCATAATAAAAGGGATAAAATAAAAATTAAATGTAGATCTTATATTTATTCTTACAGATACAATAATTATACTTCAAAATCAAACAACATTTTTCACATCAGAAAAAAGTTCGCATTGTCGCTGGAATAAAATTCCCATCTTTCTCGATGAAGAAATCTATGAAACATACCAAAATTATATGAAAGAAATTATTGGGGGACAGAAATTTAAGTTGCTCATCAGAACCACATTCTAATTGATTTAGTCTATCATACTGAGAAATTATAAGTAAGATTACATTAACTTCGTAACTAAGGTTCAATATACGGAATGCGGTTCAAACTATATTTTAACTAGCGATTTAAATAACATCAAGTTCATTCAAAATATTATTGGTAAGGTAAATTTATCCATCCACGATCAGTTTATTACACCTTATTGATCTTATTTATTTGGGAATGATATTTACATTAAAATAATACATGAAGAACAATTATCCAAACGCTACTGATAAATTAATAGATTTTAAGGGTAGTGAAGTCAGTTTCCTCCGGTCTGTTGCTGGTAAACTTCTATGGTGTCGGCTTCTTCCATCTCTAGGGAAGTTGGGGTATCATTCTCATTAATGGGTTGTCCGTCGAATCGAAATCTGACCACTTGCATGGAGAGTCCCTGAAACAATTCAAACAAACATATGAACAATGAAACATACAAAAATGCTGCTGATATATTGTTCATGAAATGTGATGGTGCATTCTTTTTTGATACGTAAAGGAAAATTAATAATGCAAAAGGAATTTGCTGAAAGTTAATAAAATGTGATTTGTGCAATATTTTTTAACATATAGGAAACAAGTTAGCCAATCAAACTAGTTAATGTAAAACAAATGCAAACAATAAGTTAAAAAACAGAATTTCACAACAAATATAGTTATGTAAGCAATAATTATTCTTTGAAATGTGATGAGTCACCATAACCTCAAAAACATAAGCATGACTCATCTTTTAGAACAAACTAAAACGGAGAACATGAAGTGATAAAGAAGGAATGCTTTTCAAGTGTTTGGTTACAGTGTAAGGAAAAGTGTTTAGAGTTGAAAACTTGATCATTCTAGTTTAGTCTATTAAATGAACACTTATTAATTTGTTTAAAAGATAATCATGTTCAGAAAAGGTATTAAAAATTCATATTCCAACTGTAAGGGTTGTTGATCAATGCCCGGAACTAATATTTGTGGGAACCAATGTACGATAATACACGCACAACGAACTGAGCTATCTCAGTAGCGAGGCAGAGGGAAAACTTGGTTAAATATGGCAAGAAATGGACTTAATGTTTTTTTAAACATTGAAGAATGTAAAGTAGGACGAATACAATGTTGTGAATCATAATTCCCTATTGTTCCAAGTTTTCTAGTCACCTTTCAACACAAAATCACATATATATTGCCTTTGACACAATAACAAGCTACATATAACAGGAAAAGTTTGCCTTCTAATGCTAGTTGAGAAGTAAAAATCTATTAGGTTATGAGATAATTGACCCCAACAGGTTCAGCATCGCATTAATGACTCTTGAACCTCTGAACAGAGACTGAGCAACTGATGATGATTTAATAATCACATTAATATCATAAATGACTGTTCCTTCAACATGTAAGCTTGTTCAGCACCAATATCAATAGAACATTATACATTTGGATATAATGCAATTTTAAGAATGGATAGTAAATGTATAATTACCGCTCGGTCACAATATGCGTTCATCAGCTTCCGGAGGGGTGTATGTTTTTTTATCTTGAATTGGACTATGGCATTGTCTTGACCAAGTACTTTAAGATTGATGTGCTCACTTTCTCCCTGAAAGAAAACAAGGTAAACATGGTTAATAATCAACAAAAGCACACCTTATCATAAACCTATATTGTAACATCTACTGGCAGTAAGCTGAGATTACACAGGCGCGCGGTCAGTGGGGGGCACCCGCCACTTCGCCGAACGGTTAATTGTTTCGAAGAAAATTAGCAATATTTAACGTTTATTTACTTCACAGCATTAATATTTGACGTTAATGATTTTCGGGCGCACAATGGGCATTGGGAGTTAGATGGACAACGGTACTGATCCTATTGTTATGATGCCACATTTTGACCAAGTCTGAAGGACATGGATTACGTTTAAATACAATCAGAACTATTTAATAACATTATTTGAGAAAATTACAATTCTTTAGTCTGTCTCGTAGACCTGGAATCATTATACTTTAGCTGTAGGATGAATAAGTTCATCACAATTGCGCATTTTCTAGGACAACGCTATTACACGACGAACGGTTGGGAGTTAGCCGGCGACGCTACATTGAAATAGTGATTTTGCTTACCTTTTTCTCGTCAGACATGGTGATAGGAGGTTTTGTAGATATTTGTAACACAATTAGCACAGTTTAAACTGCTGGATAGTTTGCACAACACGTAAATCCAATTGACAGAACAGTGTACGGGGCGGCGTGCTAATGGCTTCTCTCCTGTTTGGCGGCTTGGAACGGAAACAGTTCTACCAACTACCAGCTGAATGAGCACTGCGAGAACTTAATAAAGAAAAAATGCGCGCGCAACGAAGGTTCCTAAATGTAATTTTCATATTTATAAATTTGAAAATGATGCCGCATTTTTGTTATATTACTTCTCAACCAGTAAAAAATTGAAAGAAGATATTTCGAGTCCTATATGGTTATAAATCCTCTGTTACATAAAGATAAAATCATTTAGTTCAGTACTGGCATAGACAACTAAAATATTATGTCAGTGTGTGGAGCGGTTTACCATTTGAGCTTGTCACTTTTGGGATCGAAAATTGTAAGATATAAGTACTACCATAGACAACTAAAATATTATTTCAGTGTGTGGAACGACTCATTTTAATTTCACTCGTTGGGAAAGTTAGTACTAAAAACTGTTGAATATGGTGCATCTTGCATTTATAGGAGCGTACGTTTCATAAATTTATACACTACTAATGAACATACACATAATATCAAAAATACCCCACCCCGCTGAAATAAATCGAGGATGAGCGTTCCCTCCAAAAATCAGAGGAGACTTAAAAATAGATTCATTTGCATTCGTTTAGGTTCTATTGAATACCAAAAATCAAAATGTAAAAAAAAAAGATTTCACTAAGTATCCGACAAAATAAAGACGATAGACACAAATCCAAGGTCTCTATCTGCCGATTCACATGCGGCGACTAAGTCAAATACGGCATAAGGTAAAAAGGCGTTTTGACGTCCACTAAATTGTTTGTTAGGTCGTACCTCGAAGCCCGACCTTCGAAATCGTAGCCGATGATCTTAACCGCTCGGCCGCGAAGGTTCTCGACGGAGGGAAGACTTTCATTGATAAAATTGTTCAATACGATGAAATTGTTCAATACAATGATTTTTTTCTTCAGGTTATTTGCGAGTAGGTAACTTGGTAACCAAAATAATAGAATTCGGTCGACAAAGGGTTTTAAGGGTTATCAACTTATCAAACTAACAATACTAACTTCTGAAAACATTGCAATGCTTTCATCAGCCAAAGTAAATCTCATTGGGCATTTTTAAACGAACATAAATACTTTTAATATTTTTTTTCGTGTTTTGAGATCAAGATCCTATAATGATACTAAAAAGCATGCTACTATTTAACTTGCAATATAATCGTTTCTCAAAAATATTACGTCAGAAATAAATCATAAACAAATGCTAAACAAAAGTTTATAAATTAAGACCATTTATTTAACACCAAGTTTTTCACAATTTTTTTACTAGGGTATGCAGGGTGTATATAGGGTGGAAACACTTTATATAAATGAACAATTGGTTTTGGCATCGTGTACTTTTTTGATAAGACGAAGTTAAGATCATAATGAGAGTTCAATGTACCTACAGCGTTTACTTAAAAAAAACATTGAATTACGTACATAACAACTACTATAACATAACCTCTTTGACTTGTTTGCCTTTCTTGTTTCGTGCTCTGTGTCCCTAGAGGAGCTCAGAAAATTCAAAGCTAGTCGTATGAAAATAACAATAACCACAACTAACCCCCGGTGCCCCATTGTGTCTCAGCTCATTAGAGTTGTAGAAGTATTTAAATTTCCCTGCAAGTTTCTCACCGCACTGCGGAACACTTATTTTGCAGTCTACGGTGGGTGTGGATGCAACATAAAATATATTATTATTTTAAATACATTATTCTAATAGTCTTATATATATATTTTTAATGTTCGTCTTAGTCTAAGTTTTTATTTTTATTTTGACATTATTCGAAACTACTCACATATAAGAGGCCTATGTCATTTTCAGATATGCTGTGTGAAGAGTGTTTTAGAAAGGAAGCCTAAACATTTCATGTTTAATTTAAGGATGCTGTATGTAAGATCTTTTTTAGGAAAGGAGGCCTATGTCATGTCTCATGCTTAAAAAGGTTATATGAAGGTTTTTTTTAAACTTTTTCTTTCAGGTGCTAACTGAGTTGACATCGTTTCTAATTATTTAAATACTGTGTGCGCAAGGAAGAACGGAATAAGTCAGTAAACGCAGATGTTCAGGACAGCCAAAACAAAATTTAGGAATTTCGTTTTTATTTTATTTATTTATTTTTTATTTATTTATTATATATTTGCAAAAACAGTTTTACACCAAAACATTGCAAAAATCACAAAAAATGGTAATCATAATTACACAAAGATTAAAGTAAAAATAAGTTTAAAAACAAAAAAAAATAGTTTTCAAGAATTACATAATATAGTTAGAACTTAATAGCTAGTTCTTGCTTAAACTTGTTATAGCTCGTGTGAAAAATATCCAAATTTCCTGCGAGGCAGTTAATTAACCTAGTTAGTCTTCCCAGGGGCATCACCATTGGTAAGTTAGTTCTGCACCTGGGAAGAAACAGAAGCCTGTGTTGGCGGCCACGCGTGAAATTATCAGGGACATAAAATCCAATTTCCGCCAGGATGTCAGGTATTAACAATACACCGTTCAGGAGTTTATGAGCAAAAAGCAGTAATGCCATATCCCTCCTCGAACTAAGGCTGCAGATACCCAGCATTCCCGAGATAAACGCTGTTGGAAACAGCCATGGGTAAAAACCAAACTCTCTCATGTAGAGAAACCGTAAAGATTTCTTTTGAATTTTCTCGACCATTAGTATATAGGCGGTTTAATTACGTCATTTGTTATATTTAGCGCACTTGAGGTGAAATATCACAAAACTGTTCTATATAAGTTCTCTGTTATTATTATTATATTATGTCACATGTCCTTTTTCAAAAAATAATAGCATATATAGATAGAAATGTATCTAAGGAACGATCCTGTATACTTAACTCAAAGCTTTTTTTTTTTTTACTCAGTCAGTTTTTTACACAGATTTTTATATTTTAGTTATTCCTCCATCATATATTTATGTGTAGGATAAAATAGTTTTTGAACGAAACAGAAAATAAAATTAACGAAAAATCGGGCTTAAATTTGTTAGTACGTATGCGTGTTTTGTTAAGTGAGTATAAATGTATAGTTTCGTCCAGACACCGCCCAGTGTGCGTCAGATAATTTAAACAAGTGCAAACAAGTATCAATCAATAGTTCAACGTCAATTGAAAGGACCGAATATATTAATATAATCACAAATCATACCATGCATTTTATTTTGGCCTTTTGACTGCTAAATTATCAACTATATATTTGTTAATGTGTGTAAAGGGAAAGATTAATGAAATAAGCCAATGTCATGTTTTGTGGAGGGCATCTTCGAATAAGTCTTGAAGAAAATCCGTACTGGAGGAGGAAGGAAACACAAAATCCGGCAAAACGTTCCACTGCCGAGATCTTGAGCACAATAACGAGTCGTGAAAACGAGCTTACATACATTTAACCTAAGTACTACGTACTAAAAATAAGTGAAAATCCTATTTTAAAACCGGAAACCCGTTTGCTTTTATGGAGCAGTAAAAACTGTCGAAAGGATAGTTCTGGCATCATGAAATTTGCACAGTATTTTTGTCTATAATTTTTAGGTCAACGAAACTATTTTTTAGCTCGCAATGAAATTTAGATCGCGGGACATGAAGCTTTGAAATATGTATTTGAATCTAAATAAAATTACACAAGACGCAACCTTGTCTCTTCCGTATATTTCATGATTGTGCGAATAGAAAAAAAAATCTACCGAGAGACATAATAAATTGCGAAGTGAAAAGGGAAGCTTGTTTGTTTTTAAATAATTATTTTATCTAACCTCTTAATCTCATCTTATTATATGACAAAAAAAACTATACATTATTCGATAATTTTACATTGTGCTATTTAGTGATTAAATCACCCCAAGGGCGCACAAAATCAGCCTCGATTCTTTATTTTTTACATTCGTAATGATTGAATAAAATATATATATTTAAGTTATTTATTTAAATTGATAGCAATGTTGCACAAAATTTTATTCATTATAACACATTATTCCTTATGAGTTCAAAAAAAATCATTACGAGAAGGACAAAGTTATAAAATAAATAGAGAACTAATTTTACTTACTAATATATGTTTTTTTCTCATATTACTAAATATTATGTTATTACGTAAGAAGTAAATGTATTAAATTATAGGGGATATTAGAGTAAAGCTAGTTTGGATTGAAAAACCACAAATTTGCGCTATTTAAACAAGTCACGTACTATAGAATTTCGACGTTATGTGTGCAAAGTATCTGGGTGGAAAAAGAAAAAAAGGGAACGATTGATAATAAGCTTTAACGAATCAGCTCATTTTTTTGTACTTGTCGCATTTTTCTGATAATTACTGAATTTTATCACACGACCTTTGCTTCAATGCGAGTCTATTATTTTAACTCATCTAGTTTTTCATGCTAATTAATGAAGCGTCGGTTTTATTCAAAATCGTTGGCAAATAAAACCTTCCATTTTCTGTTTTATAGTTTTAACGGCAAAAATCGTTAAAAATGTGGAAACCAAATGAGAAATAACCACTCATGTTTATTTAAACCCGAATTATTCATGTAAAATGTGAAATTATCAGAAAAGGCTGGATGTATTCGGAAAAATAGACAAAATCAAAATCACTTAAAACCACTTCAAACATTAACCTATTGTCAGTCTATTTTAAAACGAGAACAAACTATGACAACTATATTATTTGTCACTGACATCAACGCCCATTAGCATTTACTGAGCAAATCAAGAATACATTACTATTTAAAATCCATTTGAACCTTAGTACACACGTTCGCAAAGATTATATTGGTAAATCATAGAAAGTAATAAAATATACATATTCCTTGGAGGCCCGGGCCGGAGTCAAACGGCGCCTGGCGCAGGTAAAATTTTCGTTCGAACAAAAGATTGATACCAACTCGTATCAAGTATAAAGAGAGATTTATCGGGCCGGGAAATTACGGGTTCGATTACCGTCTATGAATGGTGTGTTTTTATTTAATACTACTAGTACTATATAAGGTGCCATCGGTGCCTTGGCTAGTCGCCACTTGGAGCGGACTGCTCCAATTGCGCCTGCACAGTACCGGCCCTGTGCCTTATGAGACAAGCTTGCATCTAAAGAATAAGGGTAATTTCTGCACGTCTATAAAAACGTACAGTTTTAATGCAATACTTCGTTTATTTATATCCAAAAAGAAATGAAAAAATAACTTTGTATAAGACCACGGAAATTTAAATAAAAACGACCAAATATCCGTGGTCTTATACAAAGTTATTTTCTTTCATTTCTTTAAATATGTCAAACCACAAAGTGATTACGTTCTACGAAAATATAGGAAAATAATACTTTTTGGTCGTGTCTTGTCATTTGTACTTTTTGGGACTGTCGCAAGATGTCGTTAGTTTGGTCCAGCCTGTTTCGGGATAATGATCAGATCTGATATCTTATCTACCTACGCATTCAGTCGCAGGGTTTCCCGAACACGAAATCACAAGAATAACGACGGGCAGTATCCCCAAAGCGATTAAGATAATGACTTGAGAATATGAATGTTTCAGAGTTTCTCAGAGGCTCGCGATTCTCGTCGCCGGCAAATGGCGTGACGAATTTAACGCTCCACCCAAAACTTTGGCCGAACTTGAGAACGAATGCGATTATTCCAATCAGACTCGAATTACCCATTGATTCATCTCCTTTTCATTCACGCAAATGCCGATATCGGGATGAAATACTATGTACCTATTGGAGGTAGGTACTTAGTTACCTACCCAATAAGTTTTCTTGGGAAGGAGAGTTGGTAATTGCCAACTTACCGCTAGTACCTACCAGGGGTGTACCCTTTGTAGGAAACAATTATTTGGAGATTATTTGAAATTGGTCGATCTCTTTAGAAAAACTCTTTGGATTCCACAAACAAGGTACGTATAGCTCAATTACACTTGTTTTTTTCTGCTTAAAACGGTTTGATTAGTCGCTACTTAAAGAAATGCTTTTCCGCCGGAATGGTTTTCTCGTTTTCATACACTCACAAAGCGGCAAATGTAGTGATAACATTATTACATCAATTTTGTAAGTTGATTTTTCGACAAATTTTAGCTTTGTTGCATTACGTTTGTTCATAACCGAACTGTAATCGAATTTATTTAAAGAAATGAAAAAAAAAGTTTGGACGTACACATGGCCTGTTCAAAAGAAAAGGTGAATTTTGAATTTTCGCGGGCTGTGTACATTCGATTATCGTTTTTTTGTTGTTGTTAGGTTGGTACACATATGTTTATCATATTTTAGCATTATCAGCCATTTTGGATTAGTGGTTTGTTTTTTGACAACTGGAAAGGTTAGTTACGTTTTTGTGTGCTCTTTTATTTCTTACTTTTGAAAAAAATGGATCAAAGAATAAAATCCATGATTTGTTTTTCCACAACTCCAGGATGCTCATCGTCATTAACATCTTCTCGGCCTTCTGTAAAGCGCTAGTACCACTTATAAACACTTTTTTGAGACAAAGTAGACTCGTCAAATGCCACAGTCAACATTTTAAGTGCGTTGAAGATTCGTGGTTGGGGTCCCTCCGAGATCTAACTCAATTCCGTTTCATGAACATAACCATAAACTAATAAAAAATCCAGTATCGTGACACAATCGACAAAAATAATTGAAATTGATTATGAATTGAAATAATCTTTTCGTTTCATTTACATTAATGATTCGTACCTAAGGGTCAATTTTTTTTGCTGAATAATTTCGTTGGTTATTTACTATCCTGTATTTTTTTGCTGAAGAATTTCGTTGGTTATTGACTTTCCTGTAACTTTTTTGCTGAAGAATTTCGTTGGTTATTGACTATCCTGTAATTTTGTTGCTGAAGAATTTCGTTGGTTTTTGACTATCCTGTATTTTTTTGCTGAAGAATTTCATTGGTTATTGACTATCCTGAAATTTTTTTGCTGAAGAATTTCATTGGTTATTGACTATGCTGTAATTTTTTTGCTGAAGAATTTCGTTGGTTATTGACTATGCTGTAATTTTTTTGCTGAAGAATTTCGTTGGTTATTGACTATCCTGTATTTTTTTTGCTGAAGAATTTCAATATTTTTTTTACGAACTTCCCGATTAACACCGGTCGGTAGCTAAGTGGACAAATACGTAGGTTTACCACCCGGGCGTCATGGGTTCTATTCCTCTGCTGGCTCGTCCTCCATCATTGCACAAGCAACATTTTTCGCTTATTATGATGGTAGTAGGAGTTTTCAAATATTGCCAGGTTATTAGTAACCCGGGAATGTTTATTTCTTTTAAAGTTAAATAAAATAAAAATAAAACCACTTGGAGATTATGGCGAGATAGGGGCGATTATTCATATAATTAAATTGAACAAACATTAAAAATATCTTCGTTAGAAAAGCGTAGGAAATACTTTGAATTAATTTTCATTTAAAAAAAATATTAACTGTATTATTGAATCCCCTTCTCCGTCACAACTCATCCAGTTCAACATTCGTTGCCGTAGATTCAGAAACGATGAAATGCTGTTCCTCAATCATCACTAATTATGGGTGTCATTCTTCACTGTCCAGATTGTCGAAACTTGATAACTTTATTCTTTACGATAATAAACTTCGAAGAATACAATTTATAATGTCTAACATCATTGACTCTACCAAAACTTTGTTCAGCCTCTGAATTGAATGTTCAATCAACTGTATATTTTTTCATTGCTTCATTAAAATATTATGAATGTGCTGTTCTTTCTCAGTTGTTTTTTTTCTTCACATTTCAGTTTGTTTTGGTCGTAATAAAAAAATAAAACTATGTCGTAGATCTCAATCATGAATTAATAATCATTGCACCTATACTTTGAAGTTAATAAAGATTTAAATTATTATTTAGGCAAATGCATTTTGTATACAGAGAGAAATACTGTTAAGTACTCTGAAATAATTACGAATAGGAAATAAGCGAAGCGTGTTTCTTCGATTAGTTGAAAGTAAGCAACGGCGAACAAAACTGCATTATTTCTTAAATTGAATTGTAATAGCCTCGCTATTTGCGAGGAAAATATAAAATAAATTGAAGGAAGAATGCTGGCGCCCTCTAATGGCGGGAAACTACACAAGCCTTTCTTTTGAAGGGTATATTTAGAATCATCTTGTAAACAAATTGATGTTTTCAATGAATAATACTACAACAACAAAATGGCGCCGAATCCAAATGTTTAATCACTGCGCACATACGAAACTTGTTAGCTTTTATGAAAGGAAATCGATTGAAAAAAAGAAATCAATATCTGTTTTTGTAATGATAAAAAAAATCCCCACTCGTTCATAGAATATTTATGGACGTGGTTACAGTAAACATAATATTTAATATTGTTTTATGATACCGTCACGGCAGTACACACAGTACAGCTTGAGGGTGGTGTTTTCCGTGACGGTAGAAAATGTTATTATCTATTCACACAGCTAATTCAGCATGTGGCGAAGTAGAGACGCATTAATATATGCAGATATATACGTGTACGAACGTACTGTCACATTCAAATTTACGCAATGGGCGAATGTATAATGTATAAGGGTACTTTTCACGAATTTGTTAACTAGAAGTTACTAACAATGATTTTCTAATTCAGTGCAAAGCGCTCATCTAAAAATGGTAACCTCTTTTTAAAATAATAACACAGGGGCATCCTTAGTATGCTGGGTGAACAAATACTCTACCAATTGTTCAACAACATTATTTGCATGTAATAAAAAAACAATGTTTAGTATTTGACGTTGTCTTGCGGTTGATAAAAAGAAATAGATAGCAAAGTAATAGCGGGCTTTATTACTTGTTCTTCTGACAACCTGAAAAACAGTATAAAACGGACGCCCGCTGTGAGATCATAAAGATAGATGTTTTTCCAGTCCTGTTTCAAAATATTTAATGGTGTTGAACTCGTAACATTGGTTTTTTTTTTGTTACTTTGGAAAATATTAAAATTCATTTCAGTAGCTTCGAGTTGGTTGTCTAAGTTTTTAAGGCCAATCAAACCAAAGCTTGTTCAGAGAAGAGAATATTGTAAATGTTATCTGGAAAATTAAGAATAATAAACAAACGAAATAGGGGGCTTGTACAGGGGAATGAAACTATGGAAAACAACAAGTGCTCTAAATATTAACAAACAGAAGCAGAATAATTTCAGATTCGATAAACAACAACAAGATAGGGCAATTCTAACTAGTCGCAGACTCAAACAACTCTTTTATTTATGTTACGAAACTGCTTACAATACCCAGGCGAAAGTCAAAATCAAAGGACTTTTTACAATTTAAAGATGGACTTTGCAGCAGTGGCGTATCGTGTATTGGAACTCGTTTCATCGAGGTTTTCAAATTTTATTTTTTGTCAATTTGTTTTATTTTGGTTGGAGACTATTTCCCTGTCACTCTCCAGGCATTTTTTCAGTTAATATTTTAAAATTTATTTCTACATTTTCGAAAAACATATTTGACTCAATTTTCGTCGAAAAACAAAGAAGCTCGCCACTCCATTGTAAGCCCTCCATCTTTCTCATGTGGATATAAAAGAAAAATACGTTACAACGAAACTCCCTTTGGTAAAACCATATATATTCTATATATATCGTTTTTTTAAATATAGCTCGTTAACATGGTGTAAATTATCAATATCCCAAACATCATTAGGTCTTAAAAGTTGATCGCCAAAATTATAATACTTAGAAAAATAAAATGAATGAGGTAAAATGGTGGCCCCACCCCCCTGCTTACCTCATTCGTATATTGTATCAGTAGCGCAAAACGTTAAACTGGGTTATGTGTTTTCGAATGGCACGTGTTTTGGGCAAAGCTTACAAAAGTATACGACTTTTAAAAGCAATAAATAATGCGATAAAACAATGGATTCTTTTATTATATCCACCTCATTTCACAGGCAGTTATTTAAGGGGAGAAGAGAGTTATATTATGAGTTTTCATTTACGGATGTCAGTAAACCCCGCAGTTCTTGAATTCTCCTTTCTTAGTTAATGACCTTCAGAAACTTCGTGAAACATCGGATATCCTTTCCGGAGTTCGTTATATCCTGGAAATAAAGTATCCTGCCGTCATAACGCTCCGGTAACGGTTAAAGTATACAAAGTAATGAAAGCCTTCTGTTTATTCTTTTGAACTAGTAATTGAGGGAGGTTATACGTGGGGTAGGAATGTGGAAATAGATTAAGTAGAAAGCAAACGGCACTAAATCAAATGGCAGAAGTAGTAAACATTCGATGAGTCCTTAATGATTTCAGCATTAAATGGACGGTACGACATAAAACAGCCTTCATTTGGACAAGTAAAAAGGTAGGATCTATTCAAGTTTCAAATATTGTTCCTTGAGGGGAAGATATTTGGTAGGAAACAGCGTAAAAGATGATTAGATGCCATCAAGGAATGAACCAATTTGACAGTGGAGAGATTGAAGTATGCAGTTGAAAGGAAGTAGTACATATTGATGGTCGTTCAATTTCAGACTTGGTGAATGTGACGACTGAAGAGAAATAAGATTTACTGATTAAATACAATTTTATCCAACTGATAATTAAGGGGAAGATTACTAAAACACGTGGTAAAAGAATACTGCACTCATTTGGCCTTTAATTCCGACAAACATCAAATACACTTATCGTAATCTACTCAAATAACTAAATTTGGAATTACTCCCTACAATACACCGCATATACACAATACAACGCATGATCCAATTAATGAAAACTCCCAGCTGCAAACAAAAAAATATTGGCAAAAGCACTTGTGGATATTTTCTGAACAATTTTATAAATCAGTGACATATCCTTTCTGTAAAACCTTTGTGGGTGTGAATATCTTTCTTATTGTATTTATAATGTTTATATAATTAATTGTGTTTACTCGTTTTTTCCTTCTTCTTCTGTACTCCCTTTTAAAATTTGTATGCTTTGTAAAAATATTATTCCGTTTTGTATTATAATTTTGTCCTTCCCGGAACGAGTATTTTTTAACTCCGTGGAAATATTATTTGAAAAAATATTTTTTTTTACATACTGTGTCATCATTTGAAAAAATTAAAAAATACGAATAAAATAAAATTGATTCGTAACTTTCGTGACTGGTACAGGTACAGTTGTGCAAAGAGTTGTCCCGGGCTGCAATATATACGTATTTAAAATAGGGAGACAAACATTCCCGGGCTACGAATAACCTGACAATATTTGAAAAACTCCTACTGTCATCATAATAAGCGGAAAATTTGCTTGTACAATGATGAAGGACTTAGCCAGCAGAGGAATAAGGAAGTTGAGTTAAGAAAAATATTATGACTTGTAGATCAAAAAACACCGATTCTGAATATATATCCATATTATTATTCTTGGAATTAATAAATGCTTCTTGAAAATTGGTTAAAACGCCATAAAATATAAATGCTTCATGATTAGTCGAACGAACTCCTACGTCAAATGTATCGTTTACGTACGATGTGATGCCGCCTTCATGGCGTTACATAATTTTTTTTACGTGAAACTGCATTTCTTGGAACGATGATAAATTGCAGAAATGCTTGTATTTTTACTCATCAGTACGATGCAATAGTAATACGTATTATCTCCTGACATTTTAGAAGGATTTGTTAAATTAAAAGTGGTAAAATTGAAGAAAAAACACAAGCTAATAAAATACGCCACTGTGGGCTGGATAACGACAGTTTGAGATGTCAAAGATATATACCGTGTAATGCGCTGTTTTTGGCGGGATATACAAAAAATCCAACGGTAAAAATCAATTTTCGTATGAAATTTAGATATTTAAAAAAATATAAATATCCGGTTAATTAAGTTAGACGGTTAGAATTAATCAAAAAATGAACTGGAATTCCTTGTCGAGTATCAAAAAAAATCTCAACAAATTGCTCTTCTGACGGTACGAATGACGTCACCCCCCCCCCGCTCCCTACCTCTGAGATACTACCGTTTTGGCGGCGTTTAAAAAATTCAAACTTTGAGAATTAATTTAACTATGAAAACGAACTTTAAAAAAAATTAAAAAATACTGGTATTTAAGTTTGAAGGTCTTAAATTCCTTATTGAATACATGACGCCCGGGTGGGAATCCGACGCGTTTGTCCACTCAGCTACCGACCGGTCATGCATGGTGAATATTACCTCTTTGATAGCCAACCTCCGATAGGAGACAAGAAGAATAAGAATGTATGAACGTGTGAAAAAGTCCCATATTTAACATATTTTCTTCTAATATTGTACAATCTGTCATCGTCGATCAATGCTTATCTGTCTCTAATTATTTTAGTAATATCGTTGCCAAGCTCAACAAAATGTGGGTATCCTATTTCTCAGATAAAGCCTTTATAGTTTATTTTTATGGGAAAACTCGTAAATTTTGTTCGAGTGTCCATCGTTACTGGGGGATGAAAGCTGAGGATGTACAAGGAAATGATATAATAAATTTTCCCAGAGCTCTGTCGATGATAGATTGCCAAGCTGAGCCATAATTTATTGAATTTATCCGTCTTTATTCGATAAGATAATATAAGATACACATATTATTATACAAATGTACCATCAGACATTCTAAGGTTGCCAGAACGTATTAGATAGTGTTTCAGTAAGACCATTTGGATACTCCTGATTAATTAACTTCAAGACGGAATAAGTCCAATAAAGCTCGACAGCTTGTATTAAAGACGGTTTGGAAATCAAGAACATTTTATTTGTTCACGAAGTATTACCCCAAAAGTGAACCCCAAAGTTCCTACTACGTACTTCTCACATTTTCAAGGTATTTAGTATACTATACATACATACATATTTACGTATAAGTCAATAGCTAAGACTAGAACCAGATTTTTGTTACTACTACAATGAATTCTTACTCGACATACTTTCACGTCATAATATTAATGTGGGAAATTAAGATTTTCTGTTGAAACTTTGGGATTAGTAACATCTCTTGCACCTTGTCGCCACTTGTGTCAAATGAATAAGTAATAAAAGCATCAACACAAGCAATCAATCCTAGTTGTATGGGTTCCCTTTAAATTTCAGATACGACGGTACCTGTCTGTGGAAAACCAATTTCAAAACGTTGGAAGGGAAATCAAAAAATAGAATATAACATTTTAAATGAAACAATAACTTTATAATGAAATGAAAAAAAAACTTTGCATAGGATTCCACAGATTTTATTTTAATTTTTATGAGCGATCGGTTTTGCTTAGCCTAAGCATTATAAGGGTACAAAATGAAACTATAAAAAAGATACAAAGTGTGCGGTTATATATACATACAGAAGGAGAACACAATATAAAAGAACAGTGAGAAAAAAAGAACATTTAAATTACAATAAAGGAACAGAGAGAGAGAGAGAGACAGATACTATGAATTGAAAGTGGCGAAACATCAACTGAGAAGGTGATAAAGTAATAATGAGAACTTTTTAAAGAGTTTATAGGAAATATACCTAATATTGGACCACTGAACAAATTTAACCGATTATTAAGAATATGACTTTTGATTTTAATGGCTTCCTTTATTTCTAGTACTTTTAAATTATTTAATCTGTTGTCATAACCGCATACTAGCTTAGCGAAGCCGGTCGGTCATAAAAAATAAAATCTATGGTCTAATACAAAGTTATTTTTTCATTTCACTAAATACGTCAAACCACAGTGTGATTCTTTTCAACGAAAATAATAACTTTTTGTTCATTTTAATATTATCACTTATCGGTTTCGCTTTAGTCAAGCATACTTAAGGTAGAATTTAAAAACTGAATTAGCTTGACTAAAGGGAAACCAAAAGGTGCTAATATTAACATAAAACTAGTAGTTAAAAACGATGTTACCGATTGATTTAATATATTAAATCAAACCACAAAGTGGTTGCATCTACGAAAGAAATAACACAAGACTGTGCCAACTCCGGCCGTATATCCTAATAAAAAAGTTTCATTAATATACTCCAGATGCCCCAGAAATTCGGAAGGAAAAACAGAAGTTATTTATAACCCTCTGTCACAAAGTATCGAGGTTGAAAAATGGCGAAATAATTCACTGTATCGGGGAAATATTCACTGTAGCATTGAAATATATCATGACTTTGATCACTTCTTATTAGATCGGAGCTTCCATTCTTACAATGTTTATAGTAGTACTGGGAACATAACCCTCCAAAACGAGGGGTTTAGCCGAGATTCACAATTTAAATTGTTATTGATGAATCTGTAATAGGGATGGTTAATACCGGGAATTGGGTGTACCTGCGGTTCTAGTTACCGATGACTGGTGGGGAACCGGTTATTTATCCAGTTATTTTTGGGACCGGTTCCTGGTGCCAGAAAAGTTTCACAAAGAAGATTTTTATATTATTAAGAATGAATGCTGGATTGCGGTGATACTTTTAATTTCATGGGGGAGGGGGTGATATTCTGAGAACAGAAATAACTGGAACCGGTACCCCTTGAGGTGATTTTTCACAAAAACGGCGCTGTACAAGTTATCCAAATATTATTATTATTATTATTATTCGCCAAAATAAAAATAAAAATCGGAAAAAAGGTTCCTCGGAGAAATAATATCGACGGTTCCAGTGACCGGCTTAGAACCGGTTATTTTTAAGCGAGACAGGATAGTCGATCATCTCTTATCTGTAACAATAGTATCGAATGTTTTCAGTAAAAGTACTCAAAATATAAGTAATTTATTTTTATTTTAGATTAATAAAAACTTACCCTTGCCATTGACATTATTACCGTAAAAACATATAAAAAAAACATTTTTCCGCAGTAACATTAGCGGTAAGGATCAGATTTTGTTTTTGACTGGCGAGAAACCGGTTATTTATCCAGTTCTTTTTGAAACCGGCTTCTGGTGCCGGAAAAGTTCCACGAAGGAGATTTTTTCGAAAAGTACTAGCAAATTGACAAAAGTTCCTCGCCAAAAAGTACTAGTCGGTAGAGATTTGAAAACGAAAAAAACTGGAACTGGTTCCTTGCCGAAATGATTTTTCATGGGGGGGGGAGGGAGTTGCTAGCAATTTCCAAAACAAAAATAAATGAAACCGGTTCCTCAAAGAAATAATATCAACGGTTCCAGTGAACGGCTAGGAACCGGTTCCTTTTAGCCGGGACAGAAATATCGACCATCTCTAGTAAGTCACGATGATTTTTTAATTTATTTTAACGATTTTTTTAGTGAAATCTTGTGTTTTAATATTTTGACTTTATCTACCTGTAAATAAAGAGTAATTGTATTTTCTGCAATTTAGTATAACTTACTAAAAAAAAATACGCAAATAAATCTGTTGAATTTTTAAGACTCCACCCATTATTTTGTTCATATTCAAGTCAAAGTCTCTAACATATATTTATTCGACCTGTTTGCATCACTGAACAGGTAATACCTAGAATAATGATCTATGCCGATTTGAAAGAAAACGGTTGCCGCTGCTAGGCCTCAGACAGGACAATGAAGTTGATTATCTGCGCCAGTCAGAATTTCGTCATTTGAAAATGTTTTATCAATTTCAAAAGTAAGGAAAAATTGGGCTTACTTCGGACATTCGGACACGCCCACAGCATACTTCTTTCGGTTTATCTCTTCAGCACTTCTAAGTTTCATTCTAAGCATGTATTTGTACCAAAGCAATGATTTAAAGTTTTTGTAAATTGAGTAATTAATAATACTCGGTTACTTTTTCTTTTTACCGCACTAAATTACCTTTCATTGCATTCTCACAGACCAAAACTCAGTTATTTATTTGATTGCATATTTTTATACGTAGGTATATTAGTTTAACAAGTCCGGCATTGGCCGTGATCTGAATGGCTTGAATATCTATTACCTACTCCATTATATGTTACTGAAATACGTGGAAAAATGAAGATGCTTGCGTGCATCTTAATTTCGCTGAAGCAGTTCAATCAATATTTCAAAGAACCACAGCTCACCAGAAAAAGGTTTTGATAGCTAAAAACAGCATATAACAACAGAGTGGTAGATATTCTAAGTGTCGTCCTGGTGAAAAACCACTAGTCAGAATCGAAACGTTGTTTTAAATGGCTTTAGCCGTATTTGGTGACTAAATTTGAATAATCAGGTACTTCCCAACCTTCCTCTTCCCCATCTCCTTCCCCTTCCCATTAATTTCAGCCTCACAACATACCCCAATTGGGGATGCCATAGTCTCACTGGCTTTAGACGGCTAAAGAGCAGTTGAGACTCTTGTGTCGTATTTACTATATAAAAAAAGTAAATCGATTTTTTTAGTTAAAAAAGGCTGTGTAAATTTCATGACGGCTCAGCTCGCTGTCCGAGAGATACCAGTTGGATCAAATATAATTAAAAGTCTTATTGCCACGTTACCCTCGAGTAAAAATGTTTACCAACCCTGCTTCCGAGCAATTTGCTTTCACCAAACTTACGACTTAAAAATTAAGACATATTTTATGTAGAGGGTTCTTTGCATAGAGCCATTAGAGGCCCCAAGAGAAAATTACCAATCATAATATTTCATCTACCTCTCTGTAAAGCAAATGAAAACACGTAATATTATTCATAGAAGCTACTCGAGGCTGCATTTAATGCCTCATGTTTAATTCCAATGAAAGAATTTACGTGTTACTGTTTTGAACATTTCTAACTAGGTATCATATTACCGAGACAATGATATTAATCGTCCAAGAACTTAATTTGCTATTCGACCTTTTATTGTTGTTGTTGTTGGTTACAGTAAATTAAATAAATAAGTCAATTTTATTAAGTAATCAGCGTTTACTAAAACATAACAGGAATTGAATTCGAAAATTTGTTACCAAATAAAAATAAAAATAAACTATATTTTAGTAGAAACCAATCACTTTATGGATATTATATTACAGCGTTCCTTCGGAAATACGACCGGCCTTTAATACAAACAATTATTTAGGTAAATTTTTAATCAAGTCTAAGGATAAAGATGACCAACTAAGTCACTCGGGAATTTATAAATTGGATTGTAGTGATTGTTCTGCGTTTTGTATTTGTAAAACAACCCGCAAAGTCAATTGAAGAATCAAAGAACATCTTAGATGTTTAAATAACCACGGTTTTTCAGTATTCGGCAATCATCTTATCGATAAAGATCATACCTTTAATAAAAGCACCGGTGCTCATATTCTTCACAAAAATTGGCACAAAACCGGTCAGTCGTAAAAATTAAAATAAATTCTGTGGTCTTTTACATATATATTTTAAATACGTCAAACCTCAAAGTGATTGATTTCTACAAAAATATAAAATAAAAACTGTTGAAGAAAGTTAAAAAAAAGTTTTAAAAAGCTCTTGAAGAAATAGTATGACACATATTTTATTTGCGATTATTCGCAGTTTCATATCTTAAAAACGCAGTCTTTTTTATGTGATTGGAAATATTTATGTAGGTTAAAATGTTTAATTTAATTTCATAGACTTTTCTTCAAATTTTCAGGAACAATCACTCCCCGAAATTTTCCAGGTGTATGGCGTTATATAAATCAAAGTATAGCATATTTTCACCTCGTTCTGGAGTGTAAAGTTCTCTAAGTCTTACCCTGGTGAGATAATACAATTCATAACGATGATTGAAAAAGCTTTAGCTGTGTTAGAAGTCACAAACTATTTATATTTTTACTAAAAATTATATTTTATTCAGGTTACGAATAACCTGACAATATTTGCATGTTACATGTTTCTTGGACAATGGTGGTTGACCATTTTATCCGTCTCATTTTATCCATTTGGCTACAACTCGGTCAAGAAAAAATTAGACAAGTATTTTCAAATCTTCATATTCCCTCTCTCTTTACTCCTCTCTATTTCCTTTGAGCTTAAAACATTCCTCCAATTTAGGGTTGCCATTAATTCCAGGCAATTAGATACTTTTATAGAAAATAAACATATTACAAAAAATTGCCTAAGCTATGTTAAGCGTTTGAAAATTAGAAGGTACATATTTTGATACCGAACTAAAGAATTTGGCAAGAACCAACACATAATGGAATATCCGAGATGAGGGATCTTTCTGCCTTCGCAAATAATGATGTGAATTAATTTAACATTGTATAAACAGGCCGTGCGCGAGTATTATGAAAACAGAATAAATAAGGACATTACCACAGACATCATGTGAAATGGTTGAATTATAACCATAGACACATCAGCGAGGAAGAATGCAAAACAAAGTACCGCATATCAGTTTACGTTGTTTACGGAGAGTGGAAATTTGAATATTAAATTTATTATTTGCGTACTACAAAACGTTAAATACGACAATGTCATTTCACTGAATAATAAAGTGGCATTACTAACAGGGGTACCTAATGAAGGCTAATTTAGATTTGTGATTATGTATTTTTGTCTGGTTTTCATACAGTTTGTGTGAGAATTTGTCTCACTTGAATTTAAAAAAAGTTGGAAACTGCAAACTGGAAAGCAGGAAACTGTATTTTACATACCTATATTTTCAGTTGTATTGGTTTAATTTATTTTAGTTATAAACAAACAATGAACAACAAGAACATCAACAGTTTTATTAATTTGTTTTTGTAGTTTAAAATGTCTTATTTTTAATCAATAAAAAAGTAACTTTGAAAAAAAAACGAAAAAAAAAATCTGCAGTAAAAGTTAACTGATGATTGAAAATTCTGAATTATTTAATAATATTTCCAAAAATGACAAAATATTTTCAGCGTTTTTTTTTCTTTATTTAAGTTTCAGCAGAATTTCAGCATTGGTAAAAAAAATGTTCTTCATAAAGGTAATTTTTCGTTTATTAAGTTTTAATGGAAACAATTTAAAAATATCATTGTGAGGGAAACAACTTCACGATCAAGAAAATCAAATACTTGACCGACTCGTATACCCAACTATAGTGTTCTACAGGTATCTTCTTTGTAGAGCAATGCGTAGTGCTTATTTAGTTAGATATGAAAGTATAGGAAGAATTTACATTTCTATTAGTGGTTGAGAAAGTAACTATATTAGCTTGTTTTCACAAACCACCAATAAGAAAGAAGATATTATTTCAATATTTCTGCGTCAGTAAGCAGGAACCTGGGGCTTTCGTTTAAGCCCTGGCTAGTATCAAAAACAAAATTACCTTAAATGAGGCAATTTATTTGTTTGTCGAAAGTCGGAAGGCGTGCTGTTTGACAAACAAAACGCCGAAAATAAAATCTTTTTGATACTTAGAAGAAAAAAATTATGTAGATGTTTGTTTTTTGTTATTCTCGCTCGCCTGGCAAATAATATTACTCTTCCAGAATTGAAAATGTAATCATTATTGTTTTGGGTAAGTTTCAACTGTTTTTTGATTATATGTACAAAAGCTATTAAAAAAGAAAAAAAAACGTCGAATTCGCAGTTAGTTATTAAAACATCGAAATAGATTTTTTTACTTCGTCGACAAATTATGATGAAAGAGTTTGCGAATATTATTATTTTGACCTTTCAGGAACTAATGTTATTTTTAAGTGTTTTGATTTGAAAAGTGAAACTTAAATTTGATGAAAATAAAATAACTCAACCTTTATTGAAGATTGCTTCTGTAAATAATAACAACTTGACCTTTTGTTTTCAGTTGAGGAAAATATTATATTTGAATAAAGAACCTGAAAACATGTTTACGGCTGAGTGACGGTTTTACTTTTGTTTTAATTGCTTGTTTAACCAATAAAATAACAAAGGTTTTTGAAGGGTTTCTATTGGAGGAGTGGTTTATGGTATATGTATTAAATTTACTAACGGGTTTCAGAAGTCATTTCGTTTCTGGTCTATTTTAATATCATATTCACTGATATTTCACAGATAAACATTAAAACATATATCAAAAGTGTGCTAAAACGGTTCTTTAGAGTTTCAGCCACTTTTTGTACCTTTGCAGAGAGATGAAATGATTTTTAGTGAGTTTTTATGGTACTCGAGAATAATACTTAACGGAATAAGCTCTCATTTTCATGTAAACTGTAGTTTTTTTAAGACAATAGTTGGTACAAAAGTTCATAAAAGCAGATGCATTAGGAGTTTTTTAGATTGAAAACTGCACTTGTAATTGAAAAACTTCAACAAAAATACTAGTAGGAAAGCAATCTAAAGCAACAGACGTCATAATTAATCAGACAATTGTTTGCGACGAACACATTGATCGTAATAATATCATTCATCATGAATAATATCATTTCAAAATGGATTCTACAAATAATAATAGATAACGTTTATTTGTATAGCTGCAAGTGAAATAATAAAGGATATTCATTTAAACCTGCCCCACTAGCACTTGATTGATTATGTTTCGAACTCAAGCACGTTTGGGAATAATACATGTAATCGCTGCAAAGTAAACCGGGAATATTCTACACTTTAATTTAATTGATTCCCCGAACTATTGAATACTTTAATTTGATGTTAAATGTAGCAATTCAAAATTCAAGCGAGAGCTTCGACTGCGGTGTTTGAATTCTAGTTTCATTAGAACGGTGAATGAATAAATTACAGGTGAATAGGACATTACTAAAATGCAAATTAGGACATCAACATGACTGAGTTGTTTTGAGATTGTGACATTTTAGAGAGCGTAAGAAGTCTTTGTTTCAGAAAACTATTTGAGATAGCGTCGGCATCAGTTGTTTCATCTTCTCCTCTATGTAAGCAACCTGCCAACGGTTTTGCCGGTTTGGAAGGCTATATTATTTGCTGGACAGAATCGAACAGAACTGGATGTTTGAAAGATTTCAGAAATATTTTCTTGTCAAACGGCGAGGTTTGACAAGAAAATATTTCGGATTCAAGAAATAATGTCTTATTTACTCCTCAGTTCACAGTGTTAACAGTCAAATATATAAAATTTTTAAATAGTATACAAGATAAAAATAGTAGGTATTAGTACCTACAAAATTTTGAAAATCTTTGTCAGCTTCACTTTAAGAGTTTATTGTAAATTTCGTTTAGAATAGTCCAACAAATTGATGTGTCCGAAACCAGTTGGATTAAAACTTAAAATTGGGCGATAAAATGAAACAAATAAACATCAATTTTCCAAATAAATAAAAACAGATAATAGTTTTTTCTTCTAATAACCGTTATCATCGTTATTCTTTAAAAAATAAGCAATTGTTAAATTAAAAACAACTTTTAAAGCTTTACGCTTTATTGGAATATTGATTTCCGAAAAAATAAAAACTATATTCAAAGAATAAAACAACAAATATATGCAAAAACAATCTTCACTCATCTTTTTACAAACAAACATAAATATCACAAAAAAGACTCGATTTACTCGAAATGCTAACAAAGATTTACTCCAAAATCCTGTTATCTTCACTACTTTTGGACAACGGAGTTTTAGGTAAATTGCGAAAAGAATCTTCAACATTCTCCCAAAATTTAAAACAAAACGAAACATAAATAAAAATCAAATATAATATAAAAAAAATTGAATTAATAGCAATGACAGAGCTTTTACCGGTGCACTCACCCAAATTCGATGTTATTGATTGAACCAACCACAGAACAAATAATTATTTATTCATATGTAACTTACTACTCTAACTTACTATTTATATATTAATAATAAATTCACATTAGCAAGAAACAGCAACCATAGATTAAATTAAAGTAACATAAACAATCTGTAAAAATTACTGCCTCAACACAGGCTTGCCAAGTGAGGCAGATTATGAGAAGATAAAAGTAATAACTAATATATGGAAATACTAAGTTTATATATAATATGTTAAGTGAATACGCATAATATATCATACATCTTTTTAATTACTATGTTTATTATATATATATATACTGTTTCCAATGTATCGAACTCTTATTCAAATATATTAATCATTGTACCTACACCTTTATACAATCTTATATGTTTTTCATTTAAATTTATTATTGTAAACTATACTTAAATAAAGATTATTATAATAATAATGAAATATGAATAGTGAAAATACAAAAGAACCGGGCGTGGCGCGTCTACTATTTTTTCCATCACAATCAATTCATTAATCGTCATTTTAAACAATCACATACTTCTTGAAAAATGTTAATATTCTTATTTTTAATTTTTTCTCATAATATTTTTAGTAACTAGTTTTATCACAGTGAACAAAGTTCTATCCGAATACAATTGAAAACATAGATGGCGACGTGGATAGGATTATACATTTTTTTAAATGAAGATCTGTTAATAATATTTAAAAATTTAAAACAAATTTTCAAAGCTCGTAATATTGATTACTGCAAGAATATTTACAATCTTCAAGGACTATGAAAAAAACACTAAAAATAAAATGAATTAAGTAGTGGCGGAAGTAATATTAATTAATTTTAAAAGTGTTAAATACCTCAAAAGTATCTCACACAAACATAAAACACAAACAAAACAGAGTATTGAGCAATCGACGAAGGAAAATATAAAACACTGGCGTATCGACCGAGTTATTAAAAAAGTCCAACAATACTTTGGTCATCACGTTTCGGAGAAGAAAATTCCTAGATACAAAGTTCCTCGGGCGCAAAGCGAAGCCTCGACGTAAATAAGTATACGAATAAATATATATTCATGCCAGAAAATATGATCCTTCTTTTATGGGAAGTCAGGAACGTGCTTGTATTACTGCGCAAATGAATTTGACTTGGATCACTGGTGTACAATACAATGTGTACATATTGTTAAAGTACAGTGTTAAAATGGACATGTGGTCTGGCATATCGTGTAATTATTGTTGGTTTTTACCCATAAGATTAATCAATGTTTTTCACAGCGCATTCTGTAGATATTGTCAGCTGTCAGTACCGCCTAGATGAAAGAATACCAATCAAAACCGAAGTTTTGTGTTGCTTGAAATAGCTTTATCCATGTTTGGTGAGCAGATCTGAACCAGGTACTTTTCAACCTTCTTCGCTTTTCCATCTCCTTCCCTTCTAATCTATTACTTTAGTATTGAACATAACATAGTTGATTAAGCGCGTCTAAGTTGATATTTCACAAAAATTGTACTATATAAACAAGAAAGCATTATCAACAGTGGCGGCTCGTGACTTTTTAGTGTGCTAGAGTGGTAAGATTGAAAAAAAACGTCATCGTTGATGTTGTTGTAGCCGAAAACTTTTTTTTTTTTTAGAAATTTCAACTTTTTGTATGAAGATTTTTTGAAATCCGTGCAGTGCACCACCATAACTGAAAATTCCTGAAAATCTTAATACAAAAAAAAAAATCGAAAAAAAAAAAAACAATTTCGGCAACAACAACACTAACAATGTCGTATTTTTCAATATTAGCACTCTAGCACACTAAAAACTCACGAGCCACCACTGATTATCAATAGGTAAATTTCAAATAGCCACTTTCAATTCTTGAAATGTTTTCAAATTTCATGATTTTAATAAACGAAAAATAAATTATTTAACATAAAACATATTTTTGAATAAAACGAGCCGAGTTATTATATTTCTTACGTAAAATTAATAGTTACTACCCGGCTTTGCCTAGTTTTAACTTATTTTTTCATGTTTTTAAGTCTTAAATAATCGTAAAATCTGGAAAAAAACAAGATAGCGTTTTACCTATTTTCCATAATATAGCGTCGCCGGAAAGGCAAAAGAGCTGCAACGCCATTTTGGGAAGTTTACACCACAGCATTTTAAATTGTTTTTTGGTTTACAATTAAAATTGACTGAAGGGGCACAAAAGTCTTTCGAATCAAACAAGAGTCAAAGCATTCGATGCAGAAAAAAAACTGTTCAAAACTGCATATTCAACTCATTTTTTATCACAGTGTCGCTTTAGTCCTTTTGTCTTTCCAGCGACAATATGTCAAATGGATATTTCAAAACTCTATACTCTTTCCGTTTGTGAGATTACGATTTCAGCATTAAATGCAAAAAGTAGCCTTTTCCACATTCTAATGAAATCAGCAGTAGGAAATCAACATCTACACAATCTAAAATACCAAAGTTTTGCCCCAAAATACATATTATTATAATAAATAATAACATAACACTAACGCAGGAGTAAAACAAGTTGTTGATAATAACTGATTTTACGTTACGGCCCTCATTAAAAACTTGACTACCATGAATTAAGTGGAGTTTTCGTATTATTATTAAGTGTTTGTGTTAATTACGCGATAATTCACTCTTAATGAGCAATGGAACCTTCCGAAAGTGAACGGAATTAGGAAAACCAAAGTACCTACCCACTAGTAATGTTCTGTTTAAGGACGATTTTAATCCAGTTCCAAACGAAATAAATCAAGTAATATGAGATAATTGGAAGAAAGGGTAAGTCAGCTCTAAAAATGTTAAGGATATTTAATTCAATTAATTAAAAAAAAAATTATTCAGTTACATAGTAGTACAAAACTACACGTGTAAATACATAATAATATGTTTCATATAAATTATTTAATTAAACGATTTTGTATTATTTTTTACGTATATACATTAATGATTTCGTCAGCTGTATGCTTTCATTCGGAACTGAAACGTTGTTATGATTTATTTTAGCATTATCAGCCATTTCGGATTAGTGATAGTTTTTGACAACTGGAAAGGGTCACGTTTTTGTGTGTTTTTCGATTTTTTACTTTTTGAAAAAAATGGACCAAAGAATAAAATCCATGATTTGTTTTTCCACAACTCCAGGACGCTCATCGTCATTAACATCTTCTCGGCCTTCTGTAAAGCGCTTGTACCACTTGTAAACACTTTTTTGAGACAATGTAGACTTGCCGAATGCCACAGTCAACATTTTAAGTGTGTTAGAACACTTTATTCAATTTTCAACGCAAAATTCAATACATATTCTTTGATCAATTTTTTTCAAAAGTAAAAAAATCGAAGAACACACAAAAACGTGACTAACCTTTCCAGTTGTCAAAAACAAACCACTAATCCAAAATGGCTGATAATGCTAACATATGATAAACATATGTGTATCAACATAACAAAAAAAAAACGATAATCACAGCCCGCGAAAATTCAAAATTCACCTTTTATTTTGAACAGGCTATGTACATGTGGTGAGAAGCAACTAAACGCAGATTGTCAGCATACCGATATTTATTGAACAATTTTGATATAACAGGCTCGCGATATTAGGTCTTTGATCTTCACGGGAATTCGTTCGAACATAATACGAAAATTGAAGCAAACGCGCCAACCACTGATCTAGGAAAGTCGTGAAGACGTCAGTGTTTAAGAGAAGCCATTACATAAACTTGTGTTATCTTCCGTTTACGTTCGCCAGTGAGTAAAACTTTAATGTGGCCACGGTTGAATATGAAGAAAACTCAGTGGAAGTATTTTAAATAGCAAACTATTCTCACACTGCGTATAATAAAAATGCTGCATTCGTATTATATAACGTGCGAAGGCAGAGTAGGTACTAGATAAGCAGGTAATATTATATATGGTACATTATTAGTACCATAAACAATATTGTAATTTTAGGTAAGTTAACAAAATATATGATCTATGGCACCAGTATTCAGTATTTATTATGGTACAGCGTATAACTTATAATAATAATATTATCTCGAGATTCAAATTTGAATTAATATTTCCAAAATTTCCAAACAGTTTTTCAGCAATAAAATTAGCAGTATGGACCAGATTTAATTTTCTACGAATTTGTTACTTTTGAAAACATTTAAGATTATAGCAATATTATGTTCATCAGAATTCATTAAAATGAACACCTCGGGCAGAACACCATTCAATTCGGCCTGCTGTTGCAAACTCTACTCTAGCCCCTCCTCTACGCCGTGCAACACGCATTATTTTTTTCGTCCCGCCTTTAGAGTTGGGTCGTTAACGATTCAGTTACGGCTCAACACTTGGCCAGCACGTCGGATCTGTAACTGAAGTAACAATGAATTTAAAAAAAAATATTTTGTACGAATACGTAGTGAAATGTAATGTTTTAAAAAAAATACTTCAGCTTGATGTTATTTAATTGAATAAACTTAAATGAAATCCCTCGACATATGTCCAAATCCAAATTTGCATGGAACCACTTTTTTTACAGTTTCGCGATTTACCACACTAAAAAGACAATAAAACTAAAAAAAAAACGCAAATATAAATTGCAACAGATTTTTTTTGTTGACAAATAGGCGTTGAGAGGTCCAGGCACTTGAATGTTGATTATTAATTATGAACCATACAAAGATAACTAAAATCGTAAAATTCTGCCGAATTGTTTGGGGACATGGTTGTACGGGGATTTGTTTCTTTTCTCCAATAATTGATCATTCCATGGAAATTTGTTCAAGATCACTTTCATTTAGAACATAAAAATAATTTCAGATTGATCAAAAACTATCCCTGAATATAAATTTTGTACAAGTTTGAGCCGCATCTCGTATTCATATTTATTTCACGGAAGATCGATTATTTCAACATCAAAATTTCATACAAAGGGCTCTTTCTCATTGTATTTTATCTTGTTAGCCGTTGAAGGGTTTAAATTCATATTTTTACTTTTCTGAATCTTCAAACGCTCTTATTATTCATAAAAAAATGAAACACCTCATACAGAGAGATTCTCGAAAAATAATGAAAGGAAATAAACGATTGTCATTTTTCTTTAATTGAATCACCAGGGAAAGAGGTTGACTACGTCAAAGTAAGAGACATTTTTATGTTATTTAATCATCCTGATTTATTTTTAAGAAATGAAAATTAACGACTTATTGAAAATTTTGGCAATCTTTAATTTGAAATAAAAAGTTGATTGAATAAAGCAATGTTTTCATATAATTTATTCTTTCAGATTTCTTTACAAGCGTACACAATTTAGAAAATAATTGTAACATTTTGAATAATCCCTTTGTTTTACAATGAAATTGAGTTATCTCATTTTTGTAGTTAACGAAGGCTTAACGCTAGACTTGGAAACTGAAAAGTAATAACCCAACTCATTGTTTATTCATAACATAGACGTTGATGTACAAGTTTGTAACACCGTTATTCGAATCAACGGTAAAAAGCAAAGTGTAGTTAAAATGCAGAAAGGAATATTAACTGGAATAAAAACAGGAGTTGCTGTGTTCATCGCATTCACGATAAATATGAAATATTACGAAAAAAGTTAAAAGAATTATTACTAGAAAATTCAATCTATCTTGGAACGAGCAATTTACAATATTCGTAATTAAACTGTTTCACACAAAACAAACTGAGATATATCAGCATATTGATGTTGTAGTCAAAAATATAAAAAAAAGAGATTTTTTAATGATGATTTTGGTGGTGCACTGCACGGCTTGCTGAAAAAAAAATAATATAAAAAATCGAAATTTATAAAAAAAAAGTTTTCGGCTACAAAAACATAAATATTTACGATTTTTTCAATCTAAGCACTCTAGCACATTAAAAACTCTAGAGTCACCAATTTTTATAACGTAATAACATAAATGAATTGAAGAAAATTTTATTCATACTACACCAGAAGCCCGTACAAAATTTCTATTTTACAAAAATGCTAACAAAATATAGACGAAAGGTGGGATCACCGTCAGTTTTATTTTACAGGTGCTGTTATAGATTTTTGAGAAATTTAAGGGGGACTTTTCACTTCAAACTTCCGGGAAAGTTTATTTTGCATTAATCATCAGAAAACTCCCAAGCTTTGATCGTAAAAACAAAAAAAAACTAGGTCAAGAAGGTTAAAAGTTTTTATGATCCCTTTATTCTCAATATAGTAATTTCTCCCTTCCTCTATAAATATAATAGCGAGTGACTCAGTATTGAATAACTTGCAAAGTTTGATCAATGCTTAAAAAATGATTCAAGAAGACTGATCCCACTGATATTTAACCAAGCAATTTTTTTTCTTCCGATGTGTGTTTTTTAGGAAAGTAGAAAGAGTTTAATGTACTTACAATATTTTAAGCATTCATGTCTGTAATTAGATTTTGCCCCATTCATTTTTTCATTTTATTTTTGATTACATAATTATGGATTTCAATACACATTATGCGAATGTCCATGTAACTTGTTTCGATGTGATTTATGTGTAAAATATTTTCCTATACAAAAGACTTAATAAAAAGTATTTTAAACGGAAATTTATCACAAATAAGTTAATGCAAATTATGTATTTGTGATGCGTTATTGATTATATTGTCGTTAGCTGCAAAGAAAATTAACAATTAAGAAGGTTCCCTCTTATAGTCGTCCACACAATTTTTTTTTTTTTTTAAAGAAAGACAAACAAAGGTTATTTGCAACATTCACGGGTTGCGAATAACCTGAGAATATTTGAAAATCTCCTTATACCGTCATAATAAGCGGAATCTGTGCAATGATGGAGGACTTATACATCAGAGGAATCGAACCCACGAAGCCCGAATGGGAATCTGATGCGTTTGTCTACTCAGCTACTAACCGGTCAAAAAAATCATGTTTGACATCATTGATAACCTTGCTTCTTTTTTTTATGAACTAACGAACTTATTGTCAATAAATACGTCAAGGAACCGTAGTAAATCTAGACGTAAAACACAATGTTAAGTGTATTTCACACAAAAAAATAGAGTCAGATCATTTCGTGAGTCATAATCCTTTCTGCCTACCCGCGTGGGAAATGGCATAATGATTAGTTAGTTAGATATGAACAGATGTAAGAACTATATTTTTCAGGTCTGTATTCTCCTTATACCTTATGAAGTATGGCGTATGAAGTGTCTGGTTTGCAAGTGTGATGGAAACGTTGCAAAAATGATAACCGCGTACAATGCTAGGAATATTAAAGCTGGTTAGGATGCTAGCAGCATGTTCCCATGGGCGCATCGCCGCGCTTTATTCCCCGGAAGGTTGTATGAACCACGCGATTAGAATGTGAGGGAAGATATAACATACAGCCTCCTCCCTTGGCTGAATGCGGTTTCAGCGTTGCCAGCTATGAATTTTCAGCTACAAAAATAGTCCAGTGTTTTGACAATGTAGAGTACACACGTTTTTCAATGAAAATACGAATGTAAAGTTACATGTGGTATGTTGGTTTATGTTTCGTCAAATTAAATTAGATTTTATTCCAAATGTATATATTATATATAATATAATTCATCTCAGTGGCGAGTGTTGCTGTAGGACCAAAGGTAACATATGTGTGGTTTTTCAAGTTCAGGTATGGTTTATGGAATGAATAATTGAAAATGGCAATTTTATTATCATTTGTCGCTGATAGTTGTCACCAACAGAATATAACGTACAGTATGTTTACCTATTTGAATATAGTATGTGCTATTATTTAATTTCCTTGTCTAATTTTTAACATAAAATAATTTATCGTTCAAAATTGGTATTATTTAAGGCTCTGTTATTTCTCATAAATTTTGGGCATTTATTAAATATTTGTAGTTTTATTTAAGTGATTTACAAGGTTTATCATCTGCTAATGTCTCGAAAATGGCGTATAAATAATTCCCTGATGTTTTAATTTAAAGGGATTTTTCTGTTGGAACCGCCGCAGTTTATCAAAACTCCCATCAAAATATTTAATTTATATGACAGTATTTACGCATTATTAGTGTAGAATGATTGTGTCATCAATATATATATATTTATAATTGAATAGAAAATAATACAATTAACAGAGATGTTTCTATTATCTTTTAATTTATTTTTATGGTTCGTTTTTTTAGGGTATGCATAACTTTTTAGTCTTTATAGACAACACACCACTGATTTGTCCGGATGTGAGAGTGTGCAGCAAGTATTTTTAATGTAACAGCTGTTTTTTTTTCAAATCAAAACTTTTTAATATTTGGAAAACGGAACACTAAAAAAAATAAAGAAAACTTGAGAAAAAATGTTGCAACTTCAATTGACCAGATGCTAATGCTCAAAGCTCTGAGTAATGTTTTAAAGTGAATTTTAAATTAAAAAAAAACCGTTCAAATAACGTTGTCCTGTTTGAATTGCGGTTATATGTTTTTAGTATGGTATAGTAGGAACAAACCATTGATGTGTAAAAATAAATGGATATTACAGCGAAAGGCTGCAAATAGTTATTCAGTATTATATTGTTAAAAGTCTAGCTGGGTGTAAAAAAATTGTTATTTTTTAACACAAACATGGAATAAATTAGAATAGTCTAAACAAAATATAAAACGACATTTTGAAAAACCTAATTCGCACTTGATTGTTCGAGTGACTTGCGCTGTGAGAGGTGTTCTAATTTTTATTTACTAAAGGCGAAAGATGTTTCAATTTAATTTTATATTAAAAAGCTTTGGCACCGTTGACAAGAATTCTATTACAAGACCTGGAAAATCATTTTTCACCGCTATCGGAAAATGTCACATGAAAGGAGAAACGTTTGCGGAATTATGGAAAGATATTCATAATATAGAAATGAATTTATTATTTACTTGGAACTTCTTATCCAAGATTTTCTAAATCAAGAAAAAAAGGATGAATATTAATAAAACATTTAGTAAAACCAATTACTAGTACAGTATTAGTCAAAATGTTTTAAACTTGATACAGCTTTTAAAACACGGTTGTGAAGATTGATTAAGGAATACGCAAAAATAATGATTGTCTGCTTTAAAATTATGATGTAATTTAAAAAAGGGAAATTTAATAAATTTGTTTTTTACGTATTTAATCAATTTTTTAAATAGAAAAAAAAATAACCACATATTTTTATAAAAAGGGAATATAATTTCTAAATTTTCACGATTGTTTATTATCAAATAGGATTTTCCGCTTAGATATAACAATATATTAAAAAAATAGGTTAAACAGAATAAAAAAGGTGTTACATATTACGTTGCTGAAATAAAGTGGAAATATTTTGTTGCAAAAAGTTATACTTCCCGTTTAAAAAATACAGCCCACACGCACAACCATTAATTTCGGAAAATAGGAAGCATCAGTTTCCCCATATCTCCGAAAATTTCGAATGAATGAAATAAATGACATGACAGTAGCAAAGAATTTTATATTAAAATTAGCCTCGTTAATAAGTCGTTAAAAGGTACAGACCTCTCTTCTTGTGGTAATTTAATTAGGTGAGATTTTTTTATTTAAAAAACAATAAAATCTCGTATGATGGTCATTTGTTCGAGAAATATGAGAAATATGAAGTGTTGTTTAAAATGAAGTCGATAATTAAACGTTAAATTTAATTGAATAAAAAAATACTGTCTCATTGGAAATAAAACAGTTTTTATGAACCTACGTACAACATTGTCCTTTCACTGAAATAGATTTTTCCCATCACAAAAAGCTTCCACGAATATTTTTGTGAAGCGTTGAAGAAATTTTCAATGGGATGGAGGTTGAAAATGCCGGTCGGACCAGCTTTTGAATGGGCAGCATTTTTTTTTTCAAAAAAGAAAGCCCCAATGAAACGTTGCACTCTTTCCAGCTATATGCAAATAAGAGTTTGTTTTAAGAGTAATGAGTCAATGAGCATACCGCTTTGTCTAATATATACGTAGTATTTATTTTACAAGAAAATAAAAATAAAATAAATAATTTATTCTGTATGATAAAAATAAATAGTGGAATTTACTAAAAATAATAAAATGTCTTCAAAATTGAATATTTTCGGAATAAAGTAATAAATGGGTATCGAAAACAAAGCCTCAATTTTCCCTGCATAAAATCACTTTCGCTAGCAAGGTCCAAAAGCTCAAGTTTTAATACATTTCCGATTTATTTTAAAGCTCTGCACCAAAAGATATTATTCCAATCATCCCTACTTTAAAAAAGAGCATGGGTTGAATTGAAACCTTTTAAAAACCACCCTTATGACTACTTGCAGTTAGTGATTTTCGTTAACGCACACGCGTGCAAGGGGGTGATAAGGTAAGACTTTCGCTCACCATTTTCAGGAAGGTTGATATAACTGATTCAAGAATGCCATTAGAAAAAAACCGCGTTCCCCGGAGTGAGAACGTTAATCAATTATTGTTTGACTTATTAACCCAGTAAATACAATGAAGAGGAATTTTAGTAAAATGTATTTCAGAATTTAATGAATTATAACGAACTTCTTATTATTTATAATTTTGAAACTGTTAATTCGTGGTGGAACTCCATTTTAAAAATACAATTTTATTATAACGAACAAACAACGTGGTGGTATTGTTACCCTTTATATATATATATATATCGACATCTCCTACGCAAAACTATCGCACCTTCAAAATCGAAGTTTCTTTTCATCACTGTGAATCCTAATCAGATTGAATCCAAATTTTTAGCCTTTACATAACAAATATTATATTTTATATAAAATGTAAAAAATGGAATCAATCGGATGATATTTGAATTTACAATGACCGAAAGAAACTTCAAATTGCTCTCCTCAACATTCGAATTTTGAAATTACGATAGTTTACGTAGAAGGGGTCGATCATCATTTGGATCTAAATGTTTCTTTAAATGTCATTAGCGTTGTCCAGTGATCAGATCTGAACAGACAGGTATTTCACTACCCCAATATTATCCATCTCACCTTCCCCTATTATTCGGTTTTTGAATTGCCGTTTAAAAACATTCATCGATTTGGGAATGATACAAATCTTATGACTTTGGGCGGCTAAGACACTTGTGTGACATCACATTTCATAATAATATATATCTAATAAGTATATTAATTGAAAACTGTATGTTTTCCATGTATTATGAATCTACTTTAAAAGATACCTACTTACATTACGTAACGTAGAACCGAATCGCAATCATTGACGTCACTAAGGGATTAATGCCACATTTTACTGCCCCGTATATGTATTTATATACAGCCTCCCCCAGCTCGGCTGTTAACACGTTCAAGAGCCCAGTGAAAACATTTACGTGTTCGTGACACAGACATTTTAACTGTGGAGGGTGAAACAAAATGATACAACCATTCAGTTTAACAATGTTTCAAACATAAACCGCAAAGAACTGCCGAGAAGTCAACTAACTTACCATGAACATCTTAAAAACCAGACTGAAAGCTCTCAAATAAGGAGATAAAAAGCAATGTTTTCTGGGATTCAAGTTTTACGCATTTTTTAAAATTTATTTAATTTCTTGAGATTCCCCCAGTTCTTCAATTTTATCTTCAAAAACTCTCTAGTACCACCTGTTTATCCATACGTTTGATAAGAAGTAAAAAAAAAAAAAATGAACCATCACTTGGGGATTCATTTAGGACAAAACACGGTTTGACAACAGCAACAAAAATCAACAATGTCCAAGTGAGCCGAACAAAAAAGACCGCGGGTCGTACGAAATGGGCTCGCGTACCACGGTTTGTGCATCACCGAATTAGCGATAAACGAAACTGTCACCACTTTATTTACTTTCAGCGCCCGGCAATGGGCGGTACTGCAGACTTTGGGAACCACTAGAATAGTGTATATTTTATATGGGAATTGTAAAATGAAAATATTATTTTTTTATCGGAGAATTAAAAAAAATGGTAATTGTGTTCTAAATGGTTGAACGACTGAAAAGCGCTCCTTTTCTTGAAAAAAAGTTACACATCTTAAGGAGGCACCTATTTATTTCATCGTTGTTCAAGTTTTAGGGGGCCTATATCAAGAGGTCACGTGGTAAACCGTGAATTTTTCAAATTCGTGATGGGAACTTTTCTGGGAGAGAAAGTTGAAAGTTAAACCGTATAATTTATAGCCTTTGTCATCGTATACATGTCATAGACACAATATTCCCTCGACTATACTGTGGGTATTCTGTGATGATATTACCATTGAAGCATAGCATTTGGGTTAGGCGTATTATTGGAGCGATGGGTCTCTAATCCAGACGCAAAGAAAACGAGTAAATAAATGAGCGATTCATTACTAAATAAAAACTGTTTTTTATTTAGATTGACTTATTTTTGAAAAAAAAGGATAAGAACAAATCTAACTTTATTTTCATGGAGTTTTACAATCACAAGATATGAATAATGTTAAAATATGCCCTAAAAAGCATTGGAAATAGTTATTAATTTGTTCGTTTATTTCTATTTACGTGGAGCTTTATTTTCGCGCCGTATAATAATTTGAAAATATAAAACTGTTAATAATAAAGTTATATCTTAATTTGCACATAGAAAAACAATCTGTAAAAAACCAAATAGCTATATTTAAATAAAATTACACTGTTACAAAAAACTGTTACAAAAAGCTCGTAATCAAAACACTTCAAACATAATAACATAATATTATATCAAGAATATTTAGTAGCAGCAGAAAAAATGTTTGAAAAAAAATATATTAAAAGCCTGCACGGTCATACAAACAGTTCACTTACCTCATTCCGGTCTGTTGATTCTGCCATCAATGATATTGAGTTCAGCATCAAAGAAGTCCCCTAAACGTCGCTTTAAAACCTACCCTGAATTCTTTTTTCCTTTGTCGACCCACCATTATTATCCCATTCAAATGAATTTCAATTCGTAACAGAAGTTCAACAGTAAAACGACTTAAATTCACTAAGCGGAAATATTAAATTGAGTTAAATCAGAGAGTTTTGATTTTAAAGCAGGTATTCTAAAAAGGAGAAAGATTTTTAGTATCCCCGCTGATTGTTGATTGTTCTTTTGATAAAATGAATGTTAAAAAAAGCTTCACCTCTTGAAGAGTGAGTTTTTTCAAACCAAACTAAACTGCATATGGGGAGTGAGTTATTTAATATTCGATTTTTTAGAGTGGACTAATTTTGGAAAATCTGTGCTTCTCACATGGAGAAGGGAGAGACTTCGCCTGTTCACGCGTCGGAAAACTTTCTGATTTGTTCATATACGCACCAGACGAGAAAACAACAAAAATTGTGTATTCAAAAATACTTCAATAAACAGAATTAAAACACTTTTTTTATTTGAGCGGAAAGTTAATGGATAAAACAAAGTAAAAATGTGAAATAGTTTTTAACAATTTGGTTAAAAAAAATCATTTTTCTATATCCGTTGCACTAACTTATTTGGGGTCCAACTGGTTTTATCTTCTTAAGGGCATCATTATTATTTTTATTTTACGTATATACGGCCCAAAAATTTGCCATTAACATACTAGTGAGTGATTAAGAAGCACAGTAAAACAAAATTGTAAGCAGTTCGTACACAATAGGTAAAAATGAAAAAAAAAGAATACAAAATTCAAAGTACTACTGAATAGGAGAAAATAAGAAAAATATGATGGAAAGCTACCAGTAACAAAGTACATAGTTTTGTGGAAATAGATACAGTGAAGTAAATTAAAAGTTTTCCAAAAGATTCATTTAAATGTGTTCATTTAGAACATAAATAAATTGGTTATATTTGCAAATATGCTACGAAGACACTTCTAATATTTGCATCAGGGGTGAAAAACCTCGATGGTTAGTGGCTGAGTGGTTCAACAGTGGTTTTTACCGAGGCGTGAAGGGTTTAATCCTCACATGTTGCATCAGCGTATTTCATCCTTTACCCAAATGTAACTCTATTCCCCAGCATTAGTACAAAATGTTTCGGAAATGCACATTTTAGAAGAAACCAGTCAAGTCCCAAAAATATAAGTGGAGCGAAGTTTTTAAGTATTTTAATCACAATAGAATTCCGCCACATTACCACTATTACAAAGGTAAATATTAAAACACCGTGAAACAAGAGGCATAATATAAATATATTTAGATATGTTTAGTAAAAAAATTAAAATAAATTATGATTTTAAAGCCCCGAATAAAATTTGTAAATGCTAAAATAGAAAACAAGGTCAAAGTAATACACAAACAGTACATTGAAATAAGTAAGTCTCATTATACTAAAATATGGTATGTTACAAGAGTTGGAAAGTAACAGAACACTGTAGAGGTTGTATTCATTTATTATTTGTAGGGTTGTAACAAAATGTCGAGATGGATTCCTTTCAGACGTCCAGGGAATAGGAAATATGAAGAGAGTACTCACATTTTCAATTGGACCTTATAAATAACGAGAATTTTTTCCTCCAACGGTAATCACCCTGAGATCCTGCATGGTACATAATACTTAACTTCCTTTACGCTGAACTCCTGTTCCTTTGAGATGAGATACTTTTTTATGAAGCTTTTTCAAATTTTGAAAGGTTTCGTTGCAAGTTTTAAACGTAAGCTTCAAAAAGTTGAAGGTCTATTTTATTTTATTTTTATGACATTTATTTTACTAGTAAAACACGTGACAGTTTTGCCTTCTTAAAGTATTGTTAAACTGCGGTGAAGCCACTGACAAACGTCTTATTTATAGAAACTCTATCGATAGCCAAAAGTATAATATCCTCTTACCTTAAAGACATTTCGGAATAAATACAATTTATTATTGATGACAACTACTCTTTACACATTTTCCGTCATATTTGATTTAAAATTCAAGCATTGAAAAAAATTCCTTGTCAATATTTGTACTAATGATAAAAAATGTTACAGCAATGTTGCTTTATATAAATGTTATAACGGTAAAATAAAAGGTTAAAAGCTGTCTTTAAATACTCAAAATGTAACATCTGAAAGGGTCTCGATTTTAACTGTGCCACTGTGTAAATATAAATGTATAAACACACGAAAGCTCCCGGGGAAAATTATTCCCTTCTTGGAAGCGTTCTCAGAAAACTTTTTCAAGATTTTAATACTGTTATACCCATGACACTAATAATATTCAGCAGAAAATAAGACCAGCTTCTAAGAGATACTGCTTAATAAAACATTCAAGTATTATTTTAAACTCAACCAATGAATTCACAATCATGTAAACTAAATCAGCTGCTTGCTATGAAATGTATGTAAATTTATCATTTTAGAAAATACATTTCGTAATGTTTGATCGAATAAGTAAATTTGGTAGTCGAAATAATCGAAACATTTTAATGATTGATTGAATTGATTTCCACGAAATCTAAAAATGATTTGATTATTCAAATGTATTGGATCGGGTGTTTCAATTATACCCTTAGCTAGTCCATATGGCTGTAGACATTTTTTCTACAATTTACTAACGGCTGTTGTTTCCAATCAAAACTGTTTAGCTGAAATTTTATTTAAACCATGCTCAAATGCATAAATACGCCCCTCCCGATGCAACTTACTTCTACATTTACTTAACTTACGCCAATCTGGAATCTTAGGTTGAAAAACTTTCAAACAGCCTTATTAAAGTCTGTTAACCGAGGGAGTGGTTTGATAAACTGCCACCAGAATGACAAAAATTACACTTCTCTGACGTTTGTGTAATTTTAAAATTAAATTTTGTAAATATTTATTAAAAAAATCCCACAAAGTTAAATAGTAAAAATAGAATTTACATTTATTGTCAATAGTAGATTGGAAAGTTAAAATATACCATTATATTGGTGTTTATTGTGAAGTAAAGTGTCAAAATACTAAAAAAATATGTGTTTCCAAATTTCGTAATGCATTTTGTATTTATGAGCATATTAGAGTCTAGATGAACTCACATTAGAATAACGATTTAGTAATAGATATTTGTTAAATACGAGTATGTACTGAATAATTATGTATTTTAATATGTAAATAATTTATTCTCAAAAAAGCAATAGTATTTTGATCATGATGGGTTAAAAAAAAGCACTAAAAAGCTTTATATTGACATAATTTTATTATTGAAGGATTACCGAGAACGATGGGCGAATGGAATAAGAGTCACTTAAGCTAAACAATATTGGAAACAAGCAAATAAAGCATAGCTTGTCTTTTCACTTAACTGAGCCAGTGCTGTGAATCGGGTAATTAAATTTTGGGAACAACGGCCGTAAGTGTGGACTGAGAAAAAAGCCTTTTATTGGAAGGTTTGCCCAAAGTCTATGGGATTAGAATTACTAATTATAAATCAACACCAACATAAGTATTTCAATTCGTATTTACAAGAACAAATAAGAATACATTTTATAGTGTTAGTATCAGCTAGATCGAAATAAATAGTTGAAATAACCAAATGTACATTACAAAAATTGTTTTCCTTCAGGCATTTGTTTCCCATAAAGCGAGTTATGGACAAACGTGCATCGTAGATAGTGTGAGTTTGCAGAGCTTTCAGCGGCAATAGCATACTCGTAGACTCAAAAGCTCAAAGACTTCAGAAAAACTGAATTCACTCGAGAAATAAATAAAAAAATAATGATACTAACCTCCCTGCGGAAAGAACTGCGCATAGATGACCTTAAAGGTCTCCTCGCGCACCACCCCCGTGGGACACTCGGCCTTGAAGCCGCGGTAGATGCGCTTGATCTCCGCCTCCGTGAAGCGGGTGGAGCGGCACAGAGACCCCAGCGAGTCGGGCCGGTAGCGGGCGGGGGTCTCGCCCAATTCTTCTTCTTCGGAATCTGCAATTTAAAGAAATAATAGTTATTATGAAAAAAGGTTCATTTAATTAACAGCGGACTGAATTAAGGGTCAGTTGTTCGACGGACTGTCACATTTCAGAATCAGGGTCATTTTGATCCATGAGACGTATGTGCGGTAATACCATGTATGATAGTGTTAATAATGTGGATATCAAGAAAGAATGTAAGGCTGATGTAATCGTAATGAATTCGGTTAAGAAAGGGACGTTAAGATGGTTGTGAGTACTCTTTGTATGTGCGTACTCTTCGGTTATGGTTACCTACACTTTGGTTGTGCGTACTTTTTGGCTATGGGCACTCTTTGTTTGTTCGAACTCTTTGATGGTCTTATCCTAACCGTCGATTCTTGGTCCGACAAATTTTATGGTGGGTTGTTTGATAAGCCGTTAATTTACCCATTAAGCATAACGGTCATCGAAAATTAACCACACAGGGCGAAAACGTGAATAATGCAAAGTGATTTATTAATCATTAATGCGAACTTTTATAAATAAAATATACTAAATGATTTAAAATATTTTGTTCGTTTGATAGCACCTATTTTATTATGCTACAGAGATAAGAGAATTAGGCTGTAAATTGGCAAATCACTGTCTTTGATATTGGATATTCGATATTTAAAAAGTCCAAGGAGAAACCTATTGTATATTTTTAAAAAGTACCTACTTTATCTAAAACAAAAAATAAAATGCCCAAATAACGCTACTACATCAATCTCTTCTGAGGATCTTTTACTTCATCTCTTTAACGGCCGTTGATCTGTTTACCCATTTAGCAAGGCAAAAGAAAATCCTGCGAACCTTCATCATTTGATTAGCAGCATCCACTTAACGAGAGATGAAACAGAAGCAAAAAAGGACCCTGAACCCAGGCGATTAAATTATTTTCACTGGGATAAGGCCTGTTTAATACTTTCACCTTGGTTGGTAAAATCTTCATTAGTTTAATGAGATAACAAAATTTCATTAAAGCAAAAAACAACAATAGTTACATACAAATACCTATTTATATAAATTTTATGATCTTAACTTAAAATTTGCACATATGATTGCAAATAGTGAAATTGACATTGTTTTTTTCACGTGAAATTTTTAAGTGAACTAAATTTTTATCAGCTCCAATCGTCATTCGATCACGAGTTATTCAGCTTGTTGTTTGTTTAATGTTTTTGTACTGTTCAATAAAAAAATATTTTTGCAAGCAAACAAAAAAATCAGAGCCGTGTGTGTAATTAGTAGTTGAAATAAACCTGGAGGAAAATGATTTCCCTCAGAGATTTAGATTTTTTTTAAAGTCTAGTAGTAGTTAGTAGTTATTTGTAGACATTCATGATTATAGTAAATTTATCAGTCGTTAGACTAATAACAATTTGTGATTCTAAATGAAGCGTGTTATAAAAACGCGAATTATTTTGTCTCACTGGAATATTTTCAAAACCAAGGTGCCCAAATTACATTCGTAACTATTTTTTCAATGCGGCTCAATGGGTACCATGAAATTTTATTGTTATTTTTCTGGCTGATTAAACTATTCCGTTTTTGCGTAAGTAATGAAAACCTTCGTGTTAAATGAACCTAGTTAGATTCAGGGAAATTATACGTAATCACATTTCAGCGCTACAAAAAAGTATAAACTGTTGGTATTCCGCTTTAAGCTACTTTTTTGCCACTTAACGTTGATGAACATGAAACGAAACCATACAGTCTTACATTTAGCAAATAATAATACTTGGCTGATTTTCATAGGGTTTTTTCGTAAAAGAAAATCACTTGAAAATAATGAATTTTGTTTTTATTGCACGTAAGATCAATGTGATTTCTTTGGTAGTTACATTAATTAAAAATATTATTTGTAAGTCTTGTTATTGTTAATAATTTTATTTTACATATATATACGACACAGACATGTGCCATTGATATAAAAGCGTCGGGTGAGAAGTTTGTACACAATAGATTAAAAGAAAAAAAAATCAAGGTACCACTGAGTAGGAGCAAAAAAAAAAAATTTGGTGGTAAACTAACAGTAACATTATATATAATCTTGTAAATTAATGAAAATTAAATGCATTCTACGTATTCCAAAATACTGGTTAAATTTAACATAGCTATGGAGTGCAGATTTATTTAAGTATACTTTTGAATGACAATAAACTACCGCAGGTTGTAGTTTCAACAAAATGAGAATATTCATTCCTTAATCGATGCAGGCGATAAATGATTGAATTTCGCTCTGCGTTAGTGACCATATTATCGCAATAATAAGGGAACTTGAGTCGAGTTGACCTGCTAGGTATGAGGTAGTTTATCAACAAAACTATTTCAGGGGTGGTCTAACCAGTTGTTAATTATTTTAAATAAAAAAAGTTGTGTCAGTGAATATTCGTCAACGTTCAGAGTTCTATTGATTGCATTAGAGAATTTTAAGAATGATTGATATTTAAATCTGAGACTTTGTTTTGAATTGTTATAGTCTGGTTTTCATTTAATCCAAGGTTTTATCGCACACGTTGAATTAATTTTAATAGTTTTTTTCAAAAATATTACGAACGATGATGACCTGTAACATAAAGATGGCTACAAGAGCTATGTTACACATATTTATTCGAAAAGATTTCTTCTGGAAAGTTTAATAGTATAATATGGGAGTGTAAAAGGGATACAGTTATAGACTGCAAACAATACTTAACTACATAGATTTAAAAATATTTTGTTTATATTAACGGTAAGCAAGGGTTATTTTGAAACATGGAAATTCCTATAATGTAGTTTTATTAAATCGAATTTTCCTTAAATATGTATTTTTGTGTGATTACGTTACCAATCTCCAAACTGCCAGAGCCCGTGTGACTGTGGCATTCCAAATTAAAGGTAAGTTTGTTATGAAGCTGAAGAAAGTGAGGAAGAGGTAGAAAAAACAAAGCGGCATGTTGAGAAAATACGTGACTATTCAGATCTGGTCATTTAACATAGTAAAAACCATTTCAAGCAATGTTTCACTTTGGAATGGTTGTCTCTTACTAAGGCAACCTGAGACTATATATATCTCTTTGGAACGAGTCGCAAATACAAGTACTTTATAATATAATTTGAGAAATAAATCTCATTGTAATAGAGGTAAAACAAGAATTTATAATTATCCTATCTCGCAATATCGCAGGTATTCATTAAATCGTCAATATTTAATCATAATTCTACAGTTATCAAAATTTAGTAGTGTACCGTAGTCATCTAGAATAATTTCTCTAATAAGATTCATTATGATAATGATAATAATGACTTCATCATGCTAAATATTTAAGTAGGCTTTGTTCCCATACGGCGTTTTAATCTCTGAATGATAAAGGCTTCTCGGCGCAAAACGTAATATGCACGTTATTGTAATAATAAAGGGCTTATATCAACGTAATTCAATATCTAGTCTACCCCTTTTTATTGGTTTGGAGGCATCATACTAATCAGATGGGCTTTCTATATGGAATAATACGGCGTAAATAGAACCTTTGCATAGAAATGGTAGAAAAATTATTGAGGGGGGTAATATTGGTTATTAGATAGATATGTTAGATAAATGGTTTCGATGCCAAACAACTCGAGAATTTCGCAGACAATAGGAAATTAAATAATTTGGAAGCCATAAAAACTGTGTTTTTATACGTTTTTACCAAATGTATTAGCGTGCACCCATATAGAAGTTCGAACTTGTAAAAGAATACGCAATAAAATAATACCATGTTAATAAATTTTTATATTTATCTTTCTCTGTACGTTTTCTACCCAATCGTACACCTGTTGCCCGATTTAACCTGCCAACCAATAACTTTTCTTAATCCAGAGCCCATTTTCTTTCTATATTAGAGACAGTGCAAAATAAAGGCTTTGGACAAATTAATCTGTGAAGAATTTTACTAGCCCGGGCAACGACCGGGCCGGGTCACTCGTAAATCAGTAATAAACAGCATTTATCTCGGGAATGCTGGGTATCCGCAGCCTTAGTTCTGAGGAGGGATAGAGCACTACTGCTTTTAGCTCATAAAATTTTGAACGGTGTATTATTAATACCTGAAATCCTGACGAAAATTGGATTTTATGTCCCTGATGATTTCACGTGAGGCCGCCAACACAGGCTTCTGTTTCTTTTCAGATGCAGAATTAACATATAATGGTGATGCTCCTGGGAAGAATTACGAGATTAATTAAAATCACTTCATGCTCGGGTTTTTTTCACAAAAATAGAACTAAAGTCATTAGGTTATTTACATGTTATGTACATAATTAAAAAGTTTCCAGTTAAAAAAAAAACAAAACCGAAGAAATAATAGTAAAAGTCGTAAATAATTCCAATTTATTACCAATTTTTAAATATAATACTTACGACAAAACGATACAAGCGCCGCCCGCGAACACAAAAAAATGAAGCGGTTAAAATCTGTCTCGTAGGAAATGTGGATATTTTTCATGACTTAAAACAAGTTTAAGCATGAACTAGCTATCAGGTTCTAACAACATTATATACTTATTAAAATCCATTTTTTAAACTTATTTTTACCTTTATCTTTGTATAATTATGATTATATATTTTTTGTGTTTTTTTTTAATGAATTGGTGTAAAATGTTTTAGCAAAAAAATAAATTTTAATCCACATCTATAAAAAAAATCTGTGTCTTTTCAGTGTGATACTGCCTATGTATACATACACGGTATGTTCAATATCGCTGTCAGAATTTATAAATAGTGAGAATTTCGTGTAATTAGACAAAAAAATTATATCTTGAAAATAAAATAACGCTTTTCCTTTCCGATCCTACTAAATGTTGTTTATGGCAGCTTTTTGGCTATAGAAAGTTCTTGAAACGTATTAAGTAGTACATACACACATAACGCTCATTTAAAAACTCCACAGTTCTTTATTCTTCAAGGTAAAGTCATTACATTGCTTCTTAATGTTTCACTTTGGCCGGTACCTAATACCGATGGCGAAATAACGTAGCGGATGCTTTTAGCTTAATTCGCTTCTATGAGTTCGATAAAACAGATTAAACCCTAAACGGAATTGATATTGATATTAAAGGGTAGAAGTTTTGGCCAAGAATTTCAGACAATGCTCTCTTGATATATTTTTACTAAAAATAAGTGAAAATTTTATTTGTGGTGATACAATAAAAGTGTTTTAATAAATGTAATGTAATAAATGTAACTTTGTAAAAGACCACGAATATTATTTTAACTTTTATGACCGACCGGTTTCGCTTAGCCTAAGCATCATCATGTTACAAAATTAAACTAAACAAAAAATACGAAGTGTACGATATAATATAAATACTAGATTATTTTTTAAATTTGATTTGTTCAATTAATATCAGTTGATGACCTCCATGGTCGAGCGGTTGAGGCGCTTAACTAAGAACCCAGAGGTCACGGGTTCAAATTCCAGGAGTGCGGTAATACAGTAAATTTAATGAATATGTGTTATATCATATTTAATTAGTTCAAAATAATATGTAGTATATTTTCGCACGTTTCAGAGTGTAAGATACTTTAAGTATTGCCCTGGTAAAAGATCACTAAGCAGAATCGAAACCTTGCTTGAAATGGCTAAAGCCGTGTTTGGTAAGCAGATCTGAATAGCCACGTACTTCCCAATCTTCCTCTTCCCCATCTATATGATCTCTCTACTACCTTCAGCCTCACAAAATACCCCAATTGGGGATGCCATAGCCCCCCTGGCTCCAGATGGTCGGGAGTAGTTAGGACACTTATGCGGTATTCAATTAGAAAATATGTGTTAGAAAAAGTTAAAAGTTCACACTTCTACGGTCGGACATATTCTCGAAGGACATTATTCACAGTAAATTGAATTTCTCTCCCTTGAGTGGTAGGCTCTATCATTACCACCCAGTGAAAGACCACCATGTGAAACCTTGCTTTATATGGCTTTAGCCGTCTTTGTAGGTGGATCTGAATAGCTAGGTACTTCCCAACCATCCTCTTCTCCATTTCCTTCTCATCCCCCCTTCAGCCGCACAACATATCCAGGGATGAGGATTTCATAGTCCAACTGGTTTCGGAAAGTTGAAACTCTTGTGCGGTAATTATATGATAAAGCAGTTGACGAAATAATTTTGAATGATTTATTAAATAGTAAGTAATTTCAGCTTATCTTATTTTCTTACTACAAATCTCAATGATGTGCAAAATTCGAGATAACAAACTCCATAACTCATGATGGGAGAGGGGTTTCGTCACAACAAAACTTAACGTTCGTTTAACACACAATAAATATTCTGTTTTATATATGAGTTTCTGCTTGGCTATTTAATGAGAAGTTTTTTTTTTAAATGCATGAGAGAAGTACAAAATATTGTAACAATTTTTTAAGTACAGTATTCTAATATTTTATCATCTAATTTACCACCCGAAAAAAATGAGGAAAACGATCATATTTCTTCAATTTCCAAGTCAAATATATAAAACCAAGAAAATTACTAAACCGGTAATTAAAATAGCTCCCTTACCCGCAACTTATTCACAAAAATGGTTTTACACAAAAACAAAGCCGGAGAAATATTCATTCGAACAGAAATGGTAAGCATAGTTAAATGGAAATTCAAAGAAAATGAAATATGGAATCTCGAATGCTCGCAAAGCAAATTATTCAGTAGAATCTGATATATTCAGATTTGCGATTGCCAGAAGGAAGAAACGGGTGCGCATCTCTTTGAGATGCTGTGCTCCTGGTATGAACATGATAAATATCCGGCAATACATTGCGCAAACAGGGAGATAAATCTGGGCAAAGCTCTTTACCTGCTCACCATCTATTTGTCGTGGAATCATTCTTGTTTGTGTTGCAAACTGCAGGCGGATGCCGGAAAATGCATGTCGAAGTGAAAATATATTGAAAATATCGGAAAATTTTGTAGACCCTCTCGAATTTGAAGGATCCAGCAGCGTTAAGTGGAAAGTCTGGATGAAAATGATTTTTCGTTTTGCGGTAAACATCTTAAGTTACTTGTTGTACCTTAAATTCAGGTTTGCACATAATATTCGTTTTGCAAGCCGGCCTAGCCCGAGTTTACCCTCAAGTAAAACCTTTGAAATCTACAAATTTATAAAATTAACGTATTTAACGACCTCCGTGACCGTGAACGGTTGTTATCATATCGTCGCTGGAGAGGCAAAAGGGCTTAACTGACACTTTGGACAAAAATGAGTTAAATATGAAGTTACAATCAGTTTTTTTTCTGCATCGAAGGCTCTGACTCTCGTTTGAATCTGAATCATTTTGTAGCCCTTCAGAGATCTAATATATATTTATCATTTGAGAAAAGGCTTGACTCAAGTGACACAAGTTTGGAAGTTTTTTTAGCTTTTTGGCGCTTCAAGTAATTTAATGAAAGCATAGCGTTATCTGAGTTTTTTTTTCAAAATTCGACCAGGTACTGAAGACTTATGATATGGTATATTTTATTGTAAAACAAAAAATCTTTTAATTGCTTTGGCGTAAACTTCCTAAAATGGCGCTTCAGCTTTTTTGCCTTTCTGGCGACGATATAATGATTTCCGTCACGAGCTCTGGACCTTTAAAATATTTATTTAACTGCCAAAAGATAAGACCAGAACCAATCTTATTTGAACGTCAATATTAAATTGTTTAATAAAAATAAAAACCTAGAAAAGGTGTTGAAATTCAATGTGAGAGAGAAAAATTATTGGAATCACGGGCAAAGCCGGTAAGTAACTACTAGTTATTAACAATTTGTTCGTAGATAGTGGCGGTTATTGTTTTATTGTGCGGACAAATAAATCCATTGTCATTTATAAAAATTGTGATTGCAGGAGTTGATTGAAATTTTATCGTATTTGTCATTGTTTGATGAAGTCATTGCTTTGTAAAGCTTTCACCATTCAGTGGATTTGATACATTTTCCTACAGCTATAAACGATGGTTCAAACAATATCCGCAAAGCTTACGATGCGTAGATGTCACTAAGTCACATCAAATCGTTTGACAACAAAGCTACATTATGAATGTCATATCCCGTTATTTTGTAATGGCATTAAACGACTTGAGTACGATAGTTCAGCACAAAGCGTAAATGATCACTACCATTATTCGATACAAAGCTTTATGAATGATCTCTTATAATAATATTCCTTTTGACTAAAAACTTAGTAACGTTCCTAGATTTCAGTTTTTACAAAAGCAGAGTGAACGATATTTGAATTTATTTATTATAAGTTTATAAAATTAAGCACAAAACTTTAGAGAGTTAATTGTTTTTTTAAATATTAATTCTAGACTTTTTAAGAAGTCAAAAAGTCTTCCGCAAAAAAAGATAGTTTATCAAATATACTACCTACGTGGGAAAATTTACTCGGTTAGAGCTTTGCATACCAAAACAAAATGGCTGCCTATGTCAGAAGAAATTGTATTAATGGTTTCCGAAGAAATATGGGATTGATAAAAGTGACAATAAAATAAAAGAAAGATTTTGGTTTCTCAATTGGCAGAGACGTTACTCCTAGATAGAGTTGAAGTTTTGAGCTCATGTCTCGGTAGCAGCTCAATCTTTTTTTTGTGTCTTTTGTTTAATATTTCGTTGAAAAGTATTGATATTGTATCATTGTATCAATAATACATATTAAAATGAAGCATCAAGCAATTTAAATTTAATTATATTTTCGTAGAAAGCAATCACTTGGCGGTTTGTTATTATATCATTTTCATTAAATTTATTTAGTTCAATCTTCTAAAATTTAAGCTGAGTATTCAACAGTTACCTTATTTTGTCGTCTAACTTAGAAATTGATAGAAAAATATATTTATGTAAGGTTGACAGAGTTGAATTTGACATTTTTTTACGATTTGTAGCTTAAATCTTAGATCAAATCATATAGTGTACTATGCTTTTAGTTAAATTGTACCGCTAGCAAGAAGGGCCGTTAAGGAATTTCCAAAAATATTTATACCAAATGTTTCCTTTCATTGATGGTATTGCAATAAATAAAATATTGTATTTTAAATACTAAAAAAAAAAAAAATAGATATTAATAAAAAGGTTGTTGATATTTCTGAAGAAATGTTAATGGATAAATCTTAAAGTTTGTGTAATGTAGAAATACGTTAATAACAAAATAAGTATTTCATCACCTTACTTTCTTCTTAACATAATTTTTTATACGTCGTTTTAGATATAGTACCCGGCCTCTTCGGGTAAGCAAAAATAAAAATCATTTTTAATTAAAACCTACATAGCTGTAAGCACAAGATAATTGATAAAAACCATCAAATATTGTACTTGAATTTATAATTAATCTAAAACCTAGTTTAACATTACGAATATTCATAATACACCCAGGTTTTGTACATGGATTTGACGAAAACAGTAGGTTAATAAATAATAAGTGTTACGAAATGCTTGTAAATGAGACCTTTTGGTTGAATTTCCGCGTTTTTACATCGTTCACTACTCACAATCAGATTTTTTTGTTTAAAGAAAGCCTCTCGATAGTTCCAAAGATTTTCTACAAGGTAGCATTACTAATTTTCGGTTAAGGGTTGACAATGATCTTTCTTTCGGCCTACCCTTCAAATGTCAATATTTTACCGCATACCGCAAATAGCTCTGTTATAACCTCCCTCTTTTTAATAAACTACGCATGTAATGGAATCTACAACGGAGCATAAAAAAGTAGAACCATAGTGTACTATTGCAGTCAGTTTCCATTATTTTGACGTGAGAGATAATTAATTCAGCTGATTGACTAATAAAATAACCATCACAACGTTTCCTCTCTTAGGTAGGCAGATAGAATGAACTGCCTCGCTTATCTGTCTTCTGACATATTCCTTACTTCATTCACGTTCAGCATAGTCTTATACATACTAGCGTTGGGAAAAACTTCAATATTTTGTGAATGCTTCACGAATTGCTAGTTTTTTAAAATGAACCCTTCGCAGTGAACATTTCAATTGAAGTCGAACTCCAGTTATTTGTTCTGTTCTTTTTGGAACCGGTTCCTCGTCGAAAAAGCACGTACTAGTCGGTAGCGTTTTAAAAGTGAAAAGAACTGGAACCGGTTCCTTGCCAAAATAAAAAAAAGACGAAAGAATTGGAACTGGTTCCTCGTTAATAAATCAATACTTTGAAGTCAGTCGTTGTAATCTAACTTTTATTGAAGTATTTGTTCAATGAAATGAATGAACACTAAAATGAAGTATTTCTTCAATGAAATGAAGTTGATAAAATGAATGAACGCTAAAATGAAGTGCTATCTTCATTTGAAGTATTTGTTCAATGAAACGAAGTTATTGCATTGAGTGAACGCTAAAATGAACTATTAACTTCAATTTAAGTATTTGTTCAATGAATAATGAATGACGTAGGAACTGTTCCCAAAAGAAGTAGTTCTTTGAAGTAGTTCTTTCAAAGCGGTCACAACGCTAATACATACTATTTAGTTATTTTTTTAAAAATTTTAAGTATTTTATATTAGTTTCTTGTACTTTATAGTTTACAAAGTATCCAATTATTTCATTTTATTTTTGACTTTATAATATTTTAACTTATATAATACTTATTATATTGATTTATATGCGTTTTCAATAGTTCTTACAAGCCATTTAAAATGAATAATAATAAAACCGAGTGAATCAAATACTCTTGCCATGGCCCTACTCAAGTATTTGATTCACTCGATCATATCATGTCTTTTTCAGTCGTCCCCGATTTCTTTTACAATTTCATTTTCGCGTCACAAAATCCTTTTACGTTCCTTTCTCATAAAAAATCAGGACTGTCCTTATTTAGTTATACAATACTAAAAAAGAAAATGTTATGTTAAATAGATGTCATGAAGTTCGGATCACCAGTTATATTTACTTGAGGTGGTGAAAATTAAATAAAGTTTGAATGTTTTACATAAAATTCTGAGTCCTTCAACTGTTTAATAATATTGCAAGTGTGCTGGAAAGGTCACAAGTGAAATCATTACAAATAACTGTTGTAATATTACTATAAAAAAGTGATTTTAGAACATCAAAAACTGTCAATCGGAATTGTTTTGTAGTGTAAAATAATACTAAAAAAGTACGAACACATCAAATATAAAGTGCGGAGATTTTTGCTAAATATAAAAATTACACTAAAATTACCGTTGTTGTGTATAGGTTAAGTGAATAAACTCTAAATAATTTTAAAGTGACTAGTTTCGACGTAATTTCGATTTTTAAGAAAATATTTTAATCTTTAAATATCAGTGTCTCAACTGCAGTGCCACAGCCCGAGAATGTTTACATGTGTTATGGACATTGGCCACGTGTTTCGTCCCAACCGCCGGCGCGGGAACCGGCAGGGGGGCGGGTTAGTGTTCCCGAAAGCGAGCGATGTTTTCAACAAATGGTTTTTTTTTTACTGAGAGAGGGGCCTGTCAATTCAATACAATCATCATTACAATATTTTTTATTTGTTCGTTAGTTCTTCTTTTTGCCTGCGCATATAACCTGTTAGGTATGTCGTGGCGCTTTTGCAGCTGCCTGATGTGTCTTTCTTGTTATTTTTCGCCAAATAAGTAGGATATTTCACAAATTACTTCTCTAAAATTATGACAAATTCAGAAAGTCCATTATTTTAATTTCGCTCCCATGCCCTAAATCGAAAAAAAAAAAAAAAAAAAATAAAAAAATAAAAAAATAATCATAATTTAATTTAAAGTTAATAATTGTGTCTATCTGATGGGACCTGCCAGGTAAGTATGTTCCTGTATATTTTCTTATTTAAACTAGGAATTAATGTGTAATGATAGAAAGTAAGATCTGTACAGCGCCCTTGAGGTGATTTTTCACAAAAACGGCGCTATACAAATCGTCCAAATATTATTATTATTATTATTATTATCCATATTTAGTTAAGGCACCGGGGCTCCATCGAAGTCAGAGTAAAGTTAGCCTCTCAGAAGTTGGGTGTGTTGTACAGGGCCCGCACATACTTCAATATTACACAACTGCTGACCTTGTACAAATCGCAAGTACGCCCCACTGTTGAATTTGGCAGCCACCTCTGGTCTGGAGCCCCTAAATACCTGAAAAAAACCCTTGACTCTGTGCAGAAACGGGCGGCCCGTTTGATAGATTCTCCTATCTTAACAAACGGATTACAAACCTTGGAGCACAGACGTCAGGTGGGAATGCTGTCCTTGTTCTACAGGTATTTCAATGGAAGATGCTCCGAGGAACTTGCGTCATTGTTCCCTTCGGCACCGGTGCATAGTCGGGAAACTCGCCAAACGCGCGCCCAACATTTGTGCACGGTTGACATTCAATACATGAGAACGGGTCGCTTTTACGACTCGTTCTTATGTTCAACAGCTCGGCTATGAAACGATTTGCCGGCCTCTGTGTTTCCTTCAACATGGGCCTCTTCAAGACCCAAGTTCACTCCTTCCTTTCCTCAAAAAACCCTCCACACAGCATCCCCAAAGATGACATAGGCCCTGAGAGAAATTGTTTTCCTCAAGGCCTCCTGTGTGGAGTTATTGTAAAAAAAAAAAAATACATATTTAAAAAAAAAAACATTTAGTCCAAAAATTTAAAAAAGTTATTGACGGCCTCCATGGTCGAGTGGTAAGACACTCGACTACGAATCATAAGGGTCGCGTGCGCAAATAACTTTTAAATAATTAATGTATGTCGTAACACAATTAATTCATACAAAATTTATTTGCAGCACGTTCCAGAGTGGTAGACACTCTAAGTATCGCCCTGGTAAAAGACCAGCATTCAGAATCGAAACGTTGTTTAAAAATGGCTTAAGCCGTGTTTGCTGACCAGATCTGAACCTTCCTCTTCCTCATCTCCTTCCCCTCCCCACTACCATCAGCCTCATAAAATACCCTTATTGAAGATTTAATAGTCTCACTCGCTCTGGACAGTTAGGACTCTAGTGCGGTATTAAATATAAAAATAATAATTTTAAAGTGGTAAATCAAAAATAAATAAATTATATAACTCATTTAATTCATATAAAATATAAATAACTCATTTAATTGATACAAAATAATAAAAAGCATATTTGCGATACGTTCCAGAGTGGTAGATACTCCTCTTCCTCATCTCCTTTCCCTCCCCACTATCATTAGCCTCATAACATACCCAAATTGAGATTTTCATAGTCTCACTGGCTCTAGACAGTTGGAAGCAGTTGGGACTCTAGTGCGAAAAATAAATAAATTTTGAAAGTGTAAAATCAACAACAACAAAAAACACAAAGGAATTGCCATTGTTTTAAAACTACATTTTTTTACGAAATATATCAATTGATTCACGGTACCTTTCTAGTTGTATATGGTCGTATAAAATGAAAAAATTATAATAAAAAATAAAAAAAAATTAAAATATATGTAAGAATCAGCTAAATTCTAAATTATTATGATATATTGATTGTGTCCTGCCATAAGTGACCTGCCAGGTAAGTATGTTGCTGTATATTTATATAAACTAAGAATTAATATTAAGTAGAAATTAAGACTTGTACAGCGCCCTTCAGGTGATTTTTCACAAAAACGGCAATATACAAATTATCCAAATATTATTATTATTATGGAGCAAGTTCAAATTCTACAGAAAATACCGTGACTCCTATAAATAGCGTAAAGCCTTATTTCTTTGACGAATATACAAGTTAGCAAACTTTTTTCCAAATGTTTTCAATTATTAATTTCAGTGGAATTTCAGAAACGTAACAAAATTAAGATAACGTCAAAGATATGTGAACAAGCCGTTTTATGGTCTTAGATAAAACATCTCAAAACACTAACTCACAAAGCCCACGCTCCTCGATTCCGTAAAATACAAATAGGCGCTACGCACGCCTGCTACCTCCTGTATGCGCTGCGTTAAATATTGTTCTCCCGCTGTCCTGTTTTGCTGAAACGTAAAACCAGCATTGCCTAGCACGTCCCTTATCCGCGAGGTACATGACAGAATAAAAATGTTCAAACAAGAAGCACCTCATATATAACTCGAACGCACTAAACTAAACAATGCCTGCGGACTTATTCGGAACCGAGTGGTATAGATAACGCTTTAATAGATACGCGTTTATTTGCTGGTTGAAAAATTGATATGGTTTCAAAATATAACACTGTAAGCACAAGAATTTTCTTTATTAGGGAAGTATTTATCATTAACTAGAAACTAGACATTGTATATAAACTGAATCAATATTATACCTACTGTTAGTATTGAGTAAAAATGTATATTTTTGTACAAATTGATTAAATTAAATAAATAAGTAAAAAATAAAAACATACCAAAGAAAGACATGGCATGATCAAGTGAATTGGTATCCATTTTTAATCATTAAAACGTAAGTATAAGTAATACATGGTAGTACTCCCTCTCTAACCACGAAAAATTTCTCAATTAGGGAGGTAATTATCATAAACTAGAAATTATAAGGATGACTGTATCTTAATTGTATTTATATATTACCTGCTGTTAGTATTAACCTTTATATGACTGAGAGGGTACCCTTTTCGGTTTTCAACATAGATTTTTTTAATGTTCCAGTAAATCTAACTGGATAAAACTTCTTGACTTCTCTACAATGGTGAAAATGAACAATTGAACATAACCGTTGGATATGTAAAGGGTGGTATGTTAGCGAAAAACGAATAAGTTTAATTTACAACTTCTGATGACTGAAAAAGTAAAAGTACCCTCATGTGTTTTATATGATTTTCTTAAGCTTGTCCGTACTTATAAATCATTTTATCTTGTAAATAGAACATATATACTTTGTTTTATCTTATTTTAAATGATAAATATGATGTACTGTTGTCTTCAAAGGACATCACCGGTATCTTTAATACTATTTTAATCACCTACTTAATTAAAAACCCCAAGAAAAAATGGGACTGTGTGAAATTTTTATCCACTTCCCCAAGTCTTGAACTGAGTCAAAATATATTACGCCATTAAAGAGGTCCAGAAAACTTCAGTAAATGATATACTGTAAAAGAAACCTTCATATAAAATTTAAAAAGGTGTTATTTTCTTCAGTCACATAAGGGTTAAGAAAAAAAGATTATTGTGTACAGTAAATTCAGTAAAAAAATAATATTCAGGTAACTATATATACTTAAGTCAGACCATGTAAAGAGTCAGAATAATATAAGACTATGTATGGGACGATGAATGAATGTGAATGAAGCATGGAGTATATGCCAAGACAGAGTTGTGTAGCGGTCCATCCGATTTGCCTACCCCTGTGGAGAAACGGCGTGATGGTTAGTTAGTTAGTTTTTTTATGTTAAAACCGTTATATTGCAGTTTACCATTGAAACCAGTCGGTTTTCTACAAAGCTTTATTTTTTTTCATTGAGATAATTAACTCTCGGAAAAAAACTATGGAACGTGTTTTTATTTTATTTTTTCTAATTTTTTCCAGCTTTTACTTTTTTTTTGTGCTTTTTCTGTCCAAAGTTTCTGAGTCATCTACTTCGCTTTCAGTTATTTTAATCATCAGATATTGTGCTTTGAAATACTAATTACACTGTAAACAATTCAACGAGACATTTTAATTGTTTGTTTCTAATTTTTCAGATGTTCAATTACAAGAAAGATTTACAAAAAAATAATAACTTGGGGAAACTCTGGTAGAGTTACTAGTTAAAAAAAAGTAAGTAACTAGATTCATATACGTTAAGAATAATTTATACAACATGAATAATTCTGAATTTTCGAACGTATTTAATTAGTTTTCGTTATGTTGGTTTTCAGAAAATTTGAAACTTCACGGAAGAAAAAAAAAAACTTAAAACTTGTTATTACTGAAATATTGCGAAAAAAAAATGTACTCAAAATATAAAACAGGGCTCAAAGAGTTAAATTAAAAAAAAAAACTATTAATCATCAGTAATTTTTTGTACTAGCTTTCGAAAAATATTATTCTTAGGTGCGTGCACACCCAGGCATGTTGTCATAAGCTGAATGTTAACTTAAAACGCATTTTAGAATGGAGCTGATTCCCCGTGGGTAGTTTAATCGAATTCCGGCGATTCCTCGGATTGAGGGGCCACTGAAACAGAATATAAAAATTATCCATCGCTTAGTCAGCGCACCAGATCACAGATAAAATATTTCCTGATAATGCTCAATTCAATAGAAAAAACAGTAATTTCCTTTGCGATATAGTCATTTTATTCGTTCGTTAAGCAGACACGCAAAAGGGAAATAGGGATTCTAAACAGACAAAGCTGTGTAAGTTTCAAGAAGCCAGGATTCACCGTTCTACAATATGTGTAAACAAAGTGTTTTTCATTGAGGATGCTGTGAGGATATTATATTAAATATTATGTATTATTTTGAAAGGAAATATCGTGGCCGGAAAGGCAAAAGGGCTAAAGCGGCATTTTGAGAAGTTTATAAAAAAATACATTAAGGTTTTTTTGTTTTACAATAAAATTTACAAGACCTCAGTACCTGCTTGGATTTTTGAAAAAAAAAGTAAATTCAGGTAACTCAATGCTCTTACTAAGTTACCTGAAGCGACAAAAAGTTAAAAAAGTCCCATACTTATGTCGCTTGAGTCAAGCCTTCTCCCAAATGGTCAATATATTTTAGATAGCTGAAAGTTAACAAAAGTCTTCAGAATCAAACGAGAGTCAGAGCATTCGATGCAGAAAAAAAGCCTTTTTTCTTTTCCAGCGACGACATGGAGTTAATCCGGGTCTTGAAAACACTCATATTGTAGGAGGGACGAAACCAAAAGCAGGTAAATTATTCCACAGTCAAGCTATTGAGTACGATAACCGCTCGTTAAAAACGACCAGTTCTCATGCGATAAATGATAACCATGAAGCTAAATATATTGGGCACGGGCTTAGCTTAACTCCCAGCAATGCTGACGTAACATCACAACATTCCCACCTGACGTCAATCAAGTTATTACTGGAGTTTTAATTTACTTCAAGTTTTAAAAAATAAGACCATATAAAAACATCAAAGGGGATAGATCCCGATGAACCTTTTATCAGTAATAAGCTTCTTAACTTATTTTTTGACCTTTTCATCTTAAAACAACCTTGCGCGATGGCAGCCATTTTCTTCAATAAATATCGAAGTATCTTGTTAAAATAGACACACGTCTAATAAAAACAGATAACAACTGACCGGCTTCCACTCACCTCGCCCGACAAACAGCCAACCACCAACAAGTAAATATAACGAGGTGAACTCTAATCCGACGGGAGATATCTCGGTTCCTTTGCTTGAATCTGACGCGTAGTTCTGAGGCCCGTGTTTGTCGGGTCTACGATATGCGGAAATTCAAAGGGTAATTATTATTGTTAGTTCTGGAGGAAACTTCTCCATTAACCCTCGGATTGGAGGAGTTAAGTATCGGAAGGATGTGTGGATCATTAAATTGTCGGTATTAAGTTTAATTGTCTAATCTACAGAGCAGACATTTGAATAGCTTTTGGCTTATGAATTGTCTAGGTCAATGCTACTATTTTAAGTTCGCAACGTACTTCATAGCTTAAAATATCATCAGTTATAGAGATTTAAAATATCCGATAATTGTCAAAAAATAATACAAAAATCCCCATAATAATATATCGTCGCCGGAAGGGCTGAAGCGTCATTCTGAGAAGTTTACACCAGAGCACTTTAAAGTTTTATTAAGTCTTTAGAACCTGGTTGGATATTGAAAAAAAAAAGTTAACTGAGGTAACCCAATGCACTTTTTAATTTACTTGAAGTGACAAAAAGTCCCAAACTTGGGTCGCTTGATTCGAGCTTTCTCCCAAATGTTAAATATATTTTAGATGGCTGGAGGGCAACAAAAATCTTTAGAATCAAATGGGAGTCAGAGCATTCGATGCAAAAAAAGAACTGACCAAAACTATAACATATTCGTATTTAATTCATATTTGACCAAAAATCGCTTAAGCTCTTTTGCCTTTTCACGATTTGCTAAATGCCATTTTTTTGCGACGATATGCTAAATGCTTTATTTAAAACGTTCAATAAGAAAAAAAAAACGAAAACAAAACGTTAATAACTGAATGAATCGATTTACTTATTAGATATTTTCCTACTAAGACTTAATCTAGGAGCTACGGGGTTTTAAAACATTAATTTGAATGTTGAATACTCAAAACACAACGCCATTTTTTATAATAATTTTCCAATAAATTATTAGAAAAAATACCCACGCAAGAATTTTTAGAATAGGGAAAGTCGGTCATGAACAAATAGTCATGCCATGAACCTTTCGCTAAAGCAAATAAAACGTATAATATATTAGTAAGTATGGTAATATAATAGTAATGAAAATAAATATGGTTGATTAAAACATTAAATTAGAGTACGTCTTTCATTTAAATTTATTTTATTCAAATTTTGCCAAAATTTAAGGTAGATATTTTTGTTAAATAAAATAATTCTATCAAAGGAATATTTGCGAAATATTTTCCGCAAAGGAAAGGATCCCAGAAAAATCTCAACATATGTAAGAATATAGTTGCTTTTAGTCCAACGAGATATTCCCATGTAATCGGTACTAAAAATACAACATCTTATCCCATCTCACGATACGACACCCAGAATGGTTCGAGTCGCTTAAAAAGGAGAAAAAAAAATACCTGCGGCAAAACACTACGCTCCACCAAACACAAAGGTTCAAATGGAAACTTTAGCTGACCAAAATCAACACCGTTTTTTTAATTCGCATATGTATTTTTTTAATGGAGTTCTACGTAATAAACTTTAATACTTTAAATTTATAAAAATTACTAACAACATTTAAACCGAGAATGTTGATAATTATCTACCAAACTTTTTCTAAGGGGTTCGGAATTCAAGTAAAACAAGGTCTTCGAATTGATATCTCCTAAGAACCAATTCGGTAGTATGACATTTTAGTGAGCAAAAACTTAAAAAAAAAAGATTTTGGTTTTTATTTATTTTTTTTCTAAAAACAGTTTGTGACAGAAAGAGTTGGGTCGCAAATAATTAAATACATTACAAAGTGCAATTAATCAGATCACAAACTAAAGAATAAATGTCGTTTTTTTACAGTGAATACCGCACAAGAGTCCCGACTGCTCCTAACCGTCTAGAGAGCCAGGGAGACTATGGCATCCCCAATTGGGGTATGTCGTGAGTCTGAAAGTAGTGGGGTAGGAAAGAAGATGGGAAGAGGGAGGTCGGAAAGTACCTGGCTATTCAGATCTGGTCACCAAATAGAAAGGCGTTAGGAAAAATATTAAAATTGATTTATGACTAAACCTCACCAAGCAATTTATTGCTTCTCCAATATGAATAAAAAAGTGTTTTGAAGAAAGCCACGTTCTTCCCTACTAAAAAACGGTGTACTTTCATTATAAGAAAAAAGTATTGATTGAGTTGCTACGCGATGTTTTTTTTCAGTTCCACGTATTTGTGATATTTACCATATGAGGGGTATAGAAGCAAAGGCAGCAATCTTTTTCACCCTAAATTATTTCTTGATAAGTTGATAAACCGTTTTATTTATCGTGAATTAATCATTTCATGAATATGTCGATAAATTAAGAGATTATGGTTTCAAAGTGTTCCAAGTTTAATGTACACAAACATTTAGTTGCACGAAATTATCTTTTTCTTTAAAATAATCATTCAAAAGTTGACAATGCTACATAACTGATTTTGTAGATTGCTGCTTTTGCCTCTAAGCCCCTCATGTTATATAACATGATATTAATAAGATTTTACTCTTTTCAAGATCGTTCGTACTTTTGGCCATCTAGTGTTTCGATCGGAACGTTTGTGCGCAGGAGGGAAATGGATTCCATATTACAGAACTAAGGTAGATAAGAATTGAGAGTAAAAACTACATTACCAAAGTAGCGTCATGAGACAAAAGTGTTTCTTTGCAGAGGTGAAATGGAAATTTCTGTAGCGCAGCGGGATAAATCCACTGACATTTATTTCTGGGAATCAACCCGAGATTGGTCGTATTCCGACACTGTGAGACAATCTGAATAATACATTATTTGATCGACAAATGGAAAGTGTGCTGCTTACTCAGTGTTGATTAAAGAAACGAGAAAACGCAACGCCGCAGATCAAATATAAAATATTTAATATATTCGTGGAAAAGTAATCACTTTGTGGTTTGACGTATTTAATGAAAATGAAATAATTACTTTGTATGAGACCACAGATTTTATTTTAATTTTTATGATCGATATTTGTTAATTTAAAATTATTCTTTAATCATCTTCTCAGTTAAAATTTGCCTCTTTCATTTCATATTACCTGCCTCTTTCTCTCTGTTCTTTTGTTATACTTTTAAATTTTATTCTATTGTTTTATCACTGTTCTATTATTTTATTTTATATTTTGTTTCGCCTCTTTCATTTTATATTATCTGTCTCTTTCTTTCTGTTCCTTTGTTACAATTTTAAATTTTATTCTATTATTTTCTCACTGTTCTCTTATTTGATTTTATATTATGTTCTCCCTCTGTATGTATATATAATCGCACACTTTGTATTTTTTGTTTGGTTTAATTTTGAACCCTGATGATGCTTACGCTAAGCGCAACCGGTCGGTCATAAAAGATAAAATAAATTCTGTGGTCTAATACAAAGTTATTAATTAATTTTCATAAAATATTTAACTTTAATTCAAGATACACATGATTAAACACATTTAAAAAGAGCTCTGTGCTTCAGAAATAGGTATTTAAAAAAACAAATGGAATTCAAACACAAGGGAATTTTATGAACACCACAATTAATATTCATAAACATATTTTTCAAGCCTCCATGAGATATTTTCGGTTTTCATCTTGCCGTAATAATTTCATATGAAGTTCTTACTGTCTACTTAAAAGCTTGTAATTGTCGTTATAAACTGTCTCTTGATCTTTTGTTGTTCGTGCCTAGTTCTTCTGTTATTTGTTATGTTCTCAGTGTTTTGAATATTTACTGGTAAGAATGTTTTTTCTTTGGTAACAATAATTTTCTAAAGTATCAAATTATTTTCCAAAGCTTAGTATTTCGTTCTCTTCGTTTTATAAACTTTAATTTAATTTATTCTTGGATACATTAAAATATTCATATGTAAATACATTATAATTTTCAATTCAACATCCATCTTGCACCTTAAATAGATATTGCATAGTTTGACTAGTATTAATGTGAAAGTTTAAATCTATGTAAATCAGGTGTTTGGAAGTAATTTTAAGTAGGAAGAGGACTCCTGAATAGATTTTATCGACAAAGTACATTAATGTTCTATGTTAAAAGCACAAAAAATGCTGTAAAATTTCGAGGCAATTAATTAAAGTAGATTTGTTTTTAAAAGAGAAATATTAATTTTTATCTTCATGTAAATTTTGGTTCCGTTCAAAGATTTTTACGCCTGTAATTAAAGAGATGAGCTCAAAGTGGAAATTGATGGCAGAGATATAATTAGATTATTGAATAATTTCAGAATGGATTGATGGAAGATCGGGGAAAAAGAAAATTGATTGGGGCCGCTGGTTGCTTGTTAAATTGGCTGAAGTATTATTCAGTTCTCGAAGCAGCCAATGAAAAGGAAAGACGGCAAAACATAATTGAGGTTGTTTATTTTAATTAGCAATTTTAGTTCGAGATAAATTTAAGGGGTCTCTAATGATTAGATTGGCAGACTGCCTGTTACTGGAATATTTCAATTTCAAAGGATAAAGTTTCTGACGTAGTCTTTACTTTATGGACACGGTTAATATTTAAGAATAAATTAGCATTTTGAGGTAGTTTCAAAAGTATTTGATGGTTTAAATATTGCCATCCTTCAGCAATTCGATTCTAACGCTTTTCCTTTCACCAAATATTCATTTTAAGAGCAAATTTCTTTTCACAAGAAAGCTGAGCATATGTTTGAAAAAACCCTTTACATTTAGGGTTCGTATTAGCGCTCCAACTCGCCATTCAAGATAAGCGAGGCGAGTAGAATGGGTACTTTTTCCCCACTGCATTCAAATGTGCAGGAATGAACGGTCCATTCCGTTTTGCTATTCTGGTCGTGTTTAGAAACGACATGGTGGAGCTCGCATTTACATGTCGCCACAGAATGACAACGATATATTTTTTATTGCCAGTATTATGGGACGTCGTAATTTCCGCAGCTGAAAACTGAGATGTGTACGTTTTGAAGTGAAGTGACAACAACATTCTAACGAGTTTCCTACTTCCTACACTTTCTTCTCGTCCGCCACGACAGTCGAGGATTTATGAGGGCACTACGTTTGTCATTTTAAAATGCTTGTATTTCAGGCTGTAAGAATAACATATTTTCAATTGTAAAACTGCCACTTGACTTTCAAATATCTGTGTTTATGCATAATGCATGGAAGACTACCTAAAAAAATACTAATGTTTCTAGAACTCCACTGGACACTATATGTTGTTCGGTTTTAAAAAAAATAAAAAGTTACATTAACTTCACACAAGAGGCCTTGAGGGAAATAATTTCCCTCTGAGCCTATGTTATCTTTGGGGAAACTGTGTGGAGGAATATATCCATGAAATGCTCGCCTTTTGACCTACAGAGATTCTTTAGAACTACTACTTCAGTAGTAGATCAATGAGAGAAATATCATAGAAGTAAATCGTAGTCCATGGCTTCAAAATCTACGTGATTTGTGCCGATATAGTTGTGCCAGGCTGCAGCTTGCATGGTGAAGCTCGTTGAGCTTTGAGTTCCTTACGATCGTAATCTTTTTATAAACGAATACGCTATAACTAATTTAGATTTTATTTAAAATCAAAAATGATTCAAATTTAAAACAATCAATGAATGCATCACGTCCTCAAGAATCAACGAATTTCCAATAAAATAATACATTTTGAAACTGTCTTTAATTGGATTTTGATATTTATTTAGTTTTGAGTAAGCTTTACATCATCCGTGCCAAGTTTAAGTCCGATCCTCGTTGAAGAGCCCTGACATTATCCGTCCTAAATCCGTTCATAGTAAACCCGTTCCACGGAACCGAACCTTCGTCTGCAGGATATCTCGGGTTACTCCGGAAAGCCTCTCAAACTTTAAGATCCAAAAAGCTCTCAGAGTGTATACAAACGAGAAGAGATTACTGATGCGAGAGTATTTAATGTAGACACTCTACGATGTATGCACCCGGTGCTTAGAGTTTTCTGCACATAACATAAAATCCTCACATTGTTCGATGGAGTATTTCATTGTTTGAAACGCTATTATACGAAGTTTAAAGAACATTTATCTTAACTTAGATATAAATGCAATATATAACATCCAGTAAGAAGGTTTTGTCTTGAAGTGAAGATTCTATTACCGCGAATAAGAAATGCTAGACTGAATTAATGTTCATATGTGAATAAACTTAGAAGAATAATAAACTCGTCATGGTGAGGAATAGTTCTGAAATTAGAGTTTATCTGAACAACACAAACTAAGGATTGTACGTATTGGTATTTATGTATTCACTTCCGACCATGATGTCCTTGCCAAACGTAACTGAAACACAGCCTTTGTTTTGTTGAAGCCTGTTTATTGTTTGTATGAACAACATTGACGACCTCCGTGGTTGAGCCGGTGAAAGACCACCATTCAGAATCGTAACGGTATTTGAAATGGCTTTGACAGTATTTAGTGACCAAATCTGAATAACCAGGTACCTTCTAACCGTCGCGTTTCTCATCTCCTTCTCTTCCCAATTTCTTTCAGCATCATATCATATCAAAGCCGATTGGAAATGCTATAGTCCTACTGGATCCAGATAGTTGGGACTCTTATGCGGTATTAACATGAAAAACCAGCGCATGTGAATTTGGCAGCCACCTCTAATCTGGAACCCCAAAATACATTAAAAAAACACTACACTGTGCGGAAACGGGGGTCCGTTTAGTGAATTCCCCTATATTAACAAACGGATTGCATTATTTGAAGCACAAACATCAGGTCGGAATACTGTCCTTCTTCTACCAGTATTTCAATGAAAGATGCTCTAAAAAGCTTTCGTCATTGATCCTTTCAGCACCGATGCACAGCCGGGAAGCTCGCCAAACGCGCGCCCAACTATTTGTAAACGGTTGACATTCGTCACATCAGAACGGCTCGCTTCTTCTACTCGTTATTTAATTCAACAGTTCAGCTATGACATGATTTTCCTTTCAGACCTAGGTTCACTTATTAATTTCCTCTGAAATACCCTCTACACAGCATCCCCAAAGATGAAATAGGCCCATAGGATAATATTTCCTTCAGGGCTTTCTGTGTTAAGTTGATTTAAAAAAAATCCTTTCTTCGGACTTAGCCCCAAATTATTCTTCCACCATATACTATATGTACCATCGTACATGCCCCAACCATCTAAATCTACTTCAAACAAGTGGGAGAATGAAGAACAGAAAAAAATAAAAAATTGCAAGGCCGGTGCATATAAGTTTATCGACTGAATTCTTTTCGGATTCCTTTAAATAACATATTTATAGTAAATAGTGCATAAGACGCAAGGCAAAGGTGATAATATATCGAATTTCAAAACTAAAATGCTTAATGACAAATTAATGAGAAGTGGAAAACAAAGAATCATCGATTCGGGAATAAAATGTGATTGCCCACAAAGAGTTCGACGACGAACTTAACGGTCAGCACTAAAAAATACACATTTTGTAGGATTTCAATAGGAGCAATACTACAAGTGATTTATATTTGTTAAATAATACAAAAAATCTTAGACAAAAATGCACATTACCGATCCCGATATGTTATAAACAATAGGTCAGCAAAATTACAAATATCTAGGAATAAAATTCTTTAATAGTTTACCGGAAAAAATAAGATTGATTAATGATGATCTCAAAGAATTTAAAATACAATTAAAAAACTTCACTGAAAACTTAAAATAAATATTTTTGAAAAATCATTACAGCAAATTATTAGTAACTAAATAAATAACACCCCCTCATACACACAAGGACAGCTTTTTTATGAACCTTTATAATTTATAAGGAAATGTTAGATTTAAAAATATGTATATTAATATAACACTTTACATTATAATGTATAATCTCTGTTTTAGATTATCTACTATGTATTATGTTTGATAATAAAAAAAAAATCCATCGGAAAAGGTTTGTGGTTTCCAGTGAATAAAACTCTCAAATTATAATCTTTTAATTTCCATATAAAATACAAACTATAACTTACTTCACTTCAAATTGGACATTTGAGTATGTATTTCATAGAATTTAAAAGATTACATATTTTCGTTCTGTGGTTTAACATATTTCAAAAAGTGAAATAATAACTTTGTATAATACCACAGATTTTTTTTCCAGTATGCCAATTTTCATAAAATTTCTCATTATTCTTTTATCACGTTCTCAGTTGACGTTTTGCCTCTTTGTTAAAATTTAAATGTTATTTTTTTGTTTTCTTACAGTTCTCTATTTAAAATTTTACATTGTGTTCTTCCTCTGTATGTATGAGTATATACGAGTATAACCACACACAATGTATTTTTGTTTAGTTTAATTTTGGACCCTGATTACAGCTTAATTTTTTATTTACTTTAGACATTTTCCCAACAACCGATATAGAATTCACAGAAACATCATTTGTAATATTGCTTGTATAAGAATCGTACAAAGTGACGTTTAACGCCATTTTTAAGTGCTGACGCTTAAGATGAACTGCCGACTTCGATAGATAAAAACCACCAAGAATTGGATAAATAGAGACATTTTTGAGAGACGTCTACTTTCATAACTAAAATCCAGTAAGCAGGTAAAATAAATAAATACAGGTTAAAATAGGTAACTCATAATGCGTACATAGAATAAGCTGTTAATTTAATTACAAATTGACAGTATATTGATTGATATGAGATTAGCTATGCGTAGACTAATTAATACTTATTATTATTCAACCGTCACAAAATAATATAAACTTCCTTGGAAGAATATTAACGAACTACTAAGATGATCAAAATCCATAATTCTACTGACACTTAACTCCCAACTTGTGTCAGTAAATTCACTTATTACGTGACCCGTGAAATTTATAAAACAATCCCAGAACAATTTTTCTCAACTAAAATAGAGGGGTCCAGTGAAGAAAGTCGTAGATAAAGTTAATGGTCCAACTTTTAGTGGAGCCGGGTGCTTAAGTGGGTGAAACTTGATTTTATTTAAAAAAAAATATATATTATCATCTAAAAACCTCATAGTAATACTTACTTTGTAAAAATATAAAAAAAGTGTATGCCCAGAACTTAAAACTGATATAACTAATCATGCAATCGCATTTTTAATTCACACGTTTGACATTATTTTCTTTGTATTAAGGTAAATCTCTAGCAAGTTTTTTGTCAAGTAAATTCAAACAAGCATGTACGAGGCCTATTCAAAAGAAAAGGTGAATTTTGAATTTTCGCGGGCTGTGTACATTCAATTCTCGTTTTTTTTGTAATGTTGGTACACGTATGTTTATCATATGTTAGCAATATCAGCCATTTTAGATTAGTGGTTTGTTTTTGACAACTGGAAAGGTTAGTCACGTTTTGTGTGGTCTTCGATTTTTTACTTTTGAAAAAAATGGATTAAAGAATATGTATTAAATTTTGCGTTAAAAATGAAATAAAGTGCTGCAACGCACTTAAAATGTTGACTGTGGAATTCGGCGAGTCTACTTTGTCTCAAAAAAGTGTTTAAAAGTGGTACAATCGCTTTACAGAAAGCCGAGAAGATGTTAATGACGATTAGCGTCCTGGAGTTGTGGAATAACAAATCATGGATTTTATTCTTTGATCCATTTTTTTCAAAAGTAAAAAATCGAAGACCACACAAAACGTGACTAACCTTTCCAGATGTCAAAAACAAACCACTAATCTAAAATGGCTGATAATGCTAATATATGATAAGCATACGTGTACCAACATAACAAAAAAACGATAATCGAATGTACACAGCCCGCGAAAATTTAAAATTCACCTTTTCTTTTGAACAGGCTATGTATATACGAGTATTCATCAATCTCCCGAGGGAAAAAAACGTCACAGAACTGAGACATTTAAGTTGATTAATGAATTTAATAAGAAAATAATAATATAATATGTATGCGAGAAATGTAAACATTAGAGTCAAAGAACACATTAGATGTTTAACAAGTATAGGTTTTTCCGAATTTGCCGAACATTTAATTAAAACTAACCATACTTTTAATAAAAATACAGGTGTACAAATAATTCATAAAAATGGAATAGGTTTGCGCCTTAACAATCTAGAAGCATTAGAAATTTCAAAATCAAATAATAATAATAATTGCCAAATTTTAAACAAACAATTAGAATTAACTAAAAGTCCGATTTTAAGAATGTTCCCCTTCTCCTCTTCCCATCCCCCTACCTCTCTACCTACTCCATTACCACCCCCTCTCTGATGCTTTGTCCTGTTTATATTAATGTTTTGTCTCTTTCACTAATTTCTTTGTCTACTGTATTACTCTATATTTAATCTTAGTTTATACTTATACGTTCCTGATGAAGGTTAAGTCTAACCGAAACCGGTCGAATTGTTATATGTGTATAAATAAAGTGGCTTAAAACAAAATTATTTTTTATTTAAAATATAATATGTCTTTGCACACCTTTTTTTGAAGCCAACTAGTATCAGTCAAAACCAAAAAATAACGTACAAAATCATTTTCATCGAATAACAATGTTAATACCACATTTAAAAGACATTATGTAATGTTATTATATCGTCATCAAAAAAGCATTTGGAAAAAACTATTCCATTTTTTTTAAATTCCCGAACGATTCCCACTGTAGAAAAACTAAACAATGTCTGTGCACTATTACTTATTTATCAATATTTCAGCTAACAACTTTACTAGTGAGTTGTTTTTGCAAGGCATTTATTAAATGTTAAACTCAAATTCAAATATTTATGGATTGCAATGGAATCGAGCCCGCAACTTCCTTACTCGAAATCAAATACGTTTACCGCAATGTTATGAAGAATGTTGAATTTCACGCGCCGGTTCAGCGTTGGTTTATTTAAACCGGACGTAGGTCATCAAATTAGGCACATGACCCGTGTTTATAAGTGAGGGGGTTTGAGTGTAAGACTACAGCAAGAAGGATCTAAAAATACCAAAGGTAATTCTACATTTAGAAATGATACGTGGGCTTTATTGACCTTTAAACATTTTAGTTATGTCTGGGCAGTGGGCAGTATTATTTATTTGATTTCTCAACAACCCATTAATATCCTCAATACTCCATAGAGATATCCAATTCATAGATCACTCGATAAGCCGAGAAAATGAACGCAGTCCATAGATCTAAAGATTAGTAGACGCGAAGATAAATTATTCTCAAAGTATTAATGATTTCTAAAACCTATGTTGAAAACTTAATCAAGTCTGGACGAAGACAGGCTGATTAATTTTGTTTAAGTGAGTTTAAGTAAGTTTTTTTTATGTGAGGAGTGGAATGTCTGGTATTGATTTATTGCTAAGCTTAAAATGATTTAATTTTGTTTTAGAAAGTGCGTGACACAAAACATATTTCAATGATCATAAAATTTCAAAGAATACATTATGTGGGAATAAAAAACACCTTAACTAGCTTCTATCAACACATGTCATGATATATTTTAAATTTGTTAAATGTTACTAAATGGTTGGTTCTAGGGTATTAAAAGCTGGACTAATTTTTTGATCTGGAATTTAAAAGTCACGCTCTTATGTTCAACTTGAAACGTCTTTTTTTTATAAATGTAAAAAAAACAAGACAAGACGTCATATTTAATTTAATTTTTAATTTTATTATAAATACATATAAATATGAATTTAAGGAAAACCACATATACAAACAGTAATTCGTCAAAAAAATATATATCCACTGGAGAGTTTGTCCGCATCCTAACTATTTCTCACGGATTAACATTTTGTTTCATTTTTTCAATTGTTCAATAATTAATAATTATTTAATTGCTTGGTAAATTAATCACTGTGAACATTTTTTAATAATTAAAAAAACTTAGATTCATCAACTATTTTGATAATATTTTTTGAGTTATTTAGTAATTAGTAATGATTGAATTGTTGGATTTTGACATATTCTGAACTATTATTATTTTTATACATTTTTGGTATATATATATATATATATATTCTTTATGGAATGTATGGGATTGCACTAACCTCCACAAATTCCTCAATAAAGAATAAATAAAATTGAATAACAAAAAAAAACTGCTTATAAACTGGGTTGAAGCATGGTAGTAACATTGAATAATAAAAAATATACTTAATACATTTCTGTAAAATGTGTATTTAATCGGCCTCTACGGAAAGCAAAAAAAATGTTGTACTGGATAGATGGGTAAATCATAAGTTCTAAGTAGCCTAGCATTCGAAATAATCCATACATAAAACATTTGAAATTTGATATTTTTTTACCTAAAAACAATATTAAGAAAATTGATGAAACGTTGTAATATAACAACTCGTCTTGTAAAATAAATTTTTCATTAAACTTGTAAAAAAAGCAAGCAATTTTTTTTTTGAGAAGCTTTACGACTTTTATACACAGATATCATAAAATAATAAATAAACGTTTCAACGAGAAAACTCAATTGCTTTTATTGAAAGAAGATTTCGTTTCCAGATAAGAACCTATTTTTTTACTTTTCCCTTTTTATCGTTGGTTTCATTCGGACAGTTTTGCAAATAAAATCCGAATCGCCATCGAACAGAAAGTCATGGAAGTTTATTCAGATGCAAACTATCCCTGCATTTGCAACTTTAATTAGCCGAGTGAACTTTGCAAGGTTTTAGAATCATTTGAATTCAAGCTGTTGTTTGTTTTTTAAATAATGTTTGAAGAAAAAACTGTTTAATTAGTTAAAAACGCTTTAAAAATAATTTTGTATTGGATAGATGAAAAAGTTTGTGGCATTTGTTGTTTCTGAAAAGTCTTCGAAGACTCATTTATTGGTAAAGTTTGAATAACTTTGGTAGGACTAAATTTCTTCATTTGAACAAAAGGGGTAAGTATAAAAATACGTTTAAAACTTAAAATCATTGCAAAATTACTCCGTATAAAATTTTACGTGCGATACAATTTCGATTTAGAAGGTTTCAATTTGTACGCCTCATTCCTTTGAAAGCCCATTCCAGAAAATATCTTCTTTAATGGTTTAATGAATAGATCCATTACTTTTATAAAAAAATTAACATTTTGCAAATAAACCGAGATAATCTTACAGAAGCGCCTTGGAAAAGCTTTCAAAAGAAAGTCTTTATAGAATAGTATTCTAAGCATTTAACATTAAGTCAGATAAAAAGTTACGAGTTCGATTCTTAGGTATCCTAATCTCTTTTTTGTGATCTAAGGTCAAATAAAAATATCGGTTTTAAGGAAAACGGTTTGGACATTTTTTTAAATTTCAAATTTTGAAGCAGACAAGGTAAATCAGAAAAAGTTTCACTCATTTGTTTTATTCTCCAGACTATTTGTATTATAATATAGAGTATCAATATTTCTATTAAAGGGGACTTATAATTTTATGAAATTACATACCTACTTCCAACAAAAATATAATTTGTACACTTGTCACATGCTCATATAAAACAACAGATATGAAAAGCCGATTTTAGATTTATATATGTATATTATGGACGCTGCCAGGTTGGCTGTAGAGATTTGAATTCGTATATTTGATAAAACAAACAAAATTCATCTACTTCTGTTGTAAGTATCATATATAAATGAGTTCGTAAAGTTCATGTATTAAATTTGCTTTGTAAACTTAACAGCATCATACATTCAAACAAACAACTGTGAATATTTATAATGTCAAAATGCATTTTAAATGAAGCAGCTTTATGCTCTCAGTTCAATAATATGCGAACCGACAATTCCCAGATATAAACAAAATGTTGTAAGTTTATAAACGTCTGGCGAAACATATTAACATTTCTACATAAGTGCGAATTGCTTTATAAGATCCCCTTCCGTATAACAGTAACACGTTGCAGGTAATACAAATTCATTCACCGAAATGTTTTAGCTATAATATATTTTATTTTCGTATTATGGTGATAAGGTTGGTCGACATAGGTGTTATTTCATATTAGAATATGTTAAATTTCTACAATTTTTCCGGTAAATAAGTGATGGTTCTTTATTGATTGATAATACATATTACCGAGAAAAGTTAGGTTGAAAAACTAGGTCCTAAATATAACGATTATAGTTTCACAAAAACACTTCTAAAGTGTCTTAAATGATAGCTATTTAATGTATACAGTTAAGTATACTCAAAAGATATTTCATTAATTCAATAATAAGCACAATAGTGATTTTAATAATATCAATTAATTGTTGTGTTAGGAAACTATGTTGAAACACGCCGAACTTACTTATGTTCAAAGAAATTCGTCTAGAAACATACTGGGTCTACGAAAGAGGAATATCCATGTGGTCGTCTTGCCAGTGGATATCTGGTTGTGACGTCTTGTTTTACTGTAATATAAGACTTAGCAATGCTGTTTTCCGTGAAATTTATAAGAAAATGATTATCGCGCTTTCACAAATAAAATGCAGCATTAAAAAAAATCAAATCGTACGTATACCGACTACAAACATTAAAAAAAATATCATTGGAATTATATCATAATACAAAACGGAAAAATAGAATCTTCTATAATTATTGGTATTATTTAAATAAACTCAATTTAAAACTTTTGGATAGAGTAAAAATATTTTTTTTTTTGTTTAGCCACGCGTAAAATAATTACAATTTTATGATTATTGGTATTATTTAAATAATTAGTACAAAAAATCCACATTTAAAACATTTTTGTTGGAGATTAAATTATTCAATTATTTTAAGGTCTTTATTTAATATGAATGACTTTATCCAAGACACCGTCGGGTGTAGAGCTTTGTATACCATATAAAGATGGTAGCCAAACCGGGAGAAAAATTGAAATAAATTTTATTAAAAATTTTCAAATAAAGAGTGAGATCGATTAATAATGCCGGTATTTTATAAGGTCTCGATGGCTGAATTGTCAGAAACGTTACTCCCGGATAGAGTAGAGTTCGAGTTTTGGTCGCGACCGTTACATTTTTTCTGTTTCATATTTACGTTGAAGATTATTGATATTATTTCAATTATTGATTTAAAAACTTTTTTTTGCACTAGATTTTCACTAACGACTTGTGAAACGTACTGTCCACATACAAGCCAATAGTAATAACCTGTGTAACTTCATTAAATATACCTAAACATATTCTTATTTTTTATGTTAAGAAATGCAAAAATACTTCAAAAGATGAGGCTTGTCTCTTTTAATAAATAATTATTTTTTTCATTAATAAACCGCTATATGCAACATTTTCAAATAATAATAAATCCAATGGAGCTCACCGTCCGTTTGAGAGCAGTGAACTTGTTAAGGGCTGATGTATGTTAGGCCTTAAGGTTGTTGGGGTTTGGGGAATTAACTTGAGTTAGGGTGCGGTCTTTAAAAAAGGGTTTACGAATTTGACCCGGTGCGTCGTATACAAGGGTTTTTCTAAAGGTTGATCGATATTTTGACCTTTTCAAAATGTTGAAGTGCGTAAAAAAAAAGTCATTTGAAAACCTTCTACTACGCATCATTTAATATAAGTAACTACGAGAGTTCAACTCTCCGCTTGTGGAAAATATTTCTCTGAAAGCTGACAATATACGAGCTGTGACAGTGACCAAACTTTTACATTTATTATATTTTTCTAACTCTCAACGGTCCATAAAACCTTGCAAATTCATCAATGCACAGAAAAAAAATCACTCATTCTGGTAAGATAAGTCATTTCAGTGAGAAAACAAATAAAGGAAAAATGTCATGGCTTTTCAATGATCCATTGCGCATATTATTTGATTGATATCATGAACCAATTTTTGTAAACTGAAAACGTATTTTAAAATCAGTGATGCGTTTCAACATTCAATTCATCTATTTTTGTTTTTCTGCAACGTAACTGGAATTCAAATTGCAATTCAAAACCATCACAAAAAGTTGCAATTAGTGATGTGTTGTTTTAATGAACCATTAGTTTCATGAAGAGGTGCATATAAAAAATTATGGCATATTGATTAGTGTTTTCCATTTTCATTTTATGTAAAAAGAGGTTTAACTGACTCTCAAAATAATTTATTTTTATTTTTAAATACATAATCTTAATATGGAGATGTTATTTAAGTTTGTAAAAATACCGTTCACAATCGAGATGGCAACAAACGATTTATACACATAATAAAATGTACATACGTGTAAAAACCTACGTATATTGGAGGTTTATTTTTTGACTGTGCAATTTTTGGTAAAAAAATTTTCAAGAGGAATCATGCTTTCGTGTTGTTCTTAAATTAACATCCTCGTAAATCATTTTTCGTGTAAAAGCAATCACTCAATGTTTTAATTTTTTTTTAAGTAAACATATCGATTTGTGTGAACCACGCAATTTATTCAAGTAATCGCTCATTGGTTTCGCTTGTAAGATAGTATATTATCAAAAATATCAAAAAGGTTTGAACAGCAACCACAGAAAGATTACGGGGTGATGTGTAGTGTGGTGTATATATTTATAATTTGGTACATAAATATATGGTAAATGTATATTTCTCTTTATACCACATATACTGTACATATTATATTTTTCCTTAATCAAACTGCAATGCACACAATAACAGAAATACAATATGAACATATTATATTTTTTTAATGGAAGAGTAGTATAAAATCCAACATGTAAAATAATTGTAATTTATGACCATGTAACTAATAGTTCATTAATAAAAAATGAATAGATATAATTTGAATAGCTATAGAATTATTTATATGCTATAAGTTTCATAAAAGTACACAATATGAGGAATAAAAAAAGAAACTAAATGGTTCTGGAAAAATATTTTGATGTTACCACATACATATTTAAGATTATCGACGTAGACAGAGAGTTTAAGGAAGAAAAGTACAAAATAAACCAATATTTCGGCTATAATTATTGGCAAAAACAAATGTAATCGTGTTGCTACATCGTCGATAGTAAAAAAAACACTTTCTGCCAACGTCACTTAAATAAGTTTACAACGTAGGTCCTATATTGACAGTTTTGAAAAATATCGCTAATAAATTGTGTATAGAAAGATAATGAATATATCCATGATGCGATATCATCGACACTAAAATCTTCCTGATAGTATCATCACCTAAATGTTAAGCATTAAATTTTGAAATATAATGTATATCGAAACATTTCAATTTTGTAATCAGTAGGAGATTATCCCTTTTTTGTTCAATTAATTTTTTTTTACTAAGAATCTTGCATGGAACAAAGGTGGATTCGAAGAAGAAAGTGAATGTAACATCTTCTGATATCATCACATAAATTAACAATAGATAGTTCATAACGACAATTGCGCAGAATACACCAATAAATTAGAGCATTAAAGGAAAAAAATAATTTAATAATGCTCCGATATCTTCGACACTAGAACCCTTTCTGATATCGTTAATTAAATTTGGGATAACATAATACTCCTATAAACGAGAGTTTTTAATATTTTGATAATACTTGTTAATGAAATGTTATTTCATTTTTCTGCAATTAATTGAATACGTGCGATGGAAAGCGAACTTGAGCAAATAAATTATGTTCACCTTTTAAGACTCAGCATTAGGAAAGCTCTTTGCTGATTTTTTTCTAGAGTAGGTGTTATTTTCCTTTAATAACTCAAATTTCAAAAACTTTTTAACAACACATTCTGATATCCATTCTAAAAACATTTAAGAAAGTTTAAAATTAAGATTAATCAGCGCACAATTTCACAATGAGAATTGCGCAAAATTCAGGTAGGAAGTGGAGTGTGGAAGAAAAACCGATTCTAATAATGTTCCGACATCGTCGACAGTAAAATACTTGCAATTATTATTATTATCTGCAGAACTGTGCCGGGAGGAACGGAGAGAAAGAAGACAAGATCTCCGATTAGGTCAGGGGATGCGTCCGTAAAAGGGATGGGATGGAAGGGATGAAACGTGCTCGCAACAACCCCCTGCAGATTATCAAAGTGAAGTATCGGAACGTTCTAGAAAGACTTTGAAGAAGAACAGGGCACAAAAGAAGGAGAATAGGATGTAACAAAGGAACCAATATACATTTCAGCATCATCATTATCATAATGAAGATTGCCGGTTATCGATGAGCAAGGAATATTTAAAAAAATCTTTGTGGTGTAAATTGAAACTCTGATTTGACGAGCCTCTAATATTTTCAGATTGTAAACAAGGCTTTGTAAAGCACCTATAGCAAATAACCCAAATTTCGGATCTCCCGATTGTCAAATAATGTATCAAGTAATGTAATAATGTGTAATGTTATTCCCCAATGTTTATCAGTAATTATATTTCCCTAAAGAAAGTACAAATCCGTCTAAAACTAGATGAATTCAAACTCAAATAAATTTGTGATTAGTCGAAACGTTTTTATTAATTTTCGTTTGTAATGACGCATGCAAAAATCTTTCAAGGTATTTAAAATTATAATTATCCAACAATAATAGAGAAAAAAATTATTACGCGCTCTAAATAATTAGATTTACTAGCTGATTATACTTTCTACTTATGTTTTTTCTTATTAAACAACTTTTAAAAGGTATCAAACAATATGTTATCTTGTTTAATTAAATGAGTGCTTAAAGTTAATTTCAGAGCTCTATAGCTCATAATGAATAATGCGGGTTAAAAATATTTGCACTTAACCATAAATTGTCAGAAAAAGCTTTGCATTTTTCAGAATATCAGATCTTACTGTCAATGAAACGTAGATATACATATTTCTGCTTTGTTGAGAAAATGATTTAATACCAATAAACTAACAGGGTGTTTGCAACACAATGGTGATTTACTCGGATCTGTATAATTTCAAGATACCACCCGCTTCGATTTACGATATCTTGATTGGATGATATCTCATCGAGCGGAAATTACAATTGGCCAAAGCAATCATGGCTGTCAGTCTACTCTATAATTCTTGTACGAGTAAGAATGGACCAACAAATGAACTAACATCAAAGTATTTCATTTTCATTTCAAACGTCGGTATCTTCCTAAATAAACTTGCGAAATGCTTCCTTTAAAATGGAGATTACTTCCTTAAGTTATTTTCTTCTTTGATGATGCATATAGAAAATGAGTTTTCCTTGATCCATCATAGAATAAATTCATCTGGGGCTCGAAGGAAATCTCATCTTTGCACACAAACTTACCGCTGGTTAAAAATTTAAAACTCATCTTCGATATGGATGTTTTGAAAGTTTATAAGGACTAAGATTCACCACTACCTAACTTTTTCTATTTCTTAATATTAAACATACAACTTGAAGTTTTACTCAGCACTATTTTTTCTAAATATTTTAAGTGAATATTTAAAAAAGAAGGAACAAACAAAATGACGCCTTGATTTTTAACCTTTGGAAACAAAACTAAATAAATTAAGTTCGTGATGAAATGACTTTCCTAGCTGAAAGTAATTTCGTTGAACACCACTGAGCGTCATTTAAAATGGCGCTAGCCGTATCTGGTGACGTGGTCTGAAGAGTTAGCTATCTACTCGGATCAATTATTGATTTTATTATTATTTAAAAATAAAAACAAACATTCCCGGCTTAAGAATAACCTGAAAATATTTGAAGAACTTCTACTACCATCATAATAAGCGGAAGATGTTGCTTGTGTAATGATTGGAAGATTTAGCCAGCAGATGAATTGAACCCACGACGCCCGGGTAGGAATCCGACGCGTTTGTCCACTCAGCTACCGACCGGTCATAATACAATAATGGATTTATATGCAAATAAGCAACATGATTTAAATATAAGAGTTGAATAAAAATCTGATGTAAAACACATGTAAATATATGTACTGAAAAGGTTAATAAAAATAAATACACATAAAAATGTTCGAAATACCATAGTTTTTTTCATACTTAACATCTGTGGTGTAAGGTCGAACTTATCCGATAAATACACCGGCAACATCACACATCTGTTTGATCTATATATATAGAAACCGCATACAAAAATTACCTTAACTACCTTTTAATTACCTTGAAAAGTTAGAATCTCCAACCAAATAATAAGTATATCTTTTACGCTTGTAGAAAGTTAATGCACTTTACTCCCTGAAACCTTTTATAATATACAACTTAAAAGTAATTTTGAGCTATTTGATATTTAGTGCCTTTTTATTAGCTCATGCCTAAATTATGTTAATTCTGCGCAGGAATTAAGTGCTTATATAAATAGGTAAAATTTGTGCGAAAAATTAACACTCTTTAGGTATGAGCCAGCAAGTATACTGCCAGTAGCTCAAAATGAATGTAAACTAACATTAAGATCGGTGAGTTAAGATCCAGCGTCAATCCTCGTCTATAATTACGTCTGCGTCTGAGAGGAGCGGAAATAAAAGTCAGTCCACGATGCAGTTTGAAGCTAAATTAAGCCGAGATAGAAATAAAGCCAGGCTTGACTGTGCAGCGGGAAAGTGCAGTGGTGCAAAATCGCGGAAATGCATTTCCCTCATAATTCGACACTGCGCCGATGTGAAGTAGATATTCATGACGCACACAGCCCGCGCCGCTACATCGCATCGGATTCAATTGAATGCTTTGTTTACTATGAAAATACATTATTTGTGGATTTGGTTCAATTACTGATTTATTGGGGTACGGTATTTCTTTGTCAATTGAATTGTATTATTTTAACGTTATTGTTTATATCTAAGCTGCTACAAGTATTTATTTAGTTCAGTTTTAATAAACAATAATATATAAAACTTATCAATTAAAAAAAGGAACAAAAAAATACAACATGAACGAAAGAATTGTGTGGTAGGTCTCACAAAAAAAGTAAATTATAAAAATCTAAATATCAATCTTAGGTATATTTCTTGGAAGGTCATAAAATATATCATTATTCATTAATCACATCAGTTGACGTTTTGTTTCTTTCTTTCTGTTCCCTTGTTATAATTTAAATGTTATTCTTCTCTCTATTATTTTCTCATTGTTTTGTTATTTTATTATGTAATTTGGTCTCCCTCTGTATGTACATGGCCTGTTCAAAAGAAAAGGTGAATTTAGAATTTTCGCGGGCTGTGTGCATTTGACTATCGATTTTTTTTTGTTATGTTGGTACACATATGTTTATCATATGTTGGCATTATCAGCCAATTTGGATAAGTGGTTTGTTTTTGACAACTGGAAAGGTTAGTCACGTTTTTGTGTGTTCTTCGATTATTTATTTTTGAAAAAAATGTATCAATGAATATGTATTAAATTTTGCGTTAAAAATGGAACAAAGTGCTCCAACGCACTTAAAATCTTGACTGTGGCTTTTGAACAGGCCTCGTATATATAACCGCACACTTCGTGTTTTTTTATTTATTTATTTAGTTTCATTTTGCACCTTGGTGATGCTTAGGCTAAGCGAAACCGGTCGGTCATAAAAATGTAAATAATATTCGTGGTCTTATAAAAACTTTTTTTTTTCATTTCTTTAAATAAAAATCTCCTTCATTTTCTCACAACGGTGAAGGTGTATTGCGATTTTTGTAGCTGTCAATGAAATTTAATGAAGAGTGCATATTAAATTAAATCACTTTTATCTCATTAATAAAGAATTATATCTGTCAGTGTGGTATATGCAGTAAAACTATTGAATGGGCGCGATGAAATTTGCACAGTTTTTTCTGTCTGGAATGTCTAGGTCAATGTTATTACTTTCTGCTTACAGCGTTTCCACAAGAAGCTATGATTATTATTTTATTTTTGTTTTTATAACAAATATTATCAAATAAATTGACAGATGTTTTACCTTTAAAATACATCGTCAAACTTATAATTAATAAAAAAAAAAAAAAATGAAAATATTTTTTTATATAAAATCAATTGGTGTTCTATAAAACAAACCTTTAAATAGATATGTAATTTTTTTTTTTTTAATATCTCTCAATGTAAGTATTTAAAAAAAAAAAACAAAAAAAACAAAAAAAAACAATATGTTTTTGTTGAAAGTCGGCCGATGCCGGTTACGAAGCTAACGTGTAACGTAATAATTTAAAATAAAAAATTATAACCATAAATTCCATTATTTTTACACAATGGCTGTCTGTTAAAAACAACATGTTGGCATCACAATTTTACGTCTGGCGGCAGTTTCATTGTTTCCGCACATAATAACGTCATTATATTGGCAACATCGTAACATCATCATACCCCCCCCCAACGTTCGGGAACACATTTTAGGAACATCATATTTTGTGGATACACAATGAAAAAATCATTTCATGGGTTTGCAGGCGTATAATAATGGGTTGGGTGTGAAATAAAATTTGTTGCGTTTATGCTTTCCAAAATAAAAATGCTTTAAAAGGAAATGAAAAAAAATTGTCACGCGAATGTGATTTTAAAGCCATCGTATTATTTAATTGAAAACGTAATTTAAATTCAATTTGTACAATGTTCCGTTCATTGCTGCGTAAAGAAAATGAAGTGTCAGATATAAAACAAAAACGTTCCAGAAACATTATTTTATTCTAAAATTATAAAAGCATCCACTAAAAAAATCGGTAGAGTTCTTGGTTTTGTTTTAAATTTGGACAGATTTTTTTCCGTTCTTAAAGGAAATTAACTCTTTCCCAACCTCCACATTTCTTAAGGCATGAAACTGAAAATCGGCCAAAAGGTTGAGAATCAATCGTCAACAATAGAGATAATACAAATTATTTATTTATTTCTCTATAAATTCAACAACCCTATGCATCACAACAAATAAAGCAGCATAATTTAAATAAAATATTGTTATCAATATCACGTGATTAGTACTCAGATTTGTGTCAAATTAACATTAAAAGCCTCCAATTTCTACCGACTTGTAGTCAACATTATTTACGGTATAGTTTAGTGATTTAAATTATTTATTTTCAATACGGCTTATATCAATTTTGTATTTATCCACAACTCCATTTGAATTCGATTAATAATTTTCCGGAAAATTTGTGATATTGTGCTCGTTATTTACGGAATGAAGTTGATTTAAAGCGTAATTTGAAATGCTAATTTAGGAAACCATTACGGCGAGGCCTACGTAGATTTCACTTCATTTTATGGCATTCGTGTGGTTACAGTTGACACAAATATGACGTCACGATTTGCACGGAAAATCCATGTTTTTCAACGGAGAAGTATCTATATATTTGAAAACACTAATGCCATTCAAATAATAATAAAAAAACTGTAAATCTTAACCATACACATGACTGATTAAATTCAAGTTTGAAGCTCTTAGATACCTGCCAAAAAATCTAACTGTCTCGGTGCGAAAACCAGCAGTTTGACAGATTCCACTTTCTTAATAAACGGATGGCAATCATTCGAATATACACGATGCATACTAGAAGAATGATGTGTTTATTCTACTGATATTCAATGGAAGGTGCTCAGATGAATTAGCGTCATTGAACCCTCGACTTCGGTTCATAACATTTGTACATTTGAAATATTTAAAATGTGTTAACTATAGACTTGACGATGTATTATAAATCGGTAGCGCCAGTCTCTAGAAAAATACAGTAGGCATCTCATTTAAAAAAATACGAATTAGAGAATTTTGGTTGTTGAACAGTAAGTGTGTCAAAAAAATTACAACAATTGTCGAAAAAAGATTTTTATTCAGCCATTTTTAATTATATCCTTATAATTACTACCATAATTAAATTTTGAGAAATAAACACACACTCAGATCTCAGTATTTATCTTTTCAATACTAAATCTTTCTGAAAACTATTGTTTCATTCACCAAGCTTCTAATTATTTTTCACTATCGAGTATAAAAACCAAAAGAATATTCAGAATCGAAAGAAGAAAACGTTGCTTGAAATGGCTTTAGCCGTGCTTTGTGACCAGATCTGATTAGCCAGTTACTTCACAACCTTCCTCTTCCCCATCTCCTTCCCCTCCCCACTACCTTCAGCCTCACAACATACCCTCACTGGACATAGTCTCACTGGCTCTAGACGATTAGGAGCAGTTAGGACTCTTCTTCGATATTCACTATAAAAAAACTACATCTACCCTACGAAATCGTGACAGAATTCTTGAAAATGTGAAAAATTCAAATAAAGAAATAAATAAGTAAAATATAAGTAAATAAAAAACAAAGAAACAAATAAATAAAGAAATAAAGGAATAAAGAAATAAAGAAACAAAGAAACAAAGAAATAGAGAAATAAATAAATAATAAAATTATTTTTTTATAATTTCAATTGTTTGCAATGACTGCACCAAGTGCTGATAAACGCTAAACATTGTATGCAGATGGCAAATGTAGCAGGGATACAGTAGACACTTTGGCGACGCTGGAAGCCGCGTAAAGGCCGCTGCCTGTTTTACCGACGTCTATTTTCAAATAAATTCGCTCGCAATGTGAGGGCCAATTTTCCGAGAACGTTTGTTACTGGGTGTTCCAAGATAGTTTGGCTTATACATTTGACAAGATGCAGAGCGGTGACAGCTTTGCTTTGCGACTTGGAAGTCGTCAATAATAGTATCTTAGCATATAATCCTGGTTGTATTTTTTATTGGCCAGGTTAGGTTAGTTAAGTTAGTTAATTAGTATTGAAATAAATTTGTCCAAAAATATGTATGATTCAAATAATAAAGTGAATCAAATTTTAAAACGAAAAAAAGAAGTTTACGTAATATTACTGTGGCGATGGTACAAAATACAATTTTGCCTAAAAAAACATTTACACTTTATATTCAAATATATATATTTGACGGCCTGCATAGTCGAGTGGTAAGACGCTCGACTACGAATCCAGAGGTCGCGAGTTCGAACCCGGCGTGCGCAAATAAATTTTATTTAATTAATATGTGTCATAACACATTTAATTGACATAAAATAAAATATAGTATATTTGCGGCACGTCCCAGAGTGGTAGACACTCTAAGAATCGCCCTGGTGAAAGACCACCATTCAGAATTGAAACGTTGCTTGAAATGGCTTTAACCGTGTTTGGTGATCAGATCTGAATAGCCAGGTACTTCCCAACCTTACCCTTCCTCATATCCTTCCTCTCCCTACTACCTTCAGCCTCACAACATACCCCTATTGGGGATGCCATAGCCTCACTGGCTCTAGATGGTTGGGAGCAGTTGAGACTTGTGCGGTATTCATATTAAAAAAAATATATTTAAGAAAATGTATTTACTATATTGAATACCACACAAGAATTACAACTACTCCTAACTATCCAGAGTTAGTGGAACTATGGCATTCCCACTTAAGTTTGCTGTGAGGCTAAAGAGAAAAGGGAGGGGAAGAATGGAAGAGGAATTTATTTAACAAAGATCTCATAAAAACAGTTGTTCACCAAATACATTAAGAGATGAATGATATAAAAAAAATATTGTACACACATGCATAGTATAATAAAAAAAACTAAACATATATTTACACCCCACACAGAGTTATATAAGTACAAACTGAAGAAGTGTGATGCATTATATTTGATATAACAACGCAAATAATGAGAGCAACGAAAAAAAAGACATATAAGAGGTTCATTCTTATACACATGTTATGAGATAATTGTCGAATTGGCAAGTGTAATTTTATTTATGTATTTAAGAGTATGTAGATCATTATGTACCTAACGGTCACTGTTGTACGTACATCAATAGACAGGGACCGAATTCTATATATGTGCATCTAAATATATCTAAGGTAGGCAGCTTCATTGAATAGTTCCATCGCTTTATACATTGGCGTGTTTTTGTATGAGGAAGTTCTGACTTTCGGTGTGTAAAACTTCACACGATGCCTTGCACGAATGTATTAAGAAGTAAATAAAAGTGGTTATAGACTTTGTTTGGAACCACTTTTATTATTTAATATTATGTCGACTAGTTTCAGAAGCATCCTTCCATCAAAAGGACAATTTAATATTGAATAATGAAAGTGGTTATAAACAAAGTTTATCTGTTTTATTTATAAATATGGCAAGCAACAAAGTAAATGATTTTTACGAATATGTATTAAGAAGTACCTGGCTATTAATATATGGTCACTAAACATGTGTTGGCTATTGACTATTACCATTTCAAGCAACGTTTAGATTCTGAATAGTGGTCTTTCAACAGGGCGATACTAAGAATATATTCCACTCTGGTACGATAAACAATACTCACAATTATCGAACCTTACACATAGCGTACAAGTTTAAAATAATTTTTAAGGAATAATATTTTAGGTTTCACGGGTAAATAAATGATATCCCGAAGAGCAAGTGAACAAATTTGATCATCTTCCCATTGAAAAGGAATCAATTCTAAAATATCGATAGGATTTCCATAGATGTTCGTAAAGGTCCTTTGTGCCAAGAAAATGTTAAGTTAATAATCAATGTAGTATTACCGCGGCAGTTACGGTAAACTTTGAACGATGTTAACTTTAAGCCCTAAAATAAGCGTCCGCGGTTAGTTAACCAAAATGTGCGGCTGAAGGCGCAACACATCAGGCTTTAGTAAATAGCCTCTGGCTGGTCCGAACTTTATGCCTAAGCTGGTGGGGGTAGGATTGCAAGGGAAGGGTTTATCTATTAATGGACTTATCCTTGTTACTTATCGATAATTTTGATGATCGAAAATAATGATCTAGTTTTGTATGAAAGTAATTCTTTCTCTTCACAAGCTTATTTTAATTTTATCGATGAATATATTCTTTAACGATTGATTATGGCTTAGATATCTGCGTAGGCATTTAAAAAATATAAAAAAATACATATTAGAAATTTAAATAATATCAACAACCCTGCGCGACCGTTATATTTTTTCTGTTTCATATTTATGTTGAGGATTATTGATATTATTTCAATTCTTAATATAAAAATAATAAGCGTAAAAGCATAAAAGTTAATTCTAATTTAATATATTGATCCTTGACTTTGTAGGAAGTTAAAAATCTTCGGTAAAATAAAAATGGATATTTTTTCCAAGACCCCAACTGGATACGAGTATGTAACATGTGCTTGGGTAGAGCTTTGTATACCATACAAAGATGGCAGCCAAATCGGAAGAAAAATTGAATTAAATTATATTAATAATTTTTAAATAAAGAATGAGATCGATTAAAAATGCCGGATTCTTATAAGGTCTTGGTGGTTGAATTGGCGGAAATGTTATTCCCGGATGGAGTTGAGGTTCCAAGTGTCTCGGTGGTGACCGTTATATTTTTCATATTTACGTTGAGGATTATTGAAATTGTTTCATTTATAAATATAAAAATAATGAGTATAAAAGCTTTGAACTTAATTCTAATGTAATATACTCGTATATTACTCTTTTTACGAATAGAATATTAAAACATTACGGTTACATCAAAATTTAGAAAAACCGTGAAACAGGATGAAAGAAGCACCTTATATTTTGTTGCGCTTTGTTACCTTATTATTTTATCACGTAATTTTGATTAAAATTCAATTTGCCTAGAAATTGTTAAAAATATCCGACGAAGTTAGTATGATTTATTTATTTATTTATAAATTAACGGACTAAAGTCCAATTACAAAAATACATATAAAACACGAAATATAAAAAAGAGTAACAGAGAAGAAATAGCATATAAATTGAGATAAATGAAGCGATGACAAAAATAAGGCAAAATAAACATAAGAGAGAACATTCAAGCCATGGTCTTAGTCAAAGTTTTGGTAGAGTCGTAAAGAATGACGAAAATCATTTAGACTGCTACCAAAAATTTCAAGACCATGGCTTGAGTTAACAAGTCTTGACATTCTGGACATTGGAGAATTATACCCGTAATTAGTATTGTGATGATTGAGGAACAGCAATTCATTGTTTCTGAGTCTACGGCAAGGAATGTTGAACTGGATAAGTTGCAACAGAGAAGGTGAGTCAATAAAACAATTAATAATTTTGTAAATGAAAATTAAATCGAAGTCTTTCCTGCGCTTTTCTAATTAAGACATTTTCAATAATTGTTCAATTTCATCATATGAATAATCGCCTCTTTCTCGTCCCAATCTCCATGCAATACCGCGTAAGAAGCGATGTTGTACGGATTCAATATGATGAATATGAACGGTATAGAAAGGGGACCAAATTACACTAGCATATTCTAAATGAGGGCGAACTAATGAGCAGTAAAGGGTTTTTAGAGTCTTTATATTCTTAAAGTCACATGCAATTCTATTGATGAAGCCAAGAAGTTTTAATGATTTATTAACTACATTATTAATGTGATCACGAAAAGAAAGATTATAGTCTATAGTGACACCAAGATCTTTTATAGATCTGACGGTAGATAAGGACTATTTAATTTATAATTGAAGAGGATCGGTTTATGAGTTCTATGAAATGACATAATTTTACATTTATCAATGTTTAATTTTAGGCTGTTAGTTTCACACCATTCATTAAATGAATCAATATCACTTTGGAGAAGAATACAGTCATGAAAAGATTTTATTATTTTAAGGATCTTATTGTCATCTGCAAAAAGCCAAAAACGGGAGGAAGAAAATACTTTGGCAATGTCGTTAATAAATATGTTAAAAAGGAGAGGAGCTAGATGGGCACCTTGGGGTACTCCAGACGTTACTTTAATATTAATAGATTCAAAGTTATTAATTTTGACTCTTTGTTGTCTATCATTTAAATAAGATTTGAAGAAAGATAATAAAGGATTTCTAATACCGATAGCATGAAGTTTGGCGATAAGAATTGAGTGATTAACTTTATCAAAGGCTTTAGAAAAATCAGTGTAGAGAACATCTGCCTGAGAGTTATCTTCCAGAGCGTTAACAATGGTATTAGTGAAGGAAAGTAAATTTGTTGTGGTAGACTTAGCAGATCTAAATCCATGCTGTTCCTCAATCAGAACATTTTTAAATACGGGGGTTATTTTCTTTGTAATGATGGACTCAAATATTTTTGGAATGTGGGATATAATCAAAATTGGTCTGTAGTTTTCAATGTTGGACTTGTTACCAGACTTAAAAATAGGCCTAATATATGAAATTTTCCATGAGTCAGGAAATGAGCCAGATGAAAGTGATAGGTTAAATAAGATAGAAAGTGGTGATGAAAAAAAAAGAATGATGTTAAATTATTAAGAATGTGTTGACATACACTGACCGTACTAAAATTTATCGTCAAATTGTCCGATAAGGGTGTGTTTAATGGCGATACCGATGACAGAGTAAATGTTCACAGGTTTCGGTTATTTTATTTTGATACTTCATCGATAGACCGATAATTATTAAGATAATATCTCCCTTACGTGTTTATACGACGCATAGCAAATATAATCACAATATCCCTATCATCAATATCAATTAAGGAATCTTGTTATACTCGTTCGTAATTTTTGTAGTTAACTATTTGTTACTCGTGAAAACTTACGGGATGCAGCTTCGCTTGCTAAAATAATATAAGTTTCCATTTTGAATATAAAATAATATCTGCTAAAATACCTTATATTTAGGTACTTTATTAGATAGGTAGGTAGGGATTTGAAAATACTTTTAAATTTTCAATTATCAAAAATTTCAAATTTGAAAAAGTCACACTCGTACGTCCTTATAACGGATTTTTTTAATAGGAGATTTTTACGTAATATAATATCGTGCTTAACCTTTATGTGACTGAAAGGGTACCCTCTTCGGTTTTCAACATAGATTTTTTTAATGTTCCAGTAAGTCTAACCGGCTGAAACTTCCTGACTTCTCCACAATGGTGAAAATGAACAATTGAACATAACCGTTGGATATGTGGAGGGTGGAATGTGAGCGGAAAACGCTTAAGTAAAACTGACACCTTCTGATGACTGAAAGGGTATCCGGGTACCCTCATGTATTTCATATGGAATTTGAAGGTTGTCCATATTTATTAATCATTTGATTTAATTTTAAATGATACATATGATGTACTGTTGTGTTCAAAGTATATCACCTGTATCTTTAATACTATTTTAATCACCTACTGAATTAAAAATCCCAAGAAAAGATGGTATTGGGTGAAATTTCTATCCACTTCCCCAAGTCTTGAACTAAGTTGAGATGTAATACATGATAAAAATGGTCCAGCAAACTTCAGCAAATGATATACTGTAAAAGAACCCTTAATATCAACATTAAAAAGGTGTAGTTTTCTTCAGTCACATAAGGGTTAAAAGTATTTGTATATGTGATTTCCACATAAGACGTCCAAATGTCCAGAATCAAAAGATTTTTGTGATATCATGGAACTGGGAATGTTGTGGGACTGAAGAAAGGGAAGGAAGGTAATGGGAACGAGGAAGATTATTTAATAATACTACCAAAATTATCAACTTTACAAAGAGCCATTAGTTTAGTAATTCCAACACCTTAAAGGCACTTTTCGTTTGTTGTAGTAACTACTTTCTAACCTCAAACTAAATGGCATCTTCAAATACATATGTGGATGTGTAATTTTATATGCGTATCTTCCACACTGTAATTTTTAACTAATGGTAAATCCATATATATTATTTAAAAAATATCGTATTATAAAAATTAACAGGACCAGAGAATATTTCTCCCTCTTCCTATGTAATCTGCGGTAAGAAGTGCATACATGGAGAGATAATCTTTTCTATCCGGTGAGCGGGCTGCCTTTCGCAACTTTTTTGTATATTTGTTTATATTTAAGTACTTAAAATGAAATATTGTAGACTGTGTTTTATGTGCTAATAGCAATATTTTATTAAGGCTCACCTACCAAAGGTAGCGAGAGAATACGATGGAATTTAGAAGCAGATGAATGTTAATAATACCATTAATGTAGAAAAAAAAACTTTAAAAATAGAATAATTTTACTGTCCACTTTGCTAGGGTTTAACCTCTTGGTCCAGAGCCAAGGATCTTTTTGCTGGACCACGGATATCAACCATGCCACGCAGTAGGAGATGATACGATCTGATACGACAGCCAGATGTGCCCAATACGAGAGTGGTCAGATCACCGACCTCTAGCGAAACTTTAGTTCAAAACCTAACGCAGCGCAATGACAAACATTTTGGAGAATCTTATTAAGTGTACAACTAAAAAGTTATGTATTTGTGCTTGATTATAAAATATCACCCGTTGGTACCTCAGTACAACCCTAGTAAGGTCTATCAGACGTAACAATGTATACAACAAAAATTTTAGAAATGGCCTTTATATATTATATATTAAATTAAAATTTCTTATTCTTATTCTCATTTTTTTTATAGTGATTCCGCATAAGATTCCCAACTGCTCGCAACCGTCTGAAACCAGTGGGAGTATGGCATCCCCAATTAGGATATGTTGTGAGGATGAAGGTAGTAGGGATGGGAAGGAGATGAGGAAGAAGAAGGTTGGGAAATACCTGGCTATGCAGATCTGGTCACCAAACACGGTTATTTGGAAGTATTTGTTCAATGAACAATGAACTAGTGGGAACTGCCACCAAAAGAAGTAGTTCTTTGAAGTAGTTCTTACGGAGCGGTCACAACGTTAGTAGTATCAACCATTCTGAAGTGTGTATTATTGTGCGGTGCGAAAAGTCGACCCGCAATTTCTCAACTAACCGCAAAAGACCCGAAGTCAAATGCGTAGACTACTATTTTTACAAATTCATAATCGTATTATTATTTTTTTCTAGTTCTTATTTTTCTATCTTTATTTTATTTTCCGACATATTATTTTTTAGAAAAAGTCTCAGTCAACTCTTATGTAGATTCAAAATTAAAAAAAAATACGTCATTGAGTTCGTTTATTCCATGCTAAATTGGGAAAGTTAAATTGATACCTTAGTTTTGAGGTCAGCATTACTCATGATAGTATTTGATAAATTAAAAACAACTCTCAAAGGACTTTGGTTACCATAATTGGATTCGAAGAGTTAAGTTGGCAATCGCTTCTCACTCGGTCGATTAGACGAGAAACTTCAATTTAAGCCTAATGATATCTATTTCGAAGCTTCAAAGTCCCATTAGATGAAATCAATTATTTCGATGGATTTCGTCAATTTCCACTAATCACTATTATTTAGATTCATTAAATTAATCTGGCTCACTAAGTGGCCTTAATATTATTATCTGGGGCTTTTAGACAAGTCGCTGATATCATTTGACAGCTTTTGATTAATCTATGCGGATAAAGTTCCATTATTAATTTTTACTAACGCTCTTGCGACGTTTTGTAAGCTTCTGAATATTATAAAAATAGAGCGAAATTACTTTTTCGGAAAGTGTTTTGCAAAAGTTTAAAAAACTGTCTCACTTGCATGATTGAAAATATAAAAACATAAAAAAATTGGAAACTATTAATTCGTCGGTTCTTTAAAAGTAGAGTTCTAGGACAGCCTGCGTAGTCAAACGGTAAGTCGCTCGACTATAAATCCAAAGATAGCGGATTCAAACCCGGCGTGCGCCAATATTTTTATTTAATTAATATGTTATAATACATTTCATTAAAATAAAAAATAAAAATACTTTAAAAAATGCCCTGGTGAAAAACCACTTAGAATAAAAACGTTGCTTGAAATGGCTATGTTTGGAGACTAGATCTGAATAGCCAAGTAAGTAAATTCCCAACCTTTCTCTTTTCAATCTTTTTCCCTTCCCCACTACCTTCAGCCTACACCAATTATATATCAACATACCCCAATTGGGGATGCCATAGTCTCACTGTCTCTAGATGGTTGGGAGCAGTTAAAACTCTTGTGCAGTATACACTATAATTTTATCTTTTTTAAATAGGAAAAACCGAAAACTTTATTGACCAGATCAGACACGGGAGCTTTATTTAAGACAGAATTAAGCAGGACGTTTTACTGTAGTATAAATAAATGTATACATTGGATGTGCGCCTTACTATCGAGTTTGGTAGCCATATCTAGTTTGGAACTCTTTGATACAAGAAAAAAAAAATCGACTCTGTTTGAAAATGATTGACCTCCCTGATAGATTCTCCTCATATTAGCAGACGGCTTGAAATTGTTAAAATTATTATACTAAGGCGAAACAGAAACTCAAAAGGAACTAAAATATCAGAGGAACTAAATTAGCTAACAGTAAAACAGATGCCAACATTAAACACATTGATATTTATACATAAAATGAAGAACAACTTGTTACAAAATATTTTTCTGACAAATTTATTTACTTGATATTCACAAATATAATACAAGGGCATGCAAAGAAATTAGACTACCAGAAAATAAAAAAGCAAACAAACAAAATGGCTTACAATAATTGCCTATCATTAAATTCAAAATAGCATGTAAAAATTATTTAAAATGCATATAAATCAAAATAATAAGTAGTTTACTCGTAAAAATCAAATTATTATTAAGTAATTTAAAAAAATAAAATAATAAGCTACTTGTGAACTTAAATACACAAAGTAACTAACATAAAATAAGTAATATACTGAGAAACTGTAAGTCTAAGTAGTACGTTTTATTTATAAATATGTAGGATCTTTTAATTGTAATAAAGATATTGATGTATTCTTGTACTATATTATGCTGCACAGTACTTTGTATGGTGTAATAGAATGTAATATATGTGAATTATAATGATATATATAAATTTTTAAACATACATAGAATGATATACGTATTTGTTACCACCGGTCTTCCGAGTTTCGAAACGGTTTTTTTTCAAATCTTGTTTTTTATTGAAAAATGACATGCTTTCAATTTTTTGACAGGTAAATGAACACATAAAAGCTTCATATCTCACGATGGAAATATATCATGAAATAATTCATCTATAAAACACGTAGGAAAAAAACTGTGCAAATTTCATAGTGCAAGAGCTTACCATTTAAGAGTTTTTGTTACATCGGACAGTCAAAATAAAGCATTAAATTGATAACATATGTGTCACGCATAAGTGATAAAACAAGTTCCCAACTTATTTTTTTGTTAAATTAGTTATTTAAAAGAAAGGTTAATTATTGGGGTTGAGTGAGGGAAGGGTTAAATGAAGAATGGTTTGAAGCAGAAAAAACGAGAGCCTGCAGCTTGTTTCACAAATTATTAGTAATATTCTTAATGGTCATTCCAGAAATATAAATTCTTCTCGTACGCCAGCTGTAATATTTGTTAGGAGTAATTTGAATCTATAATATTTAAAAGCTGTAATCGGGTCAACTCTACCTACCCAGTACCCACATCAGTGGCGGTCGGTCCTTAGGGTCATTTAAACATTGAACCCCCAACAATACAAGACGACAATACCTAGTTTTAATTAAAATTCTAATTTAATATAAATCAACTGGTAGTAGGTAATACGAAATTGATTTAAAAAACACAAGGGCGCTAGTGAATGGCGGCACCATCTAGCTTCTAAATAAGAAGCTATTGCATGTACCTCTCTGGGTCATTCTGAAATTTGTCCTCAAAATAATCTTCTTTCTCTATATTTGCAATAAAATAAATGAGACAGACATTATATTGTCTCAAGGAAGCAAAATATTATATTCTTAAGAAACTCTGGGTCATGACCCAGCTGAGATAGACATACGGTTATTATAGATATTTAAGGGAAATAGTGGTAAAATGTCAGATAAATATTTTGCCCGTTGGGATTTATGATTAAACAATAGCTATTTGAATTTGATTTATGAGTATTATGACAGTTCACTGTTGTGAGTGTTGACATTGTTGGCATACCTGAATTGCTATGATTTATTTAAAATGTGGAATTTGGTAGATACTGCATAAAATACAAAAACAAAAAATAATGTTTTATGTGGTAATTAGTGATCAACTATAGATTGTTGGATAAAACATGTTGGTGCTAGCGGCATTTAGATTTTGGTTAGAATAGCCATATGTGCATTTTTATTTCAATTGATTTTCGATTCTGAACCCCTAGAGCCATCTTTGACTCACACCTAAATACTATTTTGATTTTTTGATAAAATATTAAAATACTTATTTTCGTGGAAAGTAATCACTTTGTAGTTTGACATATTTACAGAAGTAAAAAATAAACAAGAGATATAATGATGATGATAATGATGCTTTGGCTAAGCGAAACCGGTCGGTCATAAAAATTAAAATAATATTCGTGGTCTTATACAAAGTTATTTTTTCATTTCATTAAAATATTTCGTTTTCCTATAAAGAGTAGCTGATTTGTATTGTTTAACGGGAAGAAAAAAGTGAAAATAGGGAAAAAAGATGACAAAGATTGACGATATTCGCTCAAATCAACGCAAGTGAGTATTATAAAGTGAACCAGCAGGATAAATTTTATTTCACGGCACTTAAATAGCAAACTAAACACAAATATAACACGATACCGTTGAAAGAGACCTACCTACTTTAAACCGGTACTGGCAAATAAAAAAAAAAAGCAACACGTACGTTCTAAGAAAGATCGAAACCCACAACGAACTCACTTTGTTCCTCCCACGGATGAAAGTTTTGACCTTTAAATTTTTTTCATATAGCTGCGGTGAGCAGTTTACAAAAGCTGAAAGGCTGTCCGACCACGTTCCCCAGACACGTATGTAAATAAGTGAAAAAAGGTTAATTTTCCTTATTTCAGAGTTTTTTTTTTAGCAATCAATGTCTAAAGATTTAACCCGTTTTTTCGATTTTTATACCCCGACGGACCTTTTTTATCATAAAAACTTTTTGAAATTTTTTATTATGGTTAATACCGCACAAGAGTCCCAACTGCTCCCAACCGTCTAGAGCCAGTGAGACTATGGCATCCCCAATTGGAGTATGTTGTGAGGCTGGAAGTAGTCGGAAGGGGAAGGACATGAAGAAGAAGGTTGGAAATACCTGGCTATTCAGATCTGGTCACCAAACACGGCTAAAGCCATTTCAAGCAACGTTTCAATTCTGAATGGTGGTCTTTCACCAGGGCGATACTTAGAGTATCTACTAGTAGCGTATACATTATTTTTATATGATTTAAATGGATTATAACACATATTAATTAAATAAAAGGTATTTGTGCCCGCCGGGTTTGAACCGTCGGGCACAAATACCATGGAGGCCGTCACTGGCCGTGTTTAGAGAAATGTCTCTCAATTACATTTTTGTTTGCAAGTTTCACGTTCGCACACTGTTTACGGTATATACTCCACATAGAATACACGTAGCATTTATATTACGATATGGATTACGTGTATATCATAAAACTGAATTTTTTAAAATAGCTGTAATAGTTTTAAATATGTTTTGAGAGCATAATACAATTATGCGTTGCATGTATGATTCTTAGCACAAAGATTTAACATAGAGCAACACAAGCCACTAGTTTAAAAATGAAAATACAAAGTAAACATATTAAACTTTAGTACAAAATAAGTGAAATTATAAAATTCCACCCTTTGTAGTAATTAATCAAAGAAAATAAAAAATACATTATTTGTAGGCACTAAAAATTAATGGTTATGAAGGCTATAAAAACACAGTAACGGGTTTCTCGATTGAGATTTATATACACGGAGTAACGAGGTTATTTCAAAACACGTAAAGTGAAAAGAATTCAGTATATTTCACAAGGAACCAACCGCCCGAGAAAACAATTTTTCGGTAAACTCATTTGAGAAACAAAATAAAGAAAAGAGAAATTTTCTTCGGAAAGTGAGAACTCCCCGGGGAACTGAATCTTTACCCTTACCAAATTGCTGCCATGAAGTCAGAAGAACATTATAGAAATTTATCAGTCTTGCTTTAATTAATATGGCAAAGAAAAGGCCGATAAGTAAATCATCCACAAGTCTGAAACAGTAGATAACATATTTTTCTCTCATGAATCAAAAAAATGTTGCGAAACCATTTTTAATTTATTTTTTAATCAGATAAAGCTTTATTAAATTTATATTTGTTACTCCCTCGCTTTGCTCGAGTAACTTCACATTTTTTCATTAAGTAGTTAAAATATATGAAACAAACAATGTGATTTTCTAAAGTAAACCTGTTCCATAGTGGTAGATACTCTTAGTATCGCCCTGGTGAAAGACCACCATTCAGAATTGAAACGTTGCTTGAAATGGCTTTAACCGTGTTTGGTGACCAGATCTGAATAGCCAGGTACTTCCCAACCTTCCCCTTTCTCATCTCCTTACCCTCTCCACTACCTTTAGCCTCACAAAATACCTCTTTTGGGGATGCCATAGTCTCACTGGCTCTAGACGGTTGGGAGCAGTTGAGACTCTTGTGCGATATTCACGTAAAAAAAACTCACGATAGAAATAACGTAGCGCTCTGTGTTTTTGCTTTAAGCTTTTGTTGTTATGAATTTTAAAAATCTGCTTTATAGAAGCGAGAGATATTTATTTGGATCGGTCTCCACTGAATGTTTTAAAATAGTAATGACAGTAGTTGGATACATAAACACTTTATATTATTTAACTACGACTAATAATGTGAATAAATAACAAAAGCAATTTGACTTTCAAAGAAATTCCTAGTATTTTACGATAAACGCATAATATAATACATTTTTCACTGTAAATATTATAACAATGTCGAATAAACAATTCCAAATTGCTACACACCCAAAGTTTTATTTATAAAGCTCTCAGCGCATTCCAAATAAGAAATCTATATTATTTAATTACGGTAAAAACACATTTTTTTCAGAGAGAAAACTTTAAAGATATGCAGCCGAAGACAGCCAACTGAAAGGAGGACCATAAAATTTGAATACCCTGTAATTTCGTATTTATGAAGGTCATAAAATTTCTTCGCACGTACGTGTTAGGAAAACAGCTCTTAAAGGTCAAGTTTTTCTCAACGCAGGGTTAAAAATAAACCTCAAATTTTAGATATCCTCAGAGTGTAAACACGATAACTTTAAAACGCCATTACCGAAGGCAGTTTATAAAGAGAAAACCTCCAGAATGTATATCTCTAAAGTATAAGAACAAATTACTGAGACAAGAGCTACGAGCGGAGAGAAACTTTATTTTTATTTTACGAGTAAATTAAAATTTATATTACTGATATTTTATCAACATAAGCCTTTATAAGAATTCAATTTAAAAATAGGCTCTTTAATAATGAAAAAGAGATATTAACGTGCTTTTCGAAGATTTTCGCTTGCGTTTTTTTATCGAAAATGTTGAAAAACTTTCAATGTAAGCATTCTCTCGTACATAAATTGTTGACTATGTGCTTGTGATCCCTTTTCAATATAAGAATTTATTAACCGATCATACGAAAAATAACTCATTTAAGCAGTTAACGAGTAATTTATTTTAACTAGATTTATCATTGTTTTAATCAATATATTTCTTAAGATTTAAAATGAAAAATCAAGAGATGTAACTTGCGAAGAAAAAATATTTGTTCCACTTCAAATATACAATAATTTCTGCTAAAATACAATACAGGTAGATACTTTATTAGTTAGATAGGGATTTGAAAATGTATTTTTTTAGATTTGATTGAAAAGAAGCTTTTATGGAGGACATACGAGGCCTGTTCAAAAGAAAAGGTGAATTTTGAATTTTCGCGGGCTGTGTACATTCAATTATATTTTTTTGTTGTTGTTGTTATGTTGGTACATATATGTTTATCATATGTTAGCATTATCAGCCATTTTGGATTAGTGGTTTGTTTTTGACAATTGGAAAGGTTAGTCACGTTTTTGTGTGTTCTTCGATTTTTTACTTTTGAAAAAAAATTGAAAAAAAGAAGAACACACAAAAACGTGACTAACCTTTCCAGTTATCAAAAACAAACCACTTATCCAAAATGGCTGATAATGCTAACATATGATAAACATGTGTGTACCAACATAACAACAACAAAAAATCGATAATCGAATGTACACAGCCCGCGAAACATTAAAATTCACCTTTTCTTTTGAACAGGCTGTGTACTTCCACTCTTGCCTAGCGAAAAAGGCCTATTAAAAAAAAACTTGTTTGCACTCCGAGCAGCAGTTCAGTACTGGCTAGAAGTTTATACATTTTGGATTCGTTTCTTCCGGAAAGGACTTTCGACATAAAACGTCTTCAGAAACTCAAGTAATGTCTGTTGGCAACAGAACTGTTCCAAAGTGAATAAATTCTTACACTGCTGAAAAAATATATACGCTAGCCGAAAATGGTGAAATTGAAAAATAATTGAGCGTTGGCGAAACGTGAGCAGGCACGTATTTTGTATTGACTTAATTTATTCTGAGACTCATCTCGTTCGCAGAATTCTCACCAGAAAATCCTTCCAATCGATTATCCAACCCCACCGGACAGATTGAAATATTTTCTGTTGCGATATTTCGATGAAAGTTGTTCTGAGGTAGCGTCATTGATTTCCCGAGCCCGTTACGCAATTGCGAAATACGTCTCCAACATTCGTACACAGTTGAAATTTGTCACAAGAGAATAGCTCGGCAGCGAAATGTTCCGTTGTATTTTATATTTATTTCCTCCTCTCCTTCATCACAGGTCTTTTCAAGACCCAGATTCACTCGTTCCTTTCCACACAATCTTTCGCACAGAATCTCTAAAGATGACATATGAAATACATAAAAAAAACCAATAACAGATGGTATATCAATATTGTATTCATGGCACTTTTCCAAGACGATCAGTCCATTGAGTATATTGCCATATGAAAAATAACTTTACACAAGAGGCCCCGAGTAAAAGTACGCAAGAGGAAAATAATAAACAGCAGCCAAAAAAATATACAGTCAATTTCTAAAACCGAAGTAGATAATTCAATCATGGAGATAAATGGTGTTGAAAAATCGGCACACGTGCCAAAAACTTGATACACATTGGCTCAACAGATGTCTAGAATGGCTCTCTAGCACACGAGACAGGAACATTACTAGATCACAATGTTAGTTCTCTCCGATTTCGCAAACAAAGCCCTCTAAAATTGTCTTTACTAAAGCCTAAGCTACAACGGTTTGGAATACTAAGAACAATAAATTGTCCTATTCCTTCCATTTATTGGATTACAAAACTTGAATCGAACCCCGCTAATTACATTAATGGGACGATTCAAAGTGCTATCGATAATAAACAACCACCAAATAGAAATAAAGTCCAAGAACGAATTAGAGTCAGTAAACTGGGGATTAAAGAATCCGAAATTAAAAAAAAAAAAAAACAAATAATGTTATCGTCCACTTGCCCCAAAAAAATATGCTGATATAATAATCAACAACGAAGAAAACGACAACATAACCGCTACAGCAATCAAGAAATGTAAACCTAACGTAAGTATCAAATAAATTTCTATAATGTACCTGAAATAAAATTACTTGAATTTTGAAATTGTTTTGTTGAAGAAAAAAGTACTCGTGGATCTTTTTACCATAAAAAACGTGATTTTATTTTTCATTATGATATTTTTAGTAAGATTAAAGTACAAACATTTTTTTTCAACATATGTATCTGTTTTGAACATCAAAGGATCTGTTTTTTCAATATTTTCCTTATTCACGTGGAATACCGTATACAGAATTCTTTACTCAAATTTTTGTTTATTTTATAGAAATCTTACGAATGAAATCATATATTTATGAATTTTTTAACATAAATTGCTCAGCAAATTAGTTTACCTAGATTTTTGCACAGAATACAATGTTTTAAAATGTATTCGAATCTTCCTGGAAATATGTAATTACTTTGTTCAATTCAAAAACACTGAAAGCATTCCTGAGAATGCCTACCTAATTTGTAAGTTGTTTTGATTGTAAATTAATACAAATTTATACTCGAAATATGTTTACATTCACTTAATTGAAGTGTTATTGAAAAAAGAAATTCAGAAACAGCCCAAAGAATTTAATTAATTAAAAACAAATGTTCTCGACTGAGAAGCCGATGAAAAAAAAAAGTTAATTAAATTGGTTGGAGTATGTTTTATATTAAGTAACTAGCTTGTAAAATTGTATGAAAGTTAATTACAAAAATTCTTTAAAATATGCCAATTTATTGGTAAAAATAATACTATCTTTTGAATACAAAATAAACTTAAGTCAATGTTAGAATTAAGATAAGTGATACTCGGTTCGTTCTTAAAACCTTTGAAACCTAGCGTTAATTTAAATTATGGAAACTCCATTAATGGAGGACTGAACGCTGTTGGCGCGAATAAAAAAAAATGTCCAAAGAAGCGAAACTAGCAGTCCACAATAGAGTGCTTATACCAACGTTGATGAACGGATGAAAGCAGACTGAATGCTGTAGAAATGAGGCGTATGTGCGGTAAAACCATGTGTGAGTATATCTTGAAAGAATGCGAGGCTTATGTAAGCGTAATGAATAAGATCAAGAAAGGGACGCTTAGATGATTTGGGTATGTAGAGCGAACGTACAAAGAAAAGAGTGTGAAAATAATATATGATGCGAAAATGAATGGAAAAAGTAGGGGACACCCGAGGAAGACATGGTACGATCAATTAAATCAAATACGTGTTGTATGGCGGTCCGTTCTCTCTGGCCATTCCTCCGTGTAAACGGCGTGATGGTTAGTTAGTTGATTCAAATTAACACGAACTTTGTGATTTTTTTACCACGAAACAATCGTTTGAAAAAAGTCGGAGTTTGTTTTCAAATAACTGGCAATTTTCTTTGTACGTATTCATGCTAAATTATAAATATTTTAAAAATAGTTAATTTATATTGGTGAGTATTTTAATTTGAGTTTATTGACATAAAAATACCCTCTGAGGCCAAAGGTTAATTAAAATAAAAATCGAATAATTGCTAAACTGTTTAAAAAAATGAGTTGTATTCAACAATTTAAAATAACTTTCTGAGGTGTTTTTAAGCACGACATATTTTATATTTGTGGAAACAATCATTCGAATCATCTCAAAGGGAGAATCAAATCGAACTTAGTAAATTATTTCGTTATTGTTCGAATCACATTCTAACTTATCATTTGGAAATTAGTCAAGTCGAATTACGTGCTTATCCTCTTGAAATGCAAGTTAGAGAAACGGACCAAGCCTTTAACAATGCACTTATTTTAAAATTGTTATCTAGACGGACCCTAACAGTGCACAGAGTGCATTGCCATTCCGTAGTCGGGGCTAACTGAGCATTAGGTTTATTTGAAATTGTGGAGGTAATCTTTTTGGAATGCGGGCAAAGAAACGAATGAAAGCGGCTCTATTGAAAGGAAATCGTTTGCGCATTGCCGTCGTTAGATAAATGTCCTAGATTAAGAGGAACGAAAATAGAGATGCTGCAATAAGATTAGGGAAACGGAGATCATGCTGTTTTAAGCTTAAGTTTCAATGGCTTCAAGCGGGTATGGAAATTGGACTTGAGCGAACGTAAAGTGCCATAGAACTAATCAATTTGATAAAATTGTTTTTTTTTTTTGCATTTTGTGATGATGCAGATATTATTATTATTGATAAGCTTTTGAGTGATGAGCTCTGGAGTTATGAAATTTGGGCAGCCTGATTATCTGACTGTAATTTCGAGGCCAATGTATCTTAGTAAAATGAATTTTAAATTCTCAATGAATTTTCAGCCCGCAACGTTATCTCCGTCATGAATTGTGGAACTTTTGAAATATCAATTCAACTGCCAAGAAATAAGACGAAACGTCAAATTATTTATTCAATGTTCTCAATTGTGCGGTAAAAAGTATTTAATACGCAGGCAAAATTCGGTTATAAACTACCAGTAAATAGGAAATAAATTATCAAAAAAGCGATTTAATATAGTTTTTTTATTATCTAAAGATATGCGGAATTTGTTGTATTGTTTGTAAAAAAGTGAATATTTTTGGTTTGTTTCAACAGCTCTTAATGTTTTCTGAAGTGTCTATTTTGGTGAAATCAATACAACATAAAATATAGTATTAAATAAAAGAATACTTTGTTTTAAAACCACAGAATTTATTATGATGAAGGCCAACTGGTTTCGCTTGGATCAAGCTTCGTCAGGGCACATATAATAACTAAATAAAAAATACAGAGTTAACAGGTATAGGTACAACAGTTAATGATATAGTAAGACAGTATATAATACAAATAAGAAAGATAGAGAGCATATATTAAATCAACCTTTATCCCATCAATTGTCAACTTCACCCTCATTTGATGCTACGAATCACTCTGTTTTATTCCATAACTCACCCATTTCATTATTATTATGTATCCAAATAGCTTCTTTTCCAGTAATCCAAGTTGATCCAAGCGAAACCGGTTGGCCTTCATCATAATAAATTCTGTGGTTTTAAAACAAAGTATTCTTTTATTTAATATAATGTCCAACCACCATGTGATTGCTTCTTACGAAAAAAAAAAATAGTGTTCACAGTCGGTGTGACAAAGTACAACAAACATTTTTTTAGCAAATTGCAAAAAATATCACAGTCAAAAAATGTTAAATGCCCTTTAGGTGATGTTTATAATAGTTATAATCGAAGTAAGTTTCGTCTATCCATTGAAAAACTGTTTGTGTTGTATCAACGATAAAAGCAGTTTTAATCATTTTTACAAAATCATTATAAGCATTATATGTATATTTTAAATCACCTACCCACCTTAAAAACATAGAATCTAACGTATACCAAAAGGTGAATCACAAAATCAAAATAAACAATTGATGAAATAGAAACGAACATGATTTAAAATCAAATTAAAATAAACTTTAAAGCATTTGTGCTTATTATTTTTATATTAATTATTGAAATAATATCACTATCTTCAACGTAAATATGAAACAGAAAAAATAGCGATCGCGACCCAGACACGAATTCAGAACCTCTACTTTATGAGGGAGAAACGCTTCCATCAATTAAGCCACCGATACCTTATTAGAAATCAGCATTTTTGGCAGCCAGATCAGAAGAAAATTGATATTAATTATTTTTAATGAAGTATGGAATCAATTAAAATGGGGTTTATTAAAAATGACGGTTTTTAATAAAAAGGTTTCTATGGTTCAATTGGCACAAGCGTTACTTCCAGATAGAGTAGAGGTTTCGGGTTCGAGTCTCGGTTGTGAATTTTATTTTTTTCTGTTTCATATTTAAGTTGAAGATTATTAGTATTATTTCAATAATTAATATGATTTAAAATTATCAACATACAATTTCGTGGAATAAAATCAACTCATTAAACTCTACACAAAAATACCTAACTGTCACATTAACAAAGAGAGTATTAGCGTTTTTTTTATTGTACCTTGTTAAAATATAAAACGTTTTATTTTCACGCGAGTGATGGATAGAGGTAGAAATGTTTTACAGCATCAGGCGCCCCCTGGGATCGCACAATGAGACCTTTTTACTAGAACCTTATTCATGAGATCTGCATAAATAAAATGATCTCAAAACGGTATGCCTGCAAGTGGGAATAAAAATAAAATTGAATATTTCAAACGATTTTACCCTTTTGTGTAGAGTGTAGTCATTATGCCAACACGTTTTTTAAAATAAAGTGTTATTTTATTGTGAGTGTTTTATATTTTGAATCACTTAAAACTTTAAGCCTCATTAAAAATAATGATTACTGGAGTTATTTTTTAACACGTGAATAGCGTATGAGCTTACCAAAGTGTCCCCTTACTTTCCAGAAGGTGTAACGCTGCCTTTTGTGATTTTTTTTCAGCAAACAATCATACCATTTCCATAAATTCAAAAAAAAAAAAATATAGTTATTCAGATATTTTGTCAAAATACTTTTTTCACTTCTAACTGTGCGGTTATCACGTATTTCTCTCAGAATTTTCTTTTTAAGAAAGTACGAAATAGTGTCTTTTGGATAATGAAAAAGTTTTGTTTAGGTATGAATGTCAACATTTATACTCTTCCGCTGTTTTTTTTTTAATTATAAAACATTTTTAATAAAAATTGCCAACCTTATATTCAGAATTGTCTAAAAAAAAAACTTCATCACACGTTGTGCATTTTTTACTGACTATTTATAACTATTTGTGACATGTTTGTGTAATACGGTTTTAGTTTAATAAATATTATTTATTTTCTACAATTTTTTTGTGTAATAACAGTAAACCAACAATAATACGAAATTGTTTGTTTACATTCAAACAGGACATTTAGTACATTTAGTCAATGAATTCCGTAAAATTCAGTAAAAAATACAACGATTTTATTATATAATTGTAATAATTTAGAGTGATTAAGTAATTGTTGTTGGTAAAGTAAAGTGGTAGTTCCAAAATATTTACCGAACCTAATTGATAAGCCCTCTCTGTCATTAGAATCCTTTGCACACTTTACAAAGAAAAACTTTGAATCATTTCAGGTTGTCACATAGTCTATTATAATATCACCTTAAACCTCACTATCCATACCAACAGAGTGACAAAAAAATCGACACAATACTGACGGCTGTGAACTTTGAGATGTGCCGAAGAATTCCAAATAAAGCCGAAATATTCGCTGCGCCATTCCGGATTGTTCAGCTCCAACGCCCTGGACACCTGGCGCAGCCCAGCTAATTCTTCACACAGACAGACGTTGGCACATTTGATACAGCGTTGATTTGCACATGCATACTTTAAATTGCTACACACGGAACCCAGCGATGAGCTTCCATACGAGTAGAAGTTTATATTGGAACATACGGTACAATGGTGATTTTATTTTAGTATAGTATACTTTGCTACACATGGTACAGCGCTGATTCTGCATATGTATAATTTATATTGATGTGTATTGCACCCAGCGCTAATTTTGCCTGAGTATAGTTTATATTGGTGCACACTATAGCCTCTGTGAGAATCCGCATGGAGATTGTATTTCTAATTGTTTTGTTTGAAACTTTGCACGGTCTCTCAATGTCTTGTGCCATTAAATATAATTATTTCATCTACAGCATGTTCTCATTATTTATCAACTCTTTTGCTAGATGTTGAATTAATTTATTTATTGAATAGGCAGTTTAGCACACTGAGAGTGTAAAGTCGCAGTAAATGTAAGCATTAATTTAATTTAACTTTATTTGGAATTTTTTTGGTGGAAAAAAAACCGTCTCTAAATTGTGACTTTCTGTAATCATTATAATGGAGAAATTTAACTTTTCATTTTTATACACTATCAATTGTCAAATACCCAGAGAGTTATTTATTTTAACGTCAGAAGATATTATTTTAGAAAGGACCACGCCTTTTAGTTTTTACTTTGTGTAAAAGGGTGATCTAGCAAATGTTGGTCATTTATATGAATAGGGGAGGAAGAAAACCCCTTAAGGCGATATACGAAACCAAATATATGGTATCAAGTTTGTATATAAGGCAACGGCAATACTTTAAGAACGACGTGCTGGCTTGAGACTGGGAATGAAAGGCAAGTATCACTAGTATAATTGCATCATTAAGAAAGCCAAAATTATTCATCAGCTGAAAGGCAATCGTAAGTGAGGAAATAAATTTTCCTATTTTTAAAAGCATACACGTATTGATAAATTGAGCCATTTTCCAGATATGGATATTCGCGGAATCAATGCGAAAAGCGGTTTTAAGATAGTGATACTCAAGCAGAACTTTTTTGTTACTTGCATACTTACTATCTTTTTATCCATAATGCGTTTTCCGCTAAACCAATCTAACTAAAGAGTTGATCATTTGGCTTAAAAAAATTGGGACGCACTATTTACAAAGTACACTGGCAGCATTAGGGAAAAAAATAGCGGGAAACATAACAAGCCGAAAGATGAAATAAGTTGAGTTCATTACCAGGCTACCGATTGGATTCCCTCGCCGAATTCAACTGAGAAGGTGATTAAAAACATACATTTTATGAGTTTAGGGGAAATATAACTGATCATTGAGAATTAAAAAAAAAAATAAATTTAACTGATTATTGAGTTTTAAAAAAAAAAATTGAATGCCTTTCTTTTATTTGTAGTGTTTTTAATTTATTTTTTTAATAGGAGAATATGAGCACCGGTGTTTTTATTGAAGCAATGATCTTTGTCAATAAGATGATTGGCGAATTTAAACATCTAAGTTGTGAAATAAAAATTAAAATAAAATCTGAGATTTAAAATCTTATCAAAAGTTATTATTTAATTTTCATTAAATATGTCAAATCACAATGTGATTGCTTTCTACGAAAATATAAAGTTATTCGGAACTAAGGCTATGTTTTCATAATGCTCATTTATCTACCGTTGGTTGTTACATTGTTTTTTTTTTCCGTTATTATTGGGCAATGAGTAAACCCTTTAATTTACAAAGATAATCCAGTAACATCGTTATGCCCTAGCTTTACAATGCACTTAATATAATGCCTGTTGAAAGTTTCATCCAGAAGGATATGCAATGAAACTGTGAAATTTTTGATGCACGCATTACGGATTATTGTCCGATGAAATGTGTGGTTGAACACAAAGTGCAAAAGGTTTTAATTGTGGATGGCCTTGATGTATTATTATTCATGTGTATTATTAGTGTGAATAATCTATGAAAAAAACACTATAATAAATACACAAATTGAACTGAATTAACAAGAAAAAGGTTCTTGTAAAGAAAATACTTTTGGAACACCGTGTTCACTCAAGCGCCATCAAACGGAATGAGAGATTTGGTAGCATTATAGGAGATTCATTATACGGACACTAGTAGATCCACGAGGGAAGTTTGTCGAGAGAGATGCGAGATGAGATCTGAGCATATTACGATTTGAATCTCGGAGCTTCTGAGCTTGTTGGCATTTGTTATTTGCATTCTATTAATGTTTCAACTACAGTTTTTTGTTTGTTTTATTGAATATGTACAATGTTTTACGTCGGTTTATTAATTAAAAAATGTTAAAAAAAAATCAAATTATAAAAATAATCTTTTAAAATTCAGATGAGCGATAAACTTTAAATATTTGTTCCGATTTAAAAAGTTCTATTTTTCGTAATGTGCGTCCATATGACTTACTTTCGCAGATCATTTTTTAACTTGAAACTTGTAAGTATGTAAGTATGTAAGGTTAGAGTAAAATTATAATATTAATATATATTTTTTAATCCTGATATTTTGCTGTATTAAAAATAAGTTATATTATTTAATATCTGTGTATTAAATGTGGAATGGAAGAAGAAGTTGGGGATGCCCAAGAAAGAGATGGCGCGATCAAGTGAACTAAATACTTGAGTCGGGTCATGTGAAAGAGTCAGAATAATAAAAGAGTATGTATGAGACGGTGTATGAGTGTGAATGAAGCAAGGAGTATGTGCCAAGACAAAGTTGTATAACGGTTCTCTACCTACTTCTGCCAGGAAACGACGTGATGGTTAGTATCATGTAACTTCTTTCATTTCTATTTGTCATTAATAATCTTGCCACAAACACGCTTTTCCAAGCCTAAAAAACTAAATTTCAAAGAATTACAATATTACACTTCTTGTAACAATAACTTTTTGAATCATCAATAGACTAAATTTTAGATTCTCCTGTAATTTAATAATTTATTTTAATCTGTAAAATAAATATTTTTTGATTCAAACAAAATTTCTCAGTATTCAAATTGGCAAGTCAAGTCAGTTCCCGTGATCGTTTACGGGTACCAAAATAAAAATTTTTTTTTTTTTACAATTAGAAACGTTCCGCTTGTTATTCCTTTCAATTTATTTTACAAAAAGTGCTACAACGATTGACCGACGTAAACCAATGAAATAAAAAAGTACTTAGTTTACACTGTATGGTTTTTGTTGGATTATCAGGAGTTATTAATCATCGCCTGAAATTTCGCGAAATGTGAGAAATTATGAGAGATGTTATTTTTGTCACTTTTGTGGTATTATTTCAAGCAGTGTATAGTAGTTCTACCCTTTGGAACCAATAGAAATTATAATAATAGTTTTAGTAAACTTGGGACCAATGTACATATTCTCGAAAGAAAACTATTTTGATATAAATCAGTGTTAATACAAATATTACTTGGCTCAACTGAAGAGAAATAAATCCAACGAAAGGTCAAACTTTAAACAAATTAGTTCAATTATTAAAATGTTATGATACTTATTAAAACTCAATTAATTATTTAAAAATAGTAGACAGTGTATTTGCAGCACGTTCCAGGGTGGAAACATTTTTATTATTGTCCCGTTAAAAGACCACTATTCAGAATCTAAACTTTGCTTGAAATGGCTTTAGCCGTGCTTGGTGACCAGATGTGAATAATTAAGTACTTCTCCACCTTCCTCTTCACCATATCCTTCTCTTGCCTCCCTAGTATCTAGCACACTCAGCCTCACAACATACCCCGATTGGAGATGCCATAGTCCCACTGGCTCCTAGACGGTTGGGAGCAGTTGGAATTCTCGTGCGGCATTTACTAAACTATTTTAAACAATCTACTTTAGTTATAATTTTGCCAGTTTAGTGCCTCACCACCAGTCATTAGAGTTGGTAGCAGATCTTCATTTTATACTACTAGCATCACGCCCTTATCAACTTTTCATTAGTGACTACTGTATTCGGTTCACCATTGATTGAAATTCCTGCATTCTTTCAGCACCGGATCCACCATACGTCCAAACTGTGCAAAAAATTTAGACGTCTTCTCTGAAGGGGCGCCGTGAAAAAAAAGATCTTATTTAAATTTAGTTAAAATAATCCCTAAATCGTATCAAAATTTCCCCAAATCATTTAAAAATTACCCACATCATGGGATAATTATGTTTTTTATTGCGCTGGCAGCATCGCTGTGCATTGAACGACTAGCGAAAACGTATGGAGAGTAATTTATTTACGAATTTCATAATGGTTATTTGGACGTATTTTCTTTGGAGGGTTTTACGTTAAAATTATGCGAAGCAAAGTCTATAACCAATCGTCGTGCCGATTTTATCATTCAACCGTCGAAATGAACCGTTAGAGACGGTACATATTTTTATTTATTTAGATGTCGTGGAACGGCCCTGCACTCCTTCTCTTAATATTCTTATTTACTTTCTCGCTATTCTTCTTCCAAAATACGTACACTTAAACAAGTAAAGTTAATTGTTGAATTACACGCTGATTTAAACAACTTTAAAACTTACGAGCTTAGCGTAAAGTTCTTTAAAATACATACTTCACATCTGTATCTTAATTTTCAATTTTATTCATAATATTCTTATCGCAGAAGTTGCTGAACGAAGTTTTATGATTTTATCTCCAACACGTACAATATTGCTTGAGCGCTACACGTAAAATGATTCCTTCGGAACGGAACAGATTATTTTGAAAATGAATAAATGCAAACAATGTTTCACAAAGCTCCTCTACAGCAGATTGGTTGTAGTTGCTTATAGAACGTCAAAATGTTCAATAAACACTTGTTTTTCAGTAAAAGCAAATAACTTACACTGATGTATCGTGATTGAGAAATAAACAAAAAAGTTTCTGTGTCTATCTCATTTGTGGTGTCTGTTAAGAAAGTGACCAAAAAAGTTCATTGATCTTAAAAATAGCAATTTTATTTCTGCAGAATGACACTATTGTAAACAAAATTTACAAAGATATATTGATGTACGATTATTCACATGATGAAATTGAACAAACATTGAAAAGTTCTTTATTACAAAAGCGTTGGAAAAACTTTGATTTAATTTGCATTTTCAAAATTATTAATTGTATTATTGACGAATCTTCTTTGTTGCAACTCATGCAGTTCAAAATTATTCTGTCACGAAAACGGCGCTAGATAAATAAGCCAATTATTATCATTCTCCACTGTCCAGAATGTCGAGACTTGTTAACTCAAGCCACGATCTTTATTTTTTTGAATGCAGTCTGAAAATGATTTTTGTCCTTCTTTACGACTCTACTAAAACTTTGAATTTACCTCGGCTTTGACTTGAATGTTATATCAAATGTATATTTTGTTCTATTTTTATCATTCTTTTATTCAAATATTAGGTATATGCTGTTCTTTCTCTGTTGCTTTTTTTTCCATTTCATGTTATGTATTTTTTTTTGTGATTAGACTTTTGTCCATTAGTTTAATAAACAAATTAATATAAAATTTAATGGTAGTTTATTAAATATATCCGTTTGAATTGAGAAAAGCAGAAAGCGTTTTATTTTTTAAATGCTCAACATTAGGAAAATCATGGAATTGAAATAACATATCTTTATAAAAATGCAGACAATCTGTTTGTATCAACTATCAACTATTGAGTGGTTAGGTGTGGCATCATAAAACTTGTATTGATAGCATCTGGATTCTTAAGATAAACGCAACTGTTTTAACTCGCAAAATTATTTTAATTAACAGCTATTCAGCTTTTAAATCTCCATTCTTAAGTGGAGATTGACCTAGGACAGAATAGGAGATTGATTTGGGCCCTAGCTCAGCACCCAAAATGGGGCTAATCGTCACTTTGTAGCATTCTAATACAAGCAATACTGCACATGATTTATTTGTAAATTCTACATAACCCGTTAGAAAAATGTCTAAGGTTTCCAGTGTTTTTTTTTTAGCTGTAATCTTTAAAAATCTATGAAAAATATACTTAAATGTCAGTAAAAGGTGCAGTTTGAAAACTAGCGCAGCCATTATCGATCGTTTTACTTTAAATTCCAGAATGCATTTGATAAATAATTAAAATATTACTGTTAGTTGTATTCACTGGAAATCTTAGACATTCTGTATCTACCCGAATAGAATCATTTTTAGTATTACTTGTATCAGAATGACAAAGGGTGTGTATTTTGGGTGCCGACCCTTAAAAGTAAAAAAATTAGGCATATCAAAAAGATTTATTTTTTTAGAAGTATTGAAATCTGAGGCGAATCTGGGTAGTAAAAATTATTTTCTAAATAAATATATTTCTTGGAACATCGTACATTTTATAAGCCCTTAAAAGAAGTGTATAATATTATTTTTTAACAGTACACATTTTCAGTAATTAGGTCGGTCATTTCAGGAATACAGAAATGACTTCAGAATATTACGACCACTGCTAAGTGATGAATGACCTGGGAAATGAGGCTAAAACCCATCCATCATAGCAAGGAGGTAATAAAGTCCAGATAAGCCGAGGATAGAATGAATGAAATGGCTGATTCTAGAATGTGTTATGCGGAAGCTGGAAGGATCACACGAAGTGCGTATATTGAATTCGAATAGGAATACATTGAATAGAATACAAATATTTTCATTTTATCTGTCTCTTTCTCTCTGTTCCTCTCTTATAATTTAAATGTTGTATTTAAATTCTATTATTTTCTCATTGTTCTGTTATTTTATTTTATATTTTGTTCTCCCTTTGTAAATATTACATATTACCGCACACTTCGTTTTTTTTAGTTCAATTTTATACCCTGATGATGCTTAAGCTAAGCGAAACCGGTCGGTCTTAAAAATAAAATAATATTCGTGGTCTTATACAAAGTTATTTCTTCGTTTCTTTACAAATATTTTCTTTATATCAACTGTTACTATTAGAACTGTATTCTAGTATTATTATATTTATTATTCTCAATATAATGAAAAAATAACTTTGTACAAGACCACGTATTTAATTTTTAAGACGTACCGGTTTCGCTTAACCTAAGCATCGTCAGGGTACAAAATTAAAATTACGAAAAAAAAAAGTGTGCGCTTAAATATACATACAGAGGGAAAACAAAATATAAAATAAAATAAGAGAACAGTGAGAAAACAAAAGAATAACATTTCAATTATAACAAAGGAACAGAGAGAAACAGACAAATAATGTGAATTGAAAATATCAAAACGTCAACTGAGAAGGTGATTAAGAAATAAAATGCAAAGTATTTTTTCATTTCATTAATTATGTCAAACGACAAAGTAATTGCTTTCTACGAAAATACTTATTACTCTCGTTCATCATTTGAGAGACCGATTACTTATTAAGGACTTGAAGTGATCTGGGTAATACACGGTATTTCCTATCTGCTGCAATTTACATAACGTAATTAGTAATCGTCATTGTACAAAAAGCCAGGTGGATTTTCAGAAATGTTTCGAAGATGATTATTCTTGTTAATGTGCATAATTGAATGCGTGTTTAGATATCGAACAGCTTACAAATTACTCTGTTTACAAGAGTTACAGTACGCAGATATTTAATCGCTACTTAAAACAAATGCAATACATCATGTACTTCTGATTTTTTACGAAGATTTTTTTGTTATATTATTTGATGTATTTTATACACATATGCACCGGGTAAAAGTTTAATTTTGTTACTTCTTATTTTTTTGTAAAACGTATGTTGTTTGATGTGATAAATTTAACCCGATTTGTTTTATAATTTTTTGATACCAAATAAATATAGATCTTATGAAGGCAGTACGTATTTTTGAGACATCGAGAATTTCTTTCTGTACAAGTTTTCTGGTAAGTGTATATTGAGTATAATTTCTTATTAAATATTTCAGAAAAAAAATTAGGTCGTCAATTTGAAAAACGGAAATGAAAAAAAATCTAAAATCTGACGTAGAACACGATTTTTTTATAAAGCGTGACATTTATCATTTAAAAAAAGAAACGTTTTGAAAAATTTATTATAATCGGAAAAAAAGTTTTTTCCAATCACTTCCCTTCAACAGAAAAAATAGTGTTTTTCTGTTTTGTTTTATGATTGCAAAATCGTTTATTGTATTTGTTTATTGTTAGAAACCACTGCCAATTAAATACTTTAAAAATAATGTTTTCACTGTGTAAACTTCAAATCAATCATATGACACAATAGGAAAGCAATTTTTATTTCAGTCAAAAATATATTCGTATGAATACATTTGTACTTAACTTTGTTACTGGGAAATACAATAGGCTCTTTTAACCAAATGTATGCAAATGCGAGGGTAATTTAAAATTCAAAAACTCTTTGAGATATGAAATGAGTTTCATTTGATAACAATGATTTTATTGAGCAGTTATTTAAATCTATATGAGGATGATTCCCAAACTCAAATTAAAAACAAATTTATGCATTGCTAAGGATTTGAGAAGGAGGGTGGAAAAATAGATTTGTTAGATAAAAACTAGATACAGTGACATGTGTTCTGATAATGTCAGTGGTAGACGGCAAGCTTATTAACTCCAAGCCTTAAGGTCGATGGTTTGAAACCCAATATCAGAACATATTTTTTCAATTAATTCTTTGGAGCTATTCCACATAGAGAATTTGAATATAATACTAAAAAGCTTTTTCCGTGTTTCAGGGTTGTACTGCAAAACTCCAAGGGGTGTTAATAATTATATTAATCTATACTTTTTAAGTTCAGATATATTTTGAATTTTTGCATGGTAACATGTAATCGATCCTTTATAGTTAACATTATACCGCCCAATGCAGACAGTAATATGCGGCCTGATATTGGCTCGCTAAATGCAAAATCTGTTTGACCAACCGCAACCAAACGGCTGATTGGCTATGCACAAACCTGCCCATGAGAATGGGTGGCTACCTATGGTACTTCTACCAGATGTGAGCGATCTATTGTATCTATTGTAAAACCACGATCGTGACCCAACTTTTCAACAGTTTAAAAAATAAATTAAAAGGGATAGAGGAATGGCTCTGTTTTAAATGGAAAAATATCGTTTTTCTTAGAATATGGCAAATAATTACCTCGTGAAGTTTAGAAAAACCACTCTGAAATACGTTGAATAATTTGTACCTCGTTGTTAAGCAAAATATGCTTTCGATATCGCCCGGCAAAAGACCACCATTCGGAATCGAAACTTCACTTGACATGGATTAAACTATGTTTAGTGACTAGATTTGAATAGCCAGGCTAGATTAGAATTCTTCGTCTCATCCCCCTGACTTTGACCTTGAGTTGATTATTTTTAAAGATTTGATGAGATTTTTGTAAAACACTAAACTCTTACTCCGCTCCAGGAATTTTATTTTTAGCTAGGATTAGTTTAGTGTTAGTGAGGTTCTAACCTTTATGGTAAAGAAGTTTTGTACATACCGGTATTGTATCTAAATCGCCAGGATAGAATATTAGCAATGTATCAAGGCTCTGATTGCTTTGCTCAGCGTAAACCGCGAACTGGAGATATTGGGAATGATTGATATTTAATATGCAGAGGAGTTTAAGCCATACGATTAACCCCGTCAAAACTTCACCGAAATTCATAGCTCAAAGGGAATGCGTAGTGCAAATAATAAAGCATGATTTGCTTCTGCGAAAAATAAATAATTTTACTTTACCTTTATTTTTTCCGTTAATTTCTTAAAATTTGACTATTTATAGAAATATTTTATTTACGGTCAGTGACCATTTACAAACATTATTAAAATACACAAATTATATGCTTCATTACATATACACAAACTGTCATTCTAGTAACACATAAAACACAATGATTATCCAGCAAAAAAATAAGCCAAGAGCACGCAGATAGGAACTTACACAACAAAACATATTAAATAAAATTGTAATTAAAGTTTTTCACATCTTTAACATAGTATAATAAATATTTGAAAAACTTTAAGGGGTGTTACTAAAATATAGTGTTAATAATTGATGTTCATACATTGAAATAATTTATGTATTTTTTTACTAACGGACCATTGTAACACGATATGAGACAAACAAAAAAAGGAATAGTAAAATAACAGTCCGTGGGTTATTTATAAATGAAGCAATTACAAAAATAGGACAAAAAATTCATTAAATAAAAACACACGTTGTTTGAATCCACTTTATTTTTGTATAAGTCAACTAGTTTCGATTCTGCTGAATCTTCATCGGGACTTAAAAATATACTAATGCTGCCATACTGCCATCAGTATATTTTTAAGTCCCGATGAAGATTCAGCAGAATCGAAACTAGTTGACTTATACAAAAATAAAGTGGATTTTAACAACGTGTGTTTTTATTTAATTAATCATGTCAATCCACAAAGTGTTTGCTTATTTTGATAATCAAAAATATTCACTTCAGAGAACATTCAAAGCCTGTCAAACCTGCCAAGTCAAAAGCTGAACAAGGTTTTTGTACAGTCCATGATGTTAGACATAGTAGATTATAATATTTAAAGATCAATAATAATAATTGATGATAAATATTAATAATAGATAATCTTTCAGTAAATATCATGATGACACCTTTTTACAGATTCAAAAAAATATTGGCGGGAAATTTATTTATTATTTTTTCCACCTTTTTTTCTTTACAATTCATAATTTCGTTATTCGTCAATTAAAAGGATGTATGTAAGCCACTTTGTCTGTTTAGGGTATTTTGAGAATTCGCCCATAGACTCAAATTTTAATAGCCACTATCTTCCGTTTCTTGTGTTTTGATTCGTCACCCCAAATAATGGGTACCCGGTCTTTCGTATACTGGGGTATTTTTTAATCAGAGAAATGTGAAACCTACACATTTTAGGAAATTTAATTTTCGTTATTAGAACATCAGACCAACTTGTCAGATAATATTTAGGTTTAGGCATAACCAGAAATTACAAGCTGCCATTTCTCCATTGTAGCTGAACTGGTACAAACGGGAGCATTTGCCCATTAAGTTCTGAGTGCTAAATTAGTACACAGTTTACCTCTCTGTCACAAACGAGACATGAGAGCTAAACGTGCATTTAGAACATTTCCAAATGTTTCCATATTAAATGTGATTGACCGTGCCCAAATAGGTATGTCTCTTAATTATGTCCATCGGTAATTCAGCACTTATTAAATAAACGTATTTCCATAAATAATACTGTATTAATGTACTCGTATATATGACGACGCACGTGATAAAGTAGTCGAATCAATAGCATTGAACCTAAAGATCAGACCTGCTATTTTACGAATAATAATATTCGATACGAATTAATTTTCAACTAATTGTATTTCATCCAGGCATACATTACCCAAAACATGATCATATTAAAACTGCCTTAATCAAAATAAGGCAAATCAAACTCAGAGAGACACATTGCACAAACGCAATATAATTAATTATCTGATCAACTTAATATTCATATTGTCGCTGGTAAGGCAAAAGAGCTGAACGACACTTTGGTCAAAAATAAGTTAAATATGCAGTTTTGATCAGTTTTTTTTTTCTGTATCGAATGCTCAGACTCTCGTTTGATTCTAAAGATTTTTGTGGCCCTTCAGTCATCTAAAATATATTTACCATTTGGGAGAAGGAAAGTTTGAGACTTTTTAAATTTTTTGTCACTCCAGGTAACTCAGTGAGAGCATTGAGTTGCCCGAGTTAATTTTTTAAAAATCCAACCTAGTACTGACACCTTATGAATTTTATTGTAAAACAAAAAAAAATGGTGTAAACTTTCCAAAATGGAGCTTCAGCCCTTTGCCTTTTCGGCGAAAATATATTCAATAGCAAATAATAAAAAAAGATGCATGCTTTTGTAAAAATGTATTATTTATTTTATTAGAATGTCATGTTAATACGACCCTTTCTCTTATTTTAGCAAAAAAAAAAAATATTTTTTTAGAAACTGTATTTAATTTTAAAATGTTTTTAATGAGTTTCTCATTTAATGCTTAATGATGTAATATTTTCCTCTTGGAAATGAGCATATTGTAACTTATTGGGAATATATTATGTTATGAATTGTTACTTTGTAATTATTTAAACGAGATAAAAGAAACAACATTTCAAAAGGATTTTAAGTTTGTAAGATTTATTATTATGTATTATGTTCGTAAAAAGAAGTCATTATGTGGCTTACCATAATAAGATTAGATTGAAAAACCCTATTTTAATAAAAAAAATGAAAATAAAAAAGTTTGGGAAGACCCATTCCTTCGTTAGGAAAAAAATAAGCTTTTTGACAAATTAACACTCCTTCTAAAGTAACCCGAACGAGAGTTTTGTGCGATATCTTAGATAAAGACTTCTAAAACAGGATACTAGGACAGACATGGCGCGTAGCTGGTGTATTTAGTTTCTTAGAAAAGTCAATCTGCTTAGCTAGGAATTAATATTGACCGAACAAAACATAGTAGCACTTGTACACATTTACAATTGAACGTAGTTATGTAGAAAGCATCCAATCCCAAAAAGATGAAACTGAGAAAAAGGCGTTTGCAAATATGACGGTACAAAAGCATTGATATGCGTAATCGGCATTTGTAAAGTGAATATCAGTGTTTTTTTCTTTGTGAGCATTATTATAAATAGATTATTTATAATCATCAATGTGTTTATTAAAAAAAAAAATTCTTATGTTATCTTATATTTTATAATGTTTTAAACTTCAATTTAAATCAAATACCTGCAATGTGCGTTCATAAAAAAAATGATTTCCCAAAATCTATTGCATTTGGAGCTTGGATGTTCTCAACAGATATAAATCTCGCATTTATCTTTAAGAAAACATGTAAAATCGATTTTGGAAAATTTTGGGTTGGACGCTTTCAGCATAATTGCGTTCAATTTTTATTATAAATGTACTTACTATTATGTTTTTTTCTGTAAAAATGATAATTTATAAACTAACGGACTATTGTCCAATTACAAAAAAATACATAACTCGAAATGGGAGCAACAGAAAAAGAACGGCACATACATAATATTACAATGAAGCAATAACAAGAATAGGACAAAATATACACAAGAAAAAACATTCAAATCAAAGCCAAGGTCAGGTCAAAGTCGTAAAGAATTACAAAAATCATTTAGACTGGTACCAAAAATTTCAAGATCATGGCTTGAGTTAACAAGTCTCGACATTCTGGACAGTGGAGAATGATACCCATAATTAGTAGAGTAATGATTGAGGAACAGCAATTGATTATTTCTGAATCTATGGCAAGGAATAACAATAATAATATAACCGTGTAATAATAATAAAACCCAATAAGCGTGTTGAAACAGAACATAACTGAAATCTTATAAAAAAATGGGAAGTAAAAATCGTGAGATAAACGTCACCGAATCCAGGTGTCAGTTCGATAACGTGAGAAGTCACGTCGCATCGCCGCAAACTAAATCCAATTCCAGGGTTGAGTTGCCGCGCAGCCTGAAGCCGCAGTGAACTGTGACAAAGCCGTCCCATTAAATCAAAGGCGGCAAACGTCTTCATTTGCATTGGGGGCATTCGGAGCTTTCAAAGCTTTTGCTAACAGTTTCCGCAAACACGACGCCAGCTTTTACTTTAATTGTCCCAGTTTAGGGAGTGCAGCTCGCGAGACGCCCGTGTTCAGTACACTGGCAAGTGTTTATTTGAGAATATTCAAATTAAATGTAGATTTCGATTTTAATCTTGAAAGCCAACAAATAGTCGGTTTGCGTTTTGTGTTTGTGACGAGTTGATGATTCGCGTATTTCGAGCGTTGATGGAAATGTTGTAATTGTGAAAATTCACGGAAAAGGGTTCTTCGTATTTTAATTCTGAACGTTGTAAAACTATCAATTATATAATTTTAATTTATTTCTAAGCTTACAGTATTTCAGAGGATACTGCGAAATTTGATTGGTTAATAAGCTACAGTAGAGGTTCCGAGTTCGAGTCTTGGTCGCGACCGTTATTTTTTCTGTTTCGTATTAAAGTTGAAGATTATTGATATTATTTCAATAATTAATATAAAAAATATTAAACCTAAAAGCTGTGAAGTAAATTCTAATTTGAAAAAATCTCGAGCTTGTAAGAAGTAAAAGATTTTAAGTAAATAAAAAATAATGGTTTATCCAAGATACCATCTAGGTATATAATATGTGCTCGGGTAGTGCTATGTTTACCATACAAAGATGCAGCCAAACCGAAAGAAATTGAAAAAATGATAATAATAATATATTTAAGTGGAGAATAAGACCGATTAAAAATGTCAGAGTCTCGGGGGCTCAATTGGCAGAAGCGTTACTTCCGGATAGAGTAGAGGTTTCAAGTTTTTAGTCTCGGTGGCGACCGTTATTTTTTCTGTTTTATATTTACATTGAAGATTATTGATATTATTTCAATAATTAAAATAGAAAGATTTTGTATAACCAACCACTCAGTAAGTAAACTTACAGTCTCTTAAAAAAAAAACTATTACCATACCTGATATTTGTAATCACACACATTATTACATAATATATCGAAATTGAATGGAAGAAATCAACCGATGGAAATAAAGTAAGAGAACTTTACATTCGTAGGCTCTGTTAAAACAGTTGTGGGTGACTTTCACTGACTTTGGTCGAATAAAATAAAATATCGGTAAAATACTGTTTTCCTGTACTTTTATACAGCCATTAAGTTGTTTACCGCGTCATCAAAATAATTTTAGGTTTTTTATGCGCTTCAAGATATGTGTATTATAAGCTATTCATGGGTTGTTATCTACAAACTTTCCTTATAAATATTAAATAAAAAAAGTCTCAAAGTCGTTACAGAAATATTTGTTCAGGCTAAGAATCAACAAACGACGAAGGAAGGAGGATTCGTAGTTAAAGATATTGGATATTTATAGCGTTATGGGAAGTAATACGATATTAACTTTTTTACTCGTACTATTGATTTCTGATCGAAAAGTCCTTTGTTTCTAAGAGGAGTAGCTTTACAATGAACTACCACAAATGTATGACAAAATTCTGTTAAAATGTTAACGTTTTTATTTTTTTTTGCTAATTATTCAAATATTAAGGTAATTATTTGAGATACTGGAAGATTTTGAACGTTTGATTATTTAAAAATACTCCTTCAGGAACTTTTAATTTAGTGTAAACAATATTGCAAAATTACTGTAGAAGAGTTTTTTGTTCTATTCACTTATTTGAGATCTAATCGCTTACACCCTGCTTTGTGTATTTTTAGACTGAAAGACTTAATTAAAATATTTCGTCAACTTAATTTAGGTAGTTTTTTTATGGGAGCTAATCATTTTATATACTTAAATAATATCAATAATATGAAACAGAAAAAGCCAGAAAAATAAGACAATGGTCACAACCGAGGATCAAACCGTTCTAAAAATCAAAAGGAATTAAAAATAATTTTCATAATTTTCAATGAAAATGTGAGATCGATTAAAATGCCACTTTCTAATAACGTCCCGATTAACTAATTGGTTAAGGCGTTACTCCCGGATAGAGTAGTGGAACTAAGTTCGAGTCTCGGTTGTGACCATTGTCTTTTTAATTTTATGGCGTTTTCTGTTTCATATTTGTGTTTTAGATTATTGATATTATTTAAATATTAAAAAAAATATAAGCATTAATGCTTTAAAGTTATATTCAGTTTCAACAATAATTATTTTTTCTTCATTGTATCCTCAAACTTAATAAACAAAGAAGATTGGCATAAAAACTATATACGCGCTGCGGGTTCTATCTTCTGCCTATCAAAGTCAATCACCATTGCATATGCAAAATTTTAAGTATAAAATTAGGAAGAACTCAACTAAATTAATGTTAGGTTATTCCTAACATGGAATTTTTGTTTATCTTTAAATTTAAAACTGTACATTTCTTCTTATTTCTGAACTATCTCTCTCGAGGGGTTTCAACTTTTCGTTGAATTGAGAATACGTTTTATTTCTGGGGGTGATTTTGAACGTTTATGGATACAGCAACAATATTAAATATGCAAAGCAAGCAGGAAATCTGTATTTTCCTAGTACAATTGTATCTGGTTTTAAAAGTAAAGTTTGAATTTGGTTTGGTATGTAAACATATTATCCGACTAAATACAAACATTGTTTAATTCGCTGCTTTGTAGGAGATTCGTTTACACAGCACGGATGTAAACTGTTGGCTTCATATTTATGTTAAGACTTTAATACGCAATATATTTTATAACTTTGTAAGTGTGCGAGAATTCTAACACAGCGATAATGAAAGTAGGAAAACAATCAGTCGATTTAAAAACTCGCTTTGATTAGCTTTATCCATCTACGAGTATAATATGATGCGCTCTTTGTCGGCCTCCATGATCAAGTGGTAAGACACTCGACTTCCCAACCTTCCTCTTGCCAATCTCTTTCCCCTCCCCACTACCTTCATCCTCATAACATACCCTATTTGGGGATGCCATAGTCTTACCGGCTCTAGACAGTTGGGAACAGTTGAGACTCTTGTGCGGTATTCATATAAAAAAAACTTGTGTTGGTTGAATAATGCATGTTTTTGTGTCTACTATACGAATTCCCCGGAGCTCATTGATGCTAGATGATACGCCGTATGCTATTGCTTGAAGAATTTTAGTATCCCAACGAGTATGTAACCGCCATCAACTCTCCAACCACAAAGATAATAGAAGAAGATTACCACATTATTATTCACATATTTTAATACTAGCGGACCATTGTCCAATTGAGAGAAAAAAAAACGAGCAACAGAGAAATAACATCACACACATAATATTTGAATTAAAGCAATGACAAAAATATACATTTGATAGAACATTCAAGTCAAAGCCTGAACAAGGTTTGGATAAAGTCAGTTATGTTAGACATAATAAATTGTATTTTTCGAGGATTATTATCGTAAGGAATGAATTAAGTCATTTGGATTGGTACCAAAAATTTCAAGACTATGGTTTCAGTCAACAAGTCTCTACATTCTGTACAGTGGAGAATGATACCTATAATAAATAGAGTGATGATTAAGGAACAAAATTTCATTGTTTCCGAGTCTACGGCAAGGAATTTTGAACTGAATAAGTTGTAACAAAGAAAGTGAGTCAATAATGCAATTCATTAAAATTCTCTAATATTTTGGGTGTCTATTTGCTTAGTCCTACTGACTAAGCCAGATTCGTCACTTATGTGCTTTATAAATTTGATAGAATATCTAAGAAAATTGACAGGTTTATCAAATTTCTCGTCCACACGACATAACCAAGAAAAGATGTGCGAGTATGCCACTCGCTCAATCGGATAACGCGCGAATTAATGTTTTTGTTGTCGACACATGCTAAGAATACGACCAAACTTACGTGAAATAAATCGTAGGCTTTCCAATATCGATGACGTCATATGATTGATTGCTCGATAGACTTGATCAAACATGGCCCTAGCCGGAAAAACAATTTCCCAAGTTTCTTTGATGAGGAATCTAATATCCCCAACGTAAACATGCGTCGGTCGGATTGTGGAAAAAAAATAACAACTTTTTAAACAATCGTATATTTGGTGGCGTAAACCCTTCGTAAAGTCTAATACTTTTGCGTCTTATCAGAAACAATCCCCGTGGGCAAACCTCCACAATACTTTCACTGTGGGATTGATCGTCGATGGAAACCATCACAATTTATCCCATGAAATAATATTTAAAAAAAACTAAGAAGGATATCGTATGAATTCTGTTGACAGGGAAATAATTTTCTCATCAATATTAATTTCTATAATTATTTTTTTTCGTAGAAAAAAATCACATTGTGATTTGAAATATTTAATGAGAATGAAATTATAACTTTGTATAAGACTACATATAATTTTTTTTTATGACCGACCGGTTTTGTTTCGGCTAAGGGTCATCTGGGTACACAATCAAACTAAATAAAAAAAATACATAGTGTTTGGTTATATAAATAACAGAAAAAAGAGAAAACGATAGAATAAAATTTGAATTATGATAAATAAACAGAGATAAAGCGACATATCATATGAAATAAAAGAGGCAAAACGTCAACTGATAACGTGATAAAAATATTGAGAAATTTTATGAGTTTACGGGAAATGTATTTAATATTGGACTACTGGAAAAAAATCATTGATTATCAAGTATACGACTGTAAATATTTCATCCTTCTGAAACCTGCCCCCTATAAATAAATCCTCGTGTTTTAAAACAGTTTACTTTCGGATTGGAGAATCGATGTCATTCCTAACGTACGTTTTTCTCCCCAACGGATATAAACAGCGTATTTTCCCAATCAATTTTCGATATTCGAGAAGCTGTGATGAGAATTTATACAAAAATGACTTCATTCAGTTTTTACACTCTTATCTGAATGGTAATGTTGTATTCAAAATGACAAAATTAAGTTTTGTGAAGTTAAGTGTGCACATATTACATACATATTAAATGTCGAATTATCTATAACTGCTTTTAAAAACATGTTATATAGAATTGATGATCCAAAGTGAGTACTTTGAAGAATAAAAGGTTTCATTTTTACATATCTCTCATCGCGCCGTTTCTCCACAGGGACAGGCAGAGAAAACGAACTGCCATACAACTCTGTCTTGGCACGCACTCCTTGCTTCATTCACATTCATACATCTTCTCACACATACTGTTGTTCTGACTCTTGAAATGTCCCGACTAAGTATTTGATGCACTTGATCGTGCCATAATCTTCCTCGGGCGTCCCCAACTTCTTCATCCATTTACTTTCGCGTCATATGCTATTTTCACATTTCTTTCTTTGTTCATTAGCTCTACATGCCCAAAACATCTAAACATCCCTTTCTTAATCCTATTCATTACGCTTATTATCAGCCTTGCATTCGTTGATCATACACGCTCATACATGGTTTTACCGGACATACGTCTTAGGAATCTTATTTCTACAGCATTCAGTCTACTTTTATCCTTCCTTTGCCAGTTTCATGCCTCACTGCAATTCATCTGGGTTGGTATAAGCACTCCATTGTGGACTGCTAGCTTCGCTTCTTTGAACATTTTTTTTATTTGTGCCAACAGCGTCCAGTCTTAAAAGTATCTCCGTATTAAAAATGTGGAGATCCCGAAATAATGCAAGGCTGATGTTAGCGTAATGAATGGAATCAAGAAAAGGACGCTTAAATGGTTTGGACACGTAGAGCGAATGAACGAAGAAAAGAGTGTGAAAAGAATATATAATGCAAAAGTGAATGGAAGAAGAAGTCGAAAACGCCCGAGAAAGACATGGCACGATCAAGTAAATCAAATACTTGAATCGAATCATGTGAAGAGTCAGAATAACAGAAGAGGATGTATGAGACGATGTATGAATGTGAATGAAGCAAGGAGTGTGTGCCAAGACAGAGTGTTATGGCGGTCCGTCCTCTCTGCCTACCCCTGCGGAGAAACGGCATAATGGTTAGTTAGTTAGTTTTTAGTAAGCGTTCAGTCCTCTATTAACGGAGAAAATATACGGTTGTATTACATAAGCACTGTAAAGTTTAAAAAAATCATGAACTAACCTAAAAAAATTACAAAAAAAAACTATGTTCTTAAGGAAAATGATAGACTGCCAAAATAACAAAAATTAAAGTTTTTGACACAATTATATATTCGGTGATCATCTGCAAAATGATTCTTGAAATAAACATTGAATTGATGACAGTCGGCTGTTTTAGGGAAAATTATAAAATTTTGAAGGAACACGTATAATTTTAGACGATACTATTTAGCTGTCCAGAAAATTTTTAAATGGCCAAGAGTTTATTTTCTCAGTTTAGTGAGCACAGTGACACGTTGAAGCTCTGCAAAACAAATGTTTGCGAGTTGCTGGAAACGAGGGGCGAATTGTCGGTAATGGTTTGGCCGTCGCAAACTTGCTGTCTAGCATCGCTTAGTTGCTTCGAGACGTTTTATTTCACGAGTGGTAAAATCTTCACAGGAAACTTCAAATAATTTTTCCTAGAAGTCGAACCACTTTGTGGTGTGAAATATTTAGATACATGTATTTATGGTATATACGCCCAAATGGGCTTTGACATATTGAGATACATACGAATCTACGAAAAATATGAACTAAGTGCTAACAAAAAGAAAAATTCAAGTATGCAGAAATTTTATAAAATGTGTAACGCAATTTTCTGCATACTTCAATTTTCTTTTGGGCACTTAGTTCCAATTTTATTACGTGTACTCATATTATAGTGCAAATAATTTGCTCATACAAACAGTAAGAATGGGTTTGGAATGAAGTAGTTAACATTGATGTTTCATTGTGTTTGTTTGAATAGGTTATTATTGATTGAAGATATATGATATTATAGCCGTTTCGTATCTTCATTTCGGGTGATAAATTAAACATATATTTAATAACATTTTTTTATGTCGATACCGCAAAGTTTCAATTGGGGTATGTTGTCAGACTGACGGGAGAAGGGAGAAGAAGGTGATGGGGAAGAGAAAGAGAAAGCGGAAGATGAGGTTTGATAAGTACCTGGCCGTATTTGCCCAAAGCCATTTCAAGCATCGCTTCGAATCTGAATGGTGGTCTTTTACCAGGGCAATATTGAGAGTAGGTATCTACTACTTTGGAACGTGCCGAAAATAAATTTAATATTATTTTTAATTAATTAAATGTAAAATAACCCAAATCAATAAAACGGAATTTCTCTTGCACGCCAGGATTTGAACCCGCCACTTTGGAATCGTGGTCGAGAATCTCAACCACTCGACCACGAATTCTACCAAACACCTCTACGTGCGTATTTCCGGAATTTATATATAGAATCTAGAGTAAAAGCGAGTATCTAAGAGACCTATATCCTGATATTATTGTTACCTTAGAACAGAATTTTGGGTCGAGTAGTTCTTAATTGCCTATGGTGCCGTCACTTATAATGACATACTTAAGGCACTAAGAAAATGTACAAATTAAAAAAAAAAAAAACTTTTGAAACATTTTTAAATTTTACAGAGTATAACATTTTGTCATGAGTAGTGAATAAACTAGTACATTGACAAAAAAAGTGAAGAATAGAAAATGATTTATTTGTCATTCACGTATTCAATGTTTAAGCTCTTTTACTATGAGATAAACAATATGTTTATATTTTCAATGTTTAAGCTCTTTTACAATGAGATAAACAATATGTTTATGTATTCAATGTTTAAGCTCTTTTACCATGAGATAAACAATATGTTTATGTATTCAATATTTAAGCTCTTTTACTATGAGATAAACAATATGTTTATATTTTCAATGTTTAAGCTCTTTTACAATGAGATAAACAATATGTTTATGTATTCAATGTTTAAGCTCTTTTACCATGAGATAAACAATATGTTTATGTATTCAATATTTAAGCTCTTTTACTATGAGATAAACAATATGTTTATATTTTCAATGTTTAAGCTCTTTTACAATGAGATAAACAATATGTTTATGTATTCAATGTTTAAGCTCTTTTACTATGAGATAAACAATATGTTTATGCATTCAATGTTTAAGCTCTTTTACTATGAGATAATCGAAATCTAAAGTAAATGGGTTGGTAGGTTTTTTTGTCATATATTTGCATTCGTTAATATTCCGGGATAATCCAACAAAAGACAATTTAACTGATAAAATGAAAACATCAACAGATTTTTAAAGTAAACCCTCACTTCCGTTAGCAGTTGTATTCTATTTTCCTGCTATCACGACATGACGGTTCATTACACCTCGTTTCCAGTTTTTCTTTGTTATCATCCTTATAATGAACATGCGAATCGACACACAAAGCCAGGATTTAAAATATTTATTTAGAGGCATTTGGTCCCACGGAGGCATTTTGGGAGTAGTTCATTTTGTAAATACTCGTTCAGCCTTGCATACACAATTTAGGAGTACTTTGGTAACTTAGTGTTTCAGGTTTTTTTCAGATGAAAGTTGACAAAGATGGTTGTGAATGGATTTTTGATTGTGTTTAAAATAAGCCTTTGAAATATTTATTTAATATTTAACACTTTATTTTACTCATTTATTGCCAGGTGGCAATTTCATCCAATGAATCCCAATTCTTGCCGAAAATATTAAAAAATATATTGAAGCGTATTAATTATTATTTTAAAAAATTCTGATTATTGCTTTTTGAAAACAAATATCCCTTTTTTTCTGAAATTTTTTTTTACAAACAAATATCAGAAAAGGGTCAGTAAAGCTATCCTAGAAGTTACTGAAAAAACGTACTAATAAGTAGATTAAAATTGGTGATAATAATACATATCGATGTCTTTGAACCTCGAATTAAATGTGTTATTTATATTGAAAAAACATAAAAATACGGTCTCCGTGGTCGAGTGGTAAGACGCTCAACTGCGTATTTATATGAAATAGTATCCGGTATATTTTGCGACACGTTCCAGAGTGGTAGATACTCTAAGTACTAAAAAGTCGAAAGAACACTATTCAGAATTGTAACGTTGCTTGAAATGGCTTTAGCCGTGTTTGGCGACTAGATTTGAATAGCCAAGTACTTCTCAACCTTCCTCTTCCCCATATCGTTCCCCTCTTTACTACTTTAATTCTCACAAAATACCCCTATTGGGGATGCCATAGTCTCACTGGCTCTAGACGGTTGGGACTCTTGTGCAGTATTTACTATAAAAAAAAAGATTATTTAAGTTGATTAAAGAAAAAAACACGTTGTTGTTGTTTTTTTTTTTTTTTTTAATAAGACTACGGGAATAAACCTCTTACACAAAAATGCGTCGGGTATCAGGTTAAATAATTTGGAAATTCTGGAAATTAAGAAAGCAATTAATAATAATTCCGACCTAATTAATAAACAAACCAAATTTATAAGTCCAATATTTGATTTGTTCAGGTAAAAAAAAAAAAAAAAAACCCATTTCCCTGTACTCGTTCCACCTCTAATTACCTTTATTATACCTATATCTCTCTGTCTCACTCTACTATATCTTGTATCTCTCTCTGTCATTCATTACTGTCTTATATGTACCTCTCTATGTGTAATGGTGTCTCTCTCTACTATGTCTTGTATCTCTCTCTTTCATCACTTTCCTATGTATATCCTGTCGGTATGTAATGTTGTTTAGTTGATGTAAAAGCCCTTCAGAAGCTTGAGAAAAGCGAAACCTGGTTGGTGATTAACTCTAATAAAGTGGTGTTTAACAAAGTTTATTGTTTTATTTAATAAACATGTTGTTACTCAAATTTCAAAAAATGTTCTACTAACAATCTCATTATTTGCGCGCAACACTTATGAGCCTGAAGTGTTATTGGATTATTAAAATACAAACAATCTTATAATTATTTTAATGCATTATAATAAATTTATCGTTCTTTTTTATCACTTATCTCAAGCTTATCTTTGTTGGCAATTGAAAAAATATTGTGAAGCAGTAAATTGTCGATTGCAGTATCTGGCCCATTAGCTCAGTTGGTTAGAGCGTCGTGCTAATAACGCGAAGGTCGCGGGTTCGATCCCCTCATGGGCCAACTTTTTTTTTCAATTTAAATAATACATTTTAATTAACTTTACACAATCTTCTTTGCGAGTAACTACGTATGAGTGTGAAGTTTTCACACGTGGAACTGACGGATGTGTTCAGAAGACGATTATACGAAGTCATTTTTTCATTCAATTGAATATGTCAAACCACAAAATAATTGCTTTCTACGAAAATATTCAAAATAATATCTTTTCTAATCCCCACTTACTCAAAATTCAAAATGGGTGGATAGTAACAAATATTTTTTCTAAAATAGTTTTTACAAATCACGTTACATCCTGTGATTTTTTACGTGTTATATACAATACTTATTAAAATAATAACAAACATCATGACATCTATAGGGCCACCATAGTCGAGTGGAAAGACGTTCGACTACGAATCTAAAGGTCGCGGGTTCAAACCCGGCGTGCGCCAATAACTTTTATTCATTTAAAATAAAATAAAAAATGTCTATATTTGCGGCACGTTCCAGAGTGGTAGATACTCTTAGTATCGCACTGGTGAAAGACCACCATTCAGAATCGAAACGTTGCTTGAAATGGGTTTAGTCTTGTTTAATGACCAGACCTGAATAGCCAGGTACTTCCCAACCTTCCTCTTCCTGATCTCAAAGATTTAATATTATTGATTTGAATTAACACATTTTTATACACCAAAGTGTCTACGGAACAATAATCATTATCAAATGTATGCAATCGATGGGTAACATATTATAATATATTATATTATCAAAATATCTCCAACCATACAAACACTACACAATGATTTTTTTTTTTAAATTTTATGGTTTTAAAGTTTATTTTGTAGAACTCCATTTTAATTTTTAGGTTTTTAAATTTTATTTAAACAATAATTATTATTATTTTAATTTTTTTAAAAACAATTCTTAGTTGAAATCTCTGAGATGTAATTATTTTTACGCGTGACAGCTGTTTCGCCTTCTGAGGGCATTAGTTTGATAATGCCCTCAGAAGGCGAAAAAGCTGTCACGCGTACAAATAATTACATCGCAGAGCTTTTAACTAAAAATTGTTTTAAAAAAAATTAAAATAATAATAATTATTGTTTAATTAAAATTAAAAAACCTAAGAACTACACAATGAATTCCGCCAAAAATAACAAGAAGACTTGTTTTCAAATAAAGCAAGTTACAATATACATTAGTTTTAAAAATCTAAAATTGGCTTTGACATAACTCTCCTGGCTCTATGCGATTGCGGCTCTTTCGTAATATCACTTACAAAAAATAAACTTCACATCTGCTCAACAAGTAATATTTTTCAACAAACAAATAGTTCGTCAGAATACCAGGGGAGCAGGAAGCACATAGACATAAGGCAAACGAGGAACGTGTATCATTTACCTTGGCCAGCACGTAGCAGGCTCATTCCAAGTTCCCAGCAGTTGGTTGCAAACTCCGTAATGGGCTCTCAAGTCATATTATTATTTGTTTACTTTGAGAGTGAATTTCTCCTCCCGACTGGAAAGCGTGCGTGGTCGGAGATTTAGATCAGCGTGATTCATCCCGAGCAGAATGGACCGGATGTTCCAAACGAGTGTGGCTACTTAATGGATAAACTTATAAATAGGTACCTTCGAATAATTTCGTAGATTCCTGTTCTCATGTTTTTTAGTTGTATGAGTATTTTAAAAAATACGGTACATGTATAGAGTTAATCCATTTTATTCTGTTAAATACACAAATACGTGGCTTTTGGTCAAAATAATGTTTGGTTTTCAGGCACCTTTAGAAAGAAAGTGTTGGAATAGGGAGGTTAGTATTTTATATGGATATATCAATAATTCATCAAACGTATGTATGTACACTCCAAAAATGAAAAGAAGGCAAATTTAAGACAAAAGTGTGCAGCCTATTTAAATCCGCTATTTTCCGACAAGGGAAAATACCGTTTTCAAAAAGTGACATAAATTGACGTGACCCCTGTTTGGAATTGTTTCATAATAATTTATTGAATAGCCTGACATTACACAGATTAAAAAAAATAAAATTCACAGTTGTAGACAACCGCAATATTTGCGTAACCGTTCAAATAATTCATTGAATATACGGTAGAGCCCGTTACCAGATAGTCAACTAAAGAATGGCGTTTATTTAATTGTATAAAGATATCAAAATAATAACAAAAATAAAACAGGAGTAATTTAATACCGAAATATAAAAATAAAACAAAAACACAAACACGTGATATGCACTGTACTTGGAAAAAAATGTGTAGAAACCGCCCGACAAAGAAATTCAAAGATGCAGGGTATAGCATTATAAAATAAATTTGATCAAGTACATGCCTTCATTATATAATCTAGAGCATTTCATTTTTTCAATTTCCGTAGCAGAAATAATATTGTCTGTTTGAAAAACATCAATTCTAAAATGGGAAGGTTTAAAACCGAATTTTTATTTCAAAGCAAATCTCCAAATCACTTTCAAATTAACCTTAAAAAAACAGAGTTCACGGTGACACGATGACACAATGACTATTCCCCCCTAATATTAATAAAGTTTTCAAATTCAAAAAAGTAATTATATTTACACGAAACACCGTAGAAAGAACCGGGTTAAAATTTAAAAATGTAAGCGATCTGTCTACGTCTCGCGTGTCTGCAAACAAATAGATATACAAGCACGCTACCTCGTATCATTTATCGCTTTCAATTCGACTGTATTTTTTTCAGAACAATTTTCGCGTTCGCAAAAGTCTTTACCACACGAGAGAAAACTCAAAATGCAACGAGGAGAGCTTCTGATGTAGGTTGTATAAAACAAAGATCAAAATTTTATCGAAAATGTGTTAAAAGTTCTAATAAAAGCTGTTTTTTTAAGTATAAAATACTTTTATTGAAATAAGAATAAACTTTAAAGCATTTATTCTTATCTAAAAATAAAAAAAAATAAATTAAATCAATAATCAACAACACAAATATGATACAAAAAAGTAAAAAAAATTAAAAGACAATGGTCAAAACAGAGACAGTGACTCGGTTGTGACCATTGTCTTTTTACTATTTGTTTTTTTCTGTTTCATGTGTTGTTGATTATTGATATTATTTAAAATATTCAAAACATATATTTTTAGTTCACTATACAAGTCATAAACAAAAAACCAAACGAGCAGTCTTTGGGATGCAAAATGCTTAATAAAAAAGTGTGCTTGACCATGTTATTAAATATTAGTCTTATGGTTCTGTAGATCTAAAAACTGTGCAAGGCTAGTCATGCGGAAAGAATGTCTGATAGATGTAGTGGAAGTCTCAGTAAAAGCAACCGAGAGTTAGACACATGGAAACGTGAATTGGCTGCGTGGAAGATTGGAGCAGGGTTGAAAGGTTGGAAGACTGTGGAAAAAAGACTAGAGGAGTTGGCGGGGATCATTTGGGAAGAAAGTGAAATCCAACCCTAGAATGTGACGCCACGATGGTAAAATTATAGCCGTTAAAAAAATAAGCTTTAAGGATGTCATATTTTATTCTAATCTACTGCTGTGAGTATAAAATAACACTACAAATACATAGATTTACTGCATTACTATATGCATTCGATAAGACAATTCAAAAGTGGATGAAGATAAAAAGAGAAACAACATTTTTCATCTACTCTTATTATAAATCCGATGAAAGAGTAATTAATTTGTATTTGATGAACATATTTGTGTAAACTGTTTGTGATCGCTTTTGGAAGAATTTTGAAAAGACGGGGAAAAGGCAAATTTTATTAAAAAAACGATTTCAACGCAGTGCTGCATCTAAATGTGTATAATCTTAAATTGAAACTAGTGCCTTCCGGAAAAATAGGAAAGCCTCTAGAGATCAAGCCGACTGTTTGTTTTTCACAGATGGAATAAATCTTCGTTGTGTACTATGTTACCTTCACCGTAGAATTGTTGACCTGTAAAGTCTTACATCTATAAAGTAGTTGTTAAATTAACGTAAAATTATATGAGCGGTTACGGCACGGATTTAAGGGCCTGTTTTCACACAGGTACCAAATATAAAATGTCGGAGAACTTGTGGGTCTCATAGATCCACTTACCTTTTAAATGCCCTCCCGGATAGCTCAAGCAGATAGAACGGGTTTTTCGTGTTTGAAATTCATTTATATTGATTTAGAGAAGACCTTCTTCTTTTTTGTTAAGGATGGGGGTTACAAAAGGTACCCATACTTTGCAGAGTTTTAGGAATTTTAACAATACACTCGCAAATGCTCTCTTTGATTATATTTGAGAATATTGATTCTACACCCAAGAAAAGCTTGGTTAACTTGGTGGATAACGTTAAAATTGGATACTCGCAGAGACAAACTATTATACTAAATTGTTTATTTATTACCGATGCTAGAAAACGCACGGTCACCTGCGAGCTCGGAGTCCTAGAGTCCAGACCTTGTTGTTTGGCTGGTACTAGCCGAGAAATCCTTTTGTCTTACTCTCGGCACCTGATTATGATTCGTAATATTCAATTGAATTTACAATTTGACCATAGGCGGCAAACACTGTTTTGAATCTCATATTCATTCTGTTTCGCGGTCAAACGTTGACTCCTCATCCTGGCCGACTGGCGACTGTTCTCTCACCACTTTTTGGCTTTTCAGGGGGGCAAATAAACAAAACATTACACCATAGTAAATAGATTTTTTATTCTCTCTTAGATTCTAAACAGAAATTATACAAAAACCATCTAAGTATTCCGGTGGTATATTGATCTAGAGAAACTCCACTCAAATTCGCTATGGCTCTCTTTTGTTACCAGGTTCTTTCTAATTTAACCTATTTTCCCCTCTCTTCCTCATCTTTTTTTTTGCCTTACAATCTTATAATTTTGGGTGTATAATTAAAGACCATAGTGCGTATAAACAAAGCATGACCGATATTTTTTATTTATTTTTAAATGAACGATATATTTCTATCAGTTACTACAAGAGCATTTCTAATATGATTGGCATCATTTTATCAAATACAATGATAGATACGAAAACATTTGATAGTAACTAAATCTTATAATTTCTTTTTGGAAATTGGCTAAAACATCTGAGAAAATGTAGCATGTACCAATTGGAAGATGTAAGTACTTTCAAAATAAAACGAAAAAACTAAATTACCTTAGATTTATTACCACAATACTTAAAGTTTACCAGCTTATTTTCAACAGTAATTTAAAAAAAAAAACTAAAACACTTTCAAAATAATAATAGTGATTAATTACAGAAGTGAGAGCGAACGGAAGGAGGTTTGAATAATTAAAGCCACTGTGCAAAAACACAGCCATAAAAACATCACGTGCGCTATCTACCAAATAACGCCGTGAATATTTTACGGGAAAAAACACGTAAATCAAAAAAATCACGTGGTAGCGCATAGATTACATGCTGGAAATATAAGCAAGAAACGCATGAATATGTGATTCAAAGGGCGTTTCCTCTGGTACAATAACGTACACGTAGATGTGAATGGAGAGGTGAATTTCCAATCCTGCAAAAGCCATATTTCTCGAGAAAAATATTAGATGGAAATTTTCTATTTTTGTATTTTCTCCGCCGTATTTCTTTGCTTTATTCAAAGAATAACGATATTTAACGTTGGGAGCGTAACAGTTGAAACGGAAATGATATTTAACAAATGTGCTACCGTATTAGAGGCAGGTTATTTCACGAAGGAAAAGAGAGTTTTCTTTCTATCCGGTTATAAGCGTTTTATGATCACTGTGTGAATTTCGAAGGAAATTACTGGAAGTTGTTTATTTCGATTAATAGAGGCGGATCAGCTTGGTCCAATTTAACGAATTAATTTTTAGCATATTTGTCTGTGAAAGAAACCTTCAAAATATTGACGTGATCTTGAAAAGAATATAGAAAGGGACAAAACCATAAAAAATGTATTTATTGAATTTGAACCGGTTATATTCAAGGAGAGTCAGACTATTTGTGAAAGCCGTTTTTTTCGGAAAAGCGACATGGAGTATTAATCAAACCGGAAAAATGTTTACCTGGAGTTAGTTTTCAAATTCATAAGGTGTATGCGTATGTTAAGATATCGTTAGATTAGTTAACTGTCTCTTATGGTTCCTGGAAAAATTGAAGTTTGAATGTCTTAAAATTATTATTCGATATACGTTTTGGACCAATATCATAAGAAAATCATTTTAGCCGGAAGACATCTTTCTTAACGTAAAGATAAAAGAAAACCTTTATAAAAACAATGGGTAAAGAGCCAATGGAGTTTTCACTATGTTACGAAGGTCGTCAAAAATCATTCCAAACACCAAGTAGGCATTTTCAGCGAAGTACAATATTATGGCTTCAAATATAATGACGGCATCCGTGGTTGAGTGATAAGACGCTCCACTACGAGTCCAGAGGTCACGGGTTCAATCTCGTGTCATAACATGTGTCATAACACATTTAATTAATATAAAGTATATTAACGGCACGTTTCAGAGTGGTAGGTACTCTAAGTATCGTCCTGGTGAGAGACCACTATTCAGAATAGAAACGTTGCTTGAAATGACATTAGCCGTATTTAGTGACCAGATCTGAATAGCCAAGTACTTCTCAACCTTCTTGTTCCTCATCTCCTTTGCTTCCTCACTATTTTCAGACTCACAACATGCCCCAATTGGGGATGCCATAGTCTCACTGGCTCTAAACAGTTGGGACTCTTGTGAGGTATTAACTTGAAATAATAAAAAAATATATATTTTCAATTAAAGATATTCAGCCAGGCTTATATTATATATGTGAAAAAAAACTAACTAACTAACCATCACGCCGTTTTGCCGCAAGAGTAAGCAGAAAAGACCGACTGCGATATAACTCTGTCTTGGCACACACTCCTTGCTTCATTCACATTCATACATCCTCTCGTACTTTTTTTTCTGTCTTTTGACTCTTTACATGACCCGATTCAAGTATTTGATTTACTTCTTCCATTCACTTTCGCATCATATATTCTTTTCACACTTCCTTCTTCGTTTATTTGCTCTACATGCACAAACCATCTAAGCTTCCCTTTCTTGATCATATTCATTACGCTCACATCAGCTTTGCATTCTTTCCAGATATCCACATTTTTAATACGGTCATACTTGGTTTTACCGCACATTCGTCTCAAGGATCTCATTTTCACAGCATTCAGTATATGTGAATGAAATCGAAAATTGACAGTTTATTGCTTTGTAAAAAAAATGCACCTGAAATCTATATTTCATTTCTTATATTGATTGTTTTACAGAAAGCGTCTTTCAAAGCATGTATTTTGACGCAACTAATTGTCAAGGATAAACACTGTCGCTTAATGTCCGCTAAAACATTGTGAATGCGGCACCCTTGTGTCGCAAAGTAATTACCACGTTTTAAAGCGTGTTCGCTTGCCGCATAAGATGAAAAGCTCTTATGTTCTAAGTTTAGCAAATCGTATTAAGACAAAGGCTACAACTAAAATAATTAGCTCTTAATGTATGGAACAAAAGACTTAGGTAATAGACGTTATCTTATGTAGCCTTGTTTAAAGAACGCTGTGAGGCTGAAGGAAACAGAGAGGCGAAGTAAATAGGCAAAAAGGAGATTGGGAAGTACCTAACTATTCTAATCCATTTATTAAATCAAACCATAGCCATCTCAAGCGAGACAACGTTCAAATTCGGAAAAAAAACCTTTCACTCAAGAGATACCGAGAATCACTTCCACTGTAAACCTTAAAACCTGTTTAAGATTATATGTATATACATCAGTGATATATATAACAACTTAAGAGGAGGATAAACAATATTTTTAATATTAAAGCCTACCACACAAATACAGGATATTTCCCTCCTTTGACGAGAACATTATGAAACTACTACACAATTCACAGCACAAACAATGGAGTAGATATTTTTATTGACACGATGAATCAATTTAAAAAAAAAATTCTGCCAATAATATCAAGCCGATATTGTAATGATGCCGTTTAGTTATAGACTGGTTATATGAAGTACCAAGTACCAAACGTCTAATAAGCATCTCTTTAGTACAGGTGCCAATAATTCATTCATTTATTTTCTACCTTGTATAATATTATTCTTTTGATTTTGTTTGTTATTTTTTACTTCGGCATTTTTCATAAAATTTTACTTGATTACTTACTGTTGTTAAATATTCCAATTAAATAACTACTTGTGTATATGTGTTTTGGGCATCATGCATATGTACTAAAATAAAAAAAATAAAAAAACTTAAGAAATGCTATATATATATATATTGAGAATTAAGATGTTGCTTGTAATGAATTAAGATATCGTCACTAAAAACTCAAAAGGTCTGAAGCGCCAAGTTTATACCAGACCACTTTATAGTTGCTTAAATTTTAATTTTACAATAAAATTCATAAGTCTTCAGTACCTGGTTGTATTTTGAATAAAAAAATACTCAAGTAACTTAACAACGTCACCGAGTAACCTGAAGCGCCAAAAACCACAAAAAGTCTCATACTTGTGTCACTTTAGTCAAGCCTTCTCCCAAATGGTAATATACATCAACTACAAAGTCGGTCTACCCATTGAAACCATTAATTATAATTATTTAATGAAAGAATAAAAATTATTAACACTCTCAGACAGGAGGCTTATTTCCGACTTAATTTTATTTTTAAAATTGTTAATGGTATTATAGACAGCCCTGATTTACTTAGGTTAATTACCTTCCATGTAACTGACAGATCCACTCGATCCAAAATTCTTTTTAAATGTAACAATAATATCAGGACTGAGTCATTTAGATACCCGCTTGCACCTAGATTGCATACAGTGGGTAATTCTATCGCTGAAATAGTAGATATATTTAACTGCACTGAATCTAGTTACAAGAAGGCTACAATAGCAAACCTCTTTCAAAAATATTACTGTTAATTTATTGATTTTTAATTTTTATATAATTCAATTGAATTAAATTTAATATTATTATTATTGAGTTCTGCTATTTTAAGTTTTTTATTTTAGTTTTTAGTGACAGCTGTTTCGGCGTTTAAGGCCATTGTCAAACAATGGCCTTAAACGCCGAAACAGCTGTCACTAAAAACTAAAATAAAAAACTTAATATAGCAGAACTCAATAATAATAATATTAAATTTAATTCAATTGAATTATATAAAAATTAAAATGGAGTTCTACAAATTAAACACAAAAACTATAAATAAAAGTTAATTTATTGCATTATAATATTTCTACTTACTTAACTATGTTTTTGGGTGCTAATCATTTACTCTATGTTATTTTTAACTCACTATTATTTTATGTTAAATATTACACTGTTATGTAAAACCCCATGAGAGCGTATATAATTAAGTAAATATTTTAGATGACTGAACGGCCACAAAAGTCTTCAAAATCAAACGAGAGTCAGAGAATTCGATGAAGAATAAAACCTGATCAAAACTACATGTTTAACCCTTTTTTGACCAAAGTGTTGCCTAAGTCTTTTTGATTTTCCAGCGACGATATGTTTTATAACTTGATATTAATAGCAAAGTCGTTTGAAATATTTTTTTATTTATTTAACTCACATCGTTCCTCCAAAAAGGGTGTGCCATAATGCCACCGCCTCCGGCTAGCAAAACTCTTACGTAGTATTTAAGAAATCTATAGATTCATAAAATATCTGCTGCGTATAAGAAGAATACGTACTCAAAGTTTGATAAGCCTCGACGAGGTCACTTGAGGTTAATGCCTTTGGGGAATTTCACTTCCGATAAATTATATGGCCCATAAATATTTTTTTCGGAAATAACATGAAGGATGTTGAAGGGGTATTTAATACCACACTATGGACATCTTTAGATATACTCCGTAATAAACTGTTTTAAATTATATATTTCTGGTTGTTCTGAAAAAAAAAACGTTAAGGAGACTACGCAATATGTGAGAAGCAAATAGAAATGTGAGCCGAGATCATATTAGGTGAGAGCATTTGAAAGCAACATTTAAATAGGTTGAAATGCAGTTTTAAATTGATTCAAGCCTTGGTCGTAAACTAATCTTTTTACATATTTCGTGTTTTCCTTTGTTCCATATTAAAAGTTTTATAAAAAAAAAAACGATTCCATGTTTCGTTGAAAAATATTGATATTTTTTCAATATGGATAAAATTACAAATAAAACTTTTTAAATTAAATGCTAATTTTAATATTAATTCTAGATTTTATAAAAAATAAATAAAAATAAAAATCTATCCAAGATACTTTATGTGAGCAACTGTACTCGATTAGAGCTTTGCACACCGATACTAATATGGCTGTCTATTTTGGAAGAAATTGAAGTGTAATTTATATATCTATATAAATGTAATATATATAAATGACAGTATATAATAAGGTTTCGGCAGAGAAGTAGTTCTGTTTTAAATTTCGTAGAATTTTTTTGAAATCGTTTTAATAATTGGTATTGAAAAAAAGCTTCAAAAAATTGATTCTAATTAAGGAAATGTTTTTTGATAAGAAACTTATACAACCTCAACAACTAGAAATTAACGCATATATGGTTTTTGTATGTAAGGTAACGTTGAGATTTCAAGTCTGCTACATTTGATTAAAAATAATTTAAATTACCTCAGCTAAAATGCCTTTCGAAAAACGTTTTGTTCTCTTATTTAAAAATGTTTGAGTGATTCACTTGTTGACTCGGTTCTGCCGTTCACTCTCTGCACATCGAGAGAAATGATTTCGTTTAATTCGGACTTTTAATAAATATCCATTATATATAATATGTTTAAAGGACTCACCTAATGCAAATTTAACGCCTGTCCACGCCGACCGGACGTAGTTGAAGAACCGCCTGTAGAGGGGGCGCGGGCGGCGGCGCAAGATGCTCCGGGGCTCCTGTTCGTCCCCCGAGCCGCCCTCCGCGAGCCCCCCCGCCTCGGAGTCCTGCGCCGCCGTGCTGGCCGCCCCGGGCGCGCCGCCCACGGCCTGCAGGCCGCGTGAGCCCCCCGCCCTGGCCTCCGGTACCTCGCAGCCGCCCTGGCCCAGGCCGCGCGAGGTGCAGGCGCGGCTGGCCTCGGCCGCGGGGTGGCGAGCCACGATTGCAGCTTCGGATCCCCTCGCGCTCAACGGGTGATTTCACTGTACGACAGCTTATGTCACCCTATCGCCGCGCAGGTCAATATTACCCAAAGTTCATGTTCACAGGTACAAAAAAACACGCAGGTTAAATGTCAGCGTTTCTTTAAACTCTCAATGAATGGATGATCTCACTGTGTGGTATTATGCCACACTCTATTTTACCTACGAATATTATTACACGTTTTTCATGTTCACAAATACAAACAAAGCACTTTTCATTGTGAATATTGCAGATGTAAGTTTTATTGCGATCAATGTTACCCTCAAAATACGGAGAAGGGTTAATATTACACTAATTTATTGTTCGAAGATAGAAAAAAAAGACTTTTGGAAAGTGAAATTTGTACGTGTATATTTCTCTTCAAATCTTTCGTTGATTTCACTGTGTGGATAGTTCATCTTAAAATCACCCCAAAAATACCATTTCCATATCTGCGCAAATGTAGGTACCTCTTTCTATGAACGAGTTAATTTCGCATTAAAAAAACTATTATTTAGTTTACATTTCTTTTCACGTAAAGCTTACAGGAACAACTTACTCCTTTAGAGATTACAGGTGTAAAAACAAGGGCATTGCATTTAGTTTTTAACAGGATATACATGTTTTACATTGAAACTTCTGAGATAGCAGCCTGGGGCTATTTTTTTCCATTTTCAGGGAGGATATTTTGTATCTCTCTTTTACCAGTACACCGTTTCTTCACACACTTTGTACATCTTTTCTTACTTGTTATCAATTTATAAAAATGATATAATCAAGTGTCCCTTTGTTGTAAATTGCATATATCTTATCATTTCAATTGTCTTACTTTATCTTCTCGTAATTTCATAAGACTTTCAAAAGTTCCAGTCAAGTTGTACGTTATTTTTTTCCCGTTGATTTTCAATTCAGGCTCTTAAAAAAATATTTGTCGCCATCTCGAAGGTCTAATAATTTGATTAATTAATCATAATTTGGAGAGCTTTATTGATCACTTCCAAGATTGATTCAGATGCTTGAGTCCGGATTTTGTCAGACCATAGATAGATTTTTAATTTTTTTAGTATATCTGAAGAAACTTTTGATTAAAGTCATTCCATATATTTTTATGTGAAAGTTTGTAATTTTGATTTAATTTGTTATTGCCTTGCTGATGTTCAAAGTATTGTTATCAACACGTGTTAAGTTATACGCTAAACCGATAAAGTACTAAAACAGTGTTAAAACAAACATATAATTATATCATTCGCAGTTTATAGTGAACTCGCGTTTCTGTGTTTTTCTTCACATTTTGCGCAGATTCTAAACACTGACCACTAAATATTTACGAAAACTCTTTTAGCGTCTTTCATTATTCAGTTAAGAATATGAATTTAAGTAAATATAGATTTCGATACACCTTACAATTATTTTTCACTAACAAAATGTTTCTGGTGTTTCATTTCCAACATTGAAACAATTTTATTCACTATTTCACAGATCTATTTAATCAGTTTAGTTAATAAGTGAACCACAAAATTCCTCACAGTTTTCTTTCTTAAGTTGCGTTCCTTAAATTAAACATAAAACAGTGTTATCTTTACAAGGGGACAATGTGTGAGAAATATCACAATATTATGGCACAACTTATTTATTTATTGGCCCTTTGTTCAATTGACAGAGGTTCAAAACAGAAGTCAATAATAATTACAGACAGATATTTGAACAGCTGTCCTATCAACTGTTTATTAATAAATTAATTGCATTCTAAAATACATCATTCTATGTGTCTGACTTGGTCGATAACACTAGCAATGGTGTTTATTTTGTAAATTTAGCAAGTGAATACGATTGTAATACTAAATAAAGTAAAGTAGTTGTTTTGAACATTAAAAACAAAAACATAAATCTTTGTTTATTCAGTATAAATTAAAACAAAGGGAATGTTAGTCCAAGGAAAATAAGATCACACACTCTTGCTTCACTGCAAATTCGTTTAAAAACTTTACTTGGAACTTTATCCGCTGTTCATAACGAGCATACTGTAAAGCACTTCACAGAGATGACACAGGAAAAAGCTTCACATATGGACACGACGAACTTTCCACAGCGATATAATTAATAAGTTTGACGTCCAACACTTTTACTTCTGCCGTACGGACTGAGCGAGGGAGAGTGTTCATGTGGTCACATGAAATGCCTGTTCACTCGGTCTAATCTGAGCCCCGACTGGATTGAAAGACTTGATAACGACGTTCGGAGTTCTTTCTGCATTGTCTTCAGCTCGTGCTGGTGCAGCGGCGACTATCGTCCGAATGTGCATATCTCACCGGTTGTTACTTGGCCGCAGTTATTTTAGCGGGTAAATATCCGCGTAGCGATCATTGATTGATCCGCGCGCTATTTCCATACGGTTTATTACACAACCTGCCGGCGAATGTTGGTCGACATACTTTATAGCTTTTAAATCGTTTGATTACCATAGTCTTTCATCGAAAGTGCGTGTCTTCTAACGTAAAAATATAGCCGTTTTGGGCCCTTTCTTCAATAAAAATCCAGTAAGTAATAAACTAATAAGATTTCATTCGATAGACAAAGACATTAGTTGCGACGTTCTTACAATCTCTTTTAACTGTGTTAGTTTCTTCCTATTGTAGCGATGTTCTTTGATGATATTAAATATAACTCGATAAAATCAAGTTCGGTTATATAAATGCGAATCGAGCCCCGAGGGTTTGAAAGCTTCCGATTCAATTTTTAGCCACGGGGAAAAGTTATAATCCTAAATTATTGATGCAGCCTGCTTCTGTAACTTTCTGCTAGTTTCTGCATGGCTGCTACCGGATGTCCTTCGTTAATACTCGAGTAAAGCGCCATGTCATCCAATTATCTGAAACCAAACAAAAAAAATCATTGTAAATTTTTAATAAGCTCCAAAGGAACTCCGATCAGAATGCAATCTTTTGTACACCATGTTTCATTTAAAGTTTTTCTTGATCGTATCCTTTTATATTTGATCATCAAGAATCAAGAGTAAAAATAACTTTTGATTAATTTATTTGGTACATATTACGGACCTAAAATTAGAATTGATTAATGGCTGCCTAATATACCTACTTAGACGTGCATACTTTAATTTTCAATCTATCTTTATCTCTAGGCATATACAATCCTATTTTTATTTTTCTGTATAAACCTTTACCTAAATCATACAACATCAAAAAAAAAATGTACCTTATGCACAACCTCTATACTCTTAAATAATATCTATAAAAGTTACCTCCACGTAATAACTTTATTCTTATATTCATCTAATTTCATCTTTTTTTTTTCTTTTCTTCTTTTTTCCTTTTTCCTTTTTTATTACTTTTTATTTTATTTTTATTAATATTGAACATTTAATTTTATATAATTTATGTACTCTACGTCTGTTTCGACACAGGTATATCCTAGTGATATACCTCTTGTCATGCTATGCTGAGCCAAAACATCTGTCCGACCATAGGGTATTCTGAACATTGCATGATTTCTGCTGCGACAGTATTTTTCTGGTACGAATAAGCAGTAGAATTCTAAGAGGTATGGACAGTCGATTAAGTGATTTATAATTTTAAAGCCTATTGTCATGAGACCAGCATTGCGCCTAGTCTCTAAGCTTTGATAATGTGTCTCCTCGAGTAGTTCCATGTGATGCATGAACATAGGGTATGTTCCGTGCGAACGCATGTACACATACCTGAGGATTTTTTTTTGAATCGGTTCCAACATATTTATGTATTTGGTTTGATGTGGAGCCCAGACAGTGCTAGCGTACTCCAACTTGCTTCTGATCACTCCATTGAAGAGGGCTGTCATTGCATTTGTGTTATTAAACTTCCTGATTATAAAACAAAGAAGTTTATAACAATTTGAAGTAAGCTGCACTATATGACTTGAAAACGTTAGTCTGGGATCAAAAACCACCCCGAGATCTTTGATGGTAAATACGCGGGTTAAAATTTCACTATTCATAATAAATTTGAAAAAAAAAGGATTTTTAGATCGGCTATATGTCATAATGACGCATTTTTTTATATTAAAATTTAAATTATTGTTTCTCGACCAGTTCGAAATTGCATCTAGGTCGGCTTGTAGTTTGTCAAAATCTTCATCCGATTCAATCTCCTTTAAAAGTTTGAGATCGTCCGCAAACAATAAGCACGAGCTGTGACGTATGCAATCCTGGATGTCATCTATCAAGATAAGGAACAATAGGGGACCGAGATTTGAGCCTTGTGGAATACCTGACAGAGCTGCGAAGTTATCGGACTCGTATCCATTTATTGATACGTACTGTCTTCTATCTTTTAGAAATGAGGAAAAAAATGTCAGTAATGATTGGTTGAATCCTATTTTGTACATTTTTCTCAGCAAGATATCATGGTCTACGCGGTCGAATGCCTTGGTAAAATCCGTATATATTACATCCGTCTGGTGTCTGGCGTCTAAACCTTCTGCTACCCGTCTAGAAAGCGATATAAGATTGGTCATGGTAGATTTTTTAGGTAGGAATTCGTGTTGATTCCCTCTTAGGAAGGGCGTGATTTGAGCCCGTATCTTATTACAAATAATAATTTCGAAAATTTTCGGAATCGTTGATAATATTGCCACAGGTCTATATGTTGTTACGTCTGTCTTATCACCACCCTTATGTATAGGGATAACCCTTGTAGTTTTCCAGCACTGTGGGAATGTAGATGAGACAGAGCAGAGGTTAAATATATAGCATAGTGGAGCACTAATGTTTGAAAAAATGGACGAGATGATGGCAGGAGGAATGCCATCCGGTCCCGTCGCCTTGTCGGGCTTGAGCTTCCGGATACAGGATTCTACTTCCTCGGTTTGAGTGAGTCCGAGTGAGATATCGCCCAGATTCCAGGGCGATTCTGCTAGGAATAATAAATTCTGATAAAACTCGGGCAAAACCGGGTAGTATTTATTAATGATAATATATATAACTTTACAGAAAGAAAAGCTTTACATCAAACATTAAATATGAATTACATTAGATTTTTATTCTAAATAATAACTTTCTTTTTCACTGTTTTTCCTTATTTCTGTTACTATGTTCTTTCAGTTAATAATCTTTAATCTACTAATCATCAAATATGTTTAAAAAAAATATGGATTTTAGTAATATTTTTTGAAACATATTTTTTATTCCATTAAATATTAGACATGCATCAAATAAGGACAAAATTAATATTAAAAAAAAAATTCGTTTACAAAAAAAAATCTTTGTGTTTCCTGACTTTTTCTTTGTTATTTTTAATTTGGATTATTTCCTACTTATAAACTCTTTTTTTTACAAATTGTTATAGAAAAGCTTCATTGGCGTATATACAAAAGAAATAAAATAATTAAAAGGACTCGAGTTTAAAAGAAGTTTCTTTAATTCGTAATTGACTGATGAAAATCTTCATCTTGTGCGTCCTTGCCAAAGATGTTAAAATATTTAAAAGCAAAATTTCCTTCACTGAAGAACTGAAACTTCCCTTTGTTTCATAATTTTAGGAAATCCCGTGGACAGTTTTAGTTATTCATTAAAATAATCTGTATTTGACGCCCTTAAATATGGTCTAAAGTCCATGGAAATATTCCCGACGGCCAAAGATTAATGGCTCTCGGTGTCCATGGAAACATTCATAAGAAAAGCTCGGAGCTTTCGCTACTAAATATAATTTAACCTAGCTACCGGATGATCATTTTGAAACACATCTCTTTGACTTTATTATGTAAATAATCGGTCACATGTTAAATTACTTTGAAACATCGTTGCACATTACGGATGTAGAAATATTGAGGATTCTGATAAAATTTATGAGATTACATCAGTGCTTTGAAAAAAATGATTCTAAATTACATAAAACAGCAAATTTGAAACACGTTTTGGTATAGAGTGGTATTCAGAATCGAAACGTTGCTTGAAATGTGCCTTAGCCGTGTTTGGGGACCAGATCTGAATAGTCAGGTACTTCCCAACCTTCCTCTTCCCAATCTCCTTCCCTTCCCACTACTTTCAACCACACAACATACTTCAATTGGGGATGACATAGTACCACTGGCTCTAGACGGTTGGGAGCAGTTGAGACTTGTGCAGTATTCACATAAAAAAAAAAATACATAAAATATATTTATTCTTGGCATAAATGTAAATGAAATAATAATAAGTTGACACCTTAACAGATGAGTAATGTATAAATACTCCATAAAAGGAAATAAAATCCAATATCTAAGTCACATCATGAAAGGGGGATGAAAACAAGATTATAATCCTGAAAATACAGGATAAGATTGATGGAAAAAAATGGAAAAGACAACACAGCTTTTCATTGCTTTGTCCCACATGACGCACACACTTTGTAGGATGAAAATCGCAAAGATGATTGTCACCCTCCGATACGAGGGGGCACCAGAAGGTGAAATAGTGAGAAATAAATTAACCGATAAATAGCCCTTAAACATTCGAGTTTGACTTTGAATGAAGAGATTGAGGGTTTGAATCTCGCGCATCATATAAAAGCACAATTTTCAATTCATTTGATGCGCCAGTCTAGGTGTTTATTTGTCAATTGAGAAGTTTATTGACCGCACAAATGACTTTAAAGTTGTGAAAAATAATTAAGAAAAACTAATAATAATAATATTTGGATGATTTGTATAGCGCCGTTTTTGTGAAAAATCACCTCAAAGACGCTGTACAGATCTTATTTTCTATTATTACATATTAATTCCTAGTTTAACTAAGAAAATATAGAGGAAAATACTTACCTGGTAGGTCCTATCAGATAGAAAAATTTATTAACTTAAAATTATAATTGTGATTTTTTTTCCCGATTTAGGGCATGGGAGCGAAATTAAAACGGACTTTCTGAATTTGCCGTGCAGTACAAGATTTGGTTAAAATTTGTATATCTAAAGGTGATTCGTCGAGAGACAGATTATGTTGAGATTCTTTCAATGAATTTAAGGATATGAGAATTTGAAAATCAGTTTTCAGTTTGGACCGAAAAACTAACTAACTAACCATCACACCGTTTATTCGCAGGAGTAGACAGAGAGGGCAGACCGCCACACAACTCTGTCTTGCTTTATTCACATTCATACACCGTCTCATACATAGTCTCCTGTTATTCTGACTCTTCACATAGCCCGATTCTATTTGATTCACTTGATCGTGCCATGTCTTCCTCCGACGTCCCCGACTTCTTCTTCGATTCACTTTCGCATCCTATATTCTTTTAACACTCCTTTCTTCGTTAATTCGCTCTACATGCCCAAACCATTAAGGCTGATTCACACCAACGTCCGGATCCGCTCAGTGCCGATATTGTTCCGCATGAGAGCTTATTGATATGGTATGAATATCGATCAAGGAGTATGTGCCAAGACAAAGTTGTGTAGCAGTATATCCTGCTGCCCACCCTTGTGATATTTAACTACATAGTTGAATAATTATTTTTTTTTAACAAAAAACCATTTTTTTTATCACTAAATAATATTTTTATTAATTATTAAAAATATTATTTAATGATAAAAAAATGGTTTAAAAAAAAAATTGCGTTGTATGTATTTTTACACTAAAATAATTATTTAACTAAATAAGTAGTTAAATATCACAAGGGTGGGCAGAAGGATATACTGCCATACAAATTTGTCTTGGCACATACTCCTTGATCGATATTCATACCATATCAATAAGCTCTCTCGCGGAACAATATCGGCACTGAGCGGATCCGGACGTTGGTGTGAATCAGCCTTTAATGTGTCTCTTTATTGATCCTGTTAATTAAGCTTACATCAGCCTTCATGATAAAATATGAAAAAAAAACTACATTCTTGCTCAAATAATTGCATCCTTCGTAGTATCATAGCTCCACGTACCACAACTATTTAGTTGCAAGTAATGCTTTATGACGCTATGAACACAAATTTATTGCAGTATAATGCGCATAGATGGTTCGTTAGCTTCACAGATATTGATGGCTTTTCTAGGTACTAGGATAAGCTTCCAACGTCCCGTTAATCTTAATAACCATTAATGGTCAGCATAAAATCAATTTATTTGTAAAAAATATTAAAACATTTACAAGTTTTACTACCCGGCTTTGCCCGTGATTAAATAAGTTTATTTGTTTTATGTTTCACTGAAAAATACCGACACAGTTCAACAAATTGTGGTCTGAGTACATTTAAAACTTTTTTATCGTTTTTTTTTTCATATTTATCAATTATTGGAAAATATCGAAAACAAGCCTTTTTATTTTTGACAGTGGAAATTTGTATAAACAGTAATTCATTTACTCGATCACCTCACACTTCACCACGATGCACACTATTGTCTCTACCATTGCAGTTATTGTAGTATAAGAGTAATTAATAGAAAGTAATGAAATATACACGATGAGGATTATGTCTTCGCCATAAACGTAATGCTCTTAAGAGTTGAATATGTGTAAGTACTGCGAAGCTGAGCTTTTGACGGTCTTTATTAAATTAGAATATTTCCAAGTCGGTGGCTGGTGAAATGCGCCCTTTCCAACGTTCGGACGTGCCGTCTTCCTCCCTCCATTAGTCGTGTGATAAATATTTAATTAACCGCTGAAGCCTTAACGAGGCTGTGATCTTTATTAGACATTATCTCTTTACTACCCCATCCGCTGCACTGGGGTTGCCTGTCACACAGAGCGTTGAATATAATATCCACAAGACAAAAGCCTTTTCAAACCTATCCACCGACCTTTATTATAAATTATTATAGCCGCATACTTTGAAAGGAAACAATGAAAGTTTATATGAACGCAGTGACGGGGGAAGGAGATTAAAGCAATTGAAACTAATTTAATTATTGCGAAGCACGTTGAGCCATTACTTAAGTTAAGCTTGCGGAAGTTTTAAATGTTTATAATTCAGAAACACGTGTGTAGTATTGTTTTCTGCAAACTAATTTATATAATGGTGTTATGTTACATGAATACATGGCCTGTTCACAAGAAAAGGTGAATTTTTAATTTTCGCGCGCTTTTTACATTCGATTATCGATTTTATTTTGTTATGTTGGTACACATATGTTTATAATATGTTAGCATTACCAGCCATTTTGGATAAGTGGTTTGTTTTTGACAACTGGAAAGGTTAGTCACGTTTTTGTGTGTTCTTCAATTTTTTACTTTTGAAAAAAATGGATCAAAGAATATGTATTAAATTTTATATGAATTTAAATAGAATAAAGTGCTCCAACGCACTTAAAATGTTGACTGTGGCATTTGGCGAGTCTACTTTGTCTCAAAAAAGTGTCTATAAGTGGTACAAGCGCTTTACAGAAGGCCGAAAAGATGTTAATGACCATGAGGGTCCCGGAGTTGTGGAAAAACAAATCATGGATTTTATTCTTTGATCCATTTCTTTCAAAAGTAAAAAAAACGAAGAACACACAAAAAACGTGACTAACCTTTCCAGTTGTCAAAAACAAACCACTAATCCAAAATGTCTGATAATACTAACATATGATAAACATATGTCTACCAATATAACAAAAAAAAAACGATAATCAAATGTACACAGCCCGCGAAAATTCAAAATTCACCTTTTCTTTTGAACAGGCCTCGTATATTAGAACACCATTCAAAATACCCCGATAAGAAAATTATTATTTGAAGCCGAAAATTGCTTTATCAAATTATACATATTTTCACTTCACGAAAAGTAAAACTAACATGAATGATTATTTTTTCGACACAGGAAGGAAAAAGGTTGTATTTATACTATTGTTTATTGTTATAGTTTTTATTAACAAAAATAATGATACCGTGTACCCGAACAGATTGTTAGTTTCCTTTTGGATGCTGATTTTATAGAGTTATAGTTAAAAACAGCAATTAATATTTTATTAACTCCATGTCAAAGTTGGTATTATTTACATCAAATACTCGTATATGATATAACTTAAATTCTGGTCTATATAATATGGCCGTGCATAATAATGGTTTCAACTTTTTTGAACTTAAATCACTTAAAATATACAGTTTAGATGATTAACGTTATTTGCATTAAAGATTTTTAAAAAATCAACAGTGCTGCTAAAAAATATATCAGTGAAAATAAAAAAAAATTGTAACCGTTATTTCGTAAAGGTCAAAAAACGTTTTTATAAAAATAAGTAAGCATTAATAGTTATGTAAACACGTGATTTTTTTAGGTCTACGCGGTTTTCAAGTGTGAAAATGTAAGAAATTTTTGTGAAACACGCTAATAGCAGGTTGAATTTATACGTCAAAAGAACTGTACCTACTTTGTACTGCAGTTTTCACTGAAAATCAGTTGATTTTTGTGACATGGTGCTATCTGAATAGTCAAAGCCTCCCAGTTTTCTCTTTTCCTATTAAATTATTTTAGAAAAATCATACCTATTTATTAAAATATTTTTTTAATGTGATACCGCAAAGAGTCCCATCTGCCAATTGAGGAATTTCGTGACCTTGAATCTAGGTGGTAGATATTTTTACAGTATTTTATTGGTGAAAAACCAATCTTCAGAAGCAAAAAGTTGCATGGAATGGCTTTAGCTATGTTTAGTAACTAGATTTGAATAGCCAGATATTTCACATCCTTCTTCTGTCCTACCTTCCACCTCTTTTCACTTTTTATAGCCTAGAAATATTCATTATAAATACAATGCAAAACTCATAGAAACTGATCCGTGAAAGTAGTTTGGTAGCATCTCGCCATTCTTTTTATATCTGTATATTATATTTATTTACCTATACAGTTATTCACCAACATTCAAAGAGGGAAAAAGTAAAACAAAAAAATACAATAGTAAAAAGAGTAAAAAATAATGTGATCGTTATGTACTTTTGTACCAGTCACTCTTGTATCTAAACCATGATGCAGCTTCATTTTTTTTTTTTTACATGTTTCTAGTTGTTTCATGTGAGTATTATAAATATCCCCCCAAGTGATTATTCCATAAGATAATGATGATTGAATCAATACATGGTACATAAATTTCATTATTTTATTCAAACGTTTAAAAATGTGAGTTAAATATCGTAGTTTACTTACAAGCTTTCCTACATGATGTTCCACATAGGGAGTTACCTGATTTTGACGTGTAGCAGTTGTCGCACATGTACGAGAGTGAGGGTGGATGTTTTGCAGCGAGTGATTGCAATTACGTTCTAGTTAAATCGCTGGACATTTTATGAAACAATAGATTACACTTTGCACAAGGTAAATCTTTTTCACAGTTTGTTGTCTTTTTGCATTGAGCACAGTGGGATTCATCAAAGAGCGGCATTTCAAATGATTGTTCAGATTTTAACTTCACAGTAATGTTATTGTTGTCACAAAGATTAATGCTCGCGGCTGTTAAATTCTGTCACTATTTTTCAGTTAACCAGCTACTATAATGGCGTAAAAATAACAACACTCAACACAAGTATTTAAGCTGTGTTTGTAGATTTAGTAAGGCTTGGTTATTTAATGTAAATAAAATGACTTATTACTAGAGCGATAAAAATAGAACTTTCTAATTAAACCATAGAGAAAAGATTGAAACGTTACATCGCTTTAAATATTGGTGTGTGTTTGAATGAAGAAGTTCTGACTTTCGGTGCGTAAAATGTCACATGGTGCCTCGCACGAATGTACTTACTTGGGCAAACAAGTTGATCTCCTTTAGTATACATGGGTTATAAATACCTCCAGAAATTAACTGGTAAAAATGTTTACCAAGGGTACACAATATATGCATTTAGCCAAATATTTTATTTTAAAGGTGATATTTTAATGTTGTCAACCAAAATCAGTTAATTAGTTGCGATGATTAGTGAATAACATTTTTTATGTATATTTAATATAATGGTTTTACGTTATCAATGTTAAAGAGGTATAGTGATAATTAAAATCATTTGAACCTATAATAAAACATTTATTTTTCAGTTGATGAAGCTTTTAAGCAGTTGGTTTTAGCGGCGCGGCGTTTGGATGCGAATGTGTGAAGAACCGTTCAGGAAGGAGCGAACAGGTAACGGGCCCACCTAATTCGGTGATGTCGGCGCTCAAAAATAATTAAATTTGTCTTGAGTAGGAACTTTCAGAGTAGGAAGCAATACAAATATATTATTTTGGCGTTAGAGTATGTGTGTACCAACTGAATCACCGAAACTCTCGAACGGAGAGCTCTGGCGTCTACAAATTTGTATCTTTTTCTGTCTAGAATTTCTAGGCTGATCCTAACATTTTCATTTCTAAACGCGTTTTCAATCTCAAGCTACGGGACTTGGAAATATCTAAATTCTTTCATGCATATATTTCAATTTGTTGACATCTCGGTAGAGAAATATAATTACTCCACGCCTCTCGTTTTTCTAGGAAAGACAGCATAAACGAAAAAGGATGCAGCTCCAGGTAGAAAAAACATGAAATATTTAATATCAGTCAAATAAAATTCTTCCATCAGTAACAAGTTCAGAACTTTTGTATTTATTTTTATCTTTTCCTTGCTTAGGGTTTTTAATCCAGTTAAGATCTTTTCCTTAAGAAAACACTAATGTAAAATTAAACTCATTCAATTAAATAAAACCATAAGATAAGGCCTAATGAGCCGCAGTACTAGTTGGATAGTCATTATGAGGGGTATTTGAATAAGCCCCAGCTAGTAAGTAGAGGATTACGAAAGAATCCATAAAATCAAAAAAAAAAGAGAAATAAAAGTCACTGTGGGCTGAAGCTTTTTTTATTTTTTAAAATGAATACCGTACAAGAGTTGCAACTGCTCTCAGCCATCTAGAGCCAGTGAGACTATGGCATCTCCAAATAGGGTATGTTGTGAGGCTGAAGGTACTGGGGAGGGGAGGGAGATTGGGAAGAGGAAGGTTGGGAAGTACCTGGGTATACAGATCTGGTCACCAAACACGTCTAAAGCCATTTTAAGCAACGTTTCAATTCTGAATGGTGGTTTTTCACCAGGGCGATACTTTGAGTATCTACCACTCTGGAACGTGCCGCAAATATACTTTTTGTTACTTTTATATGACAAATATTGATTAAATAAAAGTTATTGGCGCACGCCGGGTTTTAACCCGCGACCGTTGGATTCGTAGTCGATCGTCTTATCACTCGACTATGGAGGCCGTCGAAGTTTGGGTAGTCCAACAATAAAATTAAAGTTTTTAAGTAAAATTTCAATAGAACTTGAAATAATGTGTTTAAAAATGATTTGAGGCTTTTAAAAGAGGCTTTTGAGAAACCAGTAGGTAATCTTTTCACATACGTATAGGATTTTGTCAATATGACTGTCCGTAATCCGATCTGGAGATATGCAGACGATGCTTGGCGAGATGAAAGGTTCTGAGGGAGCAATAAAGGGCTTGGGTGTCCATGAAAGCGGGTAGTATAGGTCCATAAAAGGTTCTCCCTCTCCCTCTTACCACCCTTTACCAAATATATGTAAATGTGTATTATCACTGTTTTCCATACAGTCCAAAACCCTTTGACTGATCTAAATTCAAATTGACTTATACTCTTTAGGATTCTACAAAAAAAAGAAACGTTGGCTACTCAGTTTTTTTTAAGGATGGAAAACTGCTTAAATCGAAAACAAATATTTAAAACATTACACAGTTGCATTCTAAAATACAGTTTTTTTTAATACACCCACCCCATTATATTCATTGGCCAGAGCTCACCCTTCCTTCACGAAAATATGTATTACATCAATTAAATATTTACTCAGTGCTCTAGAACCCTGGAGAAAATAATGTCATCTAAAAGAATGTTCTCGGATATCTCATCACCCCGATGCACGGACCAAGTCGTTGGACAAATATATGAAGAACCAAAAATTCATTGTTGAAAAATAATGAATTTTCATCTATCGTAATTTGTTTAATTTAAAGCAACAAATCTAAATGCCGTTTACTGCTAAATGTACTGTCGTTTGTGTACATTTTTATCACAACTCATATACTTTTTGACTTATTATGTTATTATTTAAATAATAACTTCATTGTAATATAATTTTGATGGTTTCCGGCAGCGCATTGTAACATTTAATTTCTTTATAAAGTAAACTATTTTGTTTTTTGGATTTATTATTTTTTGGTAGTATGATTTATTGGAATGTCCTTGTATCATGTCTGTGAATGTCCACGTAATAAATAGTTTGTTAGAAAAATATTTTGGTAAAAAGCTGTTTTTTTATTTATTTTATGCATAAATATGTTTAGTGACATTTAAGCTACTTTTGAGTTTCTAATTCAGCTGAGTATTATTCTCATGGCTCTATTTTGGAGAATATTTAACTTATTTTGTTATCTATCGTTACACAAGAAAAGAATAGTTGAACAGTAAATAAAATGTGGAGGAATAATGAAGTAATAATAATGAATTCTTAGATGTAAGTCACTAGTTATAAGTCTCAGCAGTTGTTCTTAGCTATAAATCCTGATTGTTAGTCGGTAGTTGAAAATATTAGTTGTAACCCATTAGTAAAAAATCCTTACTGTAAGTTATTAGTTGTAAGTCTAAGTGATTAGTTATAGGTTAGATAAATTAAGTTGTAAAGCGCCCCTGAGGTGATTTTTCCCTGAAAACAGGGTTATAGAAGTAATGCTTTTTATTTTTGTTATGCGTTTTATTTACTTATTTCAAAAATTAAACGATTTAGAATTTCAAGAGAATTTTAAATTTAAACGATTATCCAAATCATCAAAAATGAAAATCGTTTAAACACATTATATTTCAAATGGTCGAAAGAATGTGATTTAGAAAAAAATATTAATAAGCATTATAAAATTCAATACTGAACTTATAAAGACACAGTTATGAATTATTAGGGGTATTAAAAAAACTGCATGTTTTATTCGTTATACTGACATGAAAAAGGCACGATTGTATGCAAAAACAGTTTAGCTTTTATCTCAGATTTCGTACGCAAATACATCCGTTAGTTAAAAACCTACTAAAAAATAAATATATATTGATCGATATTTAGTTTGATTTCCAACACAATTATATAATCATAAAAAATGCTTGTATTATATTTGTACTGGGATATCTTCCACTAAAATAGGTGAAACCGTTATTTTTTATCGTGACTGGAATAAACAAGACGGCAAAACCGATTCAGAAAATCTCTTATTTTTCCTTCTGAATAATGTATTTCTCCAAAAAAATTATAACGGAACATTATCATTTTACATAATAAATATTTGAACTAAAGCGATAACGCAAACATTAATCAAGTAACTTTTTATGTTATCGCTAAACTTGAAAGAGCAGTTGTTTTTATCGCTAAACCTGAAAGTTGATTACTAACCTATAGGGTGTCTCAATGAATTGACCGGATTTAATTTAGTTTGGTTCCATTTAATTTAAATGATTCTTTTACACATGCGGATGTAAACCTTTAATGAGATTTGAAGTAGGTACTTTAGAAAAAAGTGAATACCACACAAAAGTCCCAACATTCCGGAGCCAGTGGGACTATGGTATTCCAGATTGTCGTCTGTTGTAATACTGAGGGTAAGTGGAAAAGGAAAAGAGATGGCAAAGAGGAGGTTTGGGAAGTAGCTGGTTTTTTAAAGCAGGTTACCAAATATGGCTACAGCCATTTCAAAGAAGGTTTTGATTCTGAATGGTGATCTTTCACCAGGGCAATACTGATAAAACTTTCCACGCTGGAACGTGCTGCAAATATACTGCGTATTATTTTATATTCATTGAATGTGAAATGACACAAATTTATTAAATATAATTTATTTGGGCACATGAGATTTGAGTCCGCAACCTCAGGGCTTATAGTTTAGGATTTTAATCACTCAACTACGAAAGTCAGTACTTCTCGAAATGTCCACTTAAAGTGAACAATGTTTTTGGACAATCATCAATTCTTTAACATGAATAATTTAATCATTCTTTTTGTTACGTGACTACCGCAAAATAGTTCGCAACTGCCCGCAGTCGGTGAGAATATAATATATTGCCAATTTGAGGAATGTTGTGACACTTAAATAAGTGGGGAAGAGGGGGAAATGGAAAAGATGAAAATTGAGAAGTACCTAGATTTTCAGTACTGAATTCTAAGCACATCTAAAGACATTTTAATCACTCTTACCGGGGTGAAACCTATATATATCAACATATCACTCTATACTCTTAATAATAATAATAAAAAATGATATTAAAATAATTTGTACAACGCCGTTTTTGTGAGCTTCAATACTGTTGATTTACTTGCGGTTAACTATAAAATTTATATTTAATGATCGTCAGTACGTATAATATAACATATAATTACTATCGCAAATTCATGTTTTCTTTAATTTTATTTTCTGTTTATTTATTGCGCTTTAGTATCACCACAACACAAACATGCACCTAGTCTGGTCGTTGTAAGTTCAAAACACTAAAGATGGTCGATATCAGAAATAAGTGTAATTTTGACCGATCGGTAGCTGAGTGGAGAACGCGTCGGAACGCGTCCCACCCGGGCGTCGTGCGTTCAATTCCTCTACTGACTAAGTCCTCCATCATTGCACAAGCAACATCTTCCGCTTTTTATGATGGCAGTTGGAGTTTTTCAAATATTGTCAGGTTATTCGTAACCCGGGAATGTTTGTCTTACTTTTATTAAAAAAAATAAAATAAAATTTAAAAGTACCTGCGGTTTCAGTTACCGATGACCGGCGAGGAACCGGTTATTTATCCAGTTCTTTTTGGAACCGGTTCCTGGTGCCAGAAAAGTTCGACGAAGGAGATTTTTATTTTCAAATCAAAAATTCTAGCAAATCCACAAAAGTTCCTCCCCAAAAAAGTACTAGAAAATCGTCAAAAATTCCTCTCCAAAAAAGGCACTAGTCGGTAGAGATCTGAAATCGAAAAGTACTAGGAAAGGAACAAAAAAATCCTCTCCGAAAAAAAGCACTTGTGAGTAAAGATTTGAAATCAAAAAGTACCAGCAAATCGACAAAAATTCCTCCCCAAAAAAATTACTAGCAAATCAACAAAACAACGGGTTGCTAGGACAAACGATATCGATTTTTATTTGCCAAAAAAATGAACCGGTTCCTTAGAGAAATAATATCGACGGTTCCAGTGACCGGCTTAGAACCGGTTCCTTTTAACCGGGACAGGAATATTGACCATCTCTACAAAATACATATATACGGGTAATAATCTATGCTGAATAAAGAAGATTAAAAAAACCATTTAGTGACATATTAAAAGAGTATAAAAAAATGTTGTAATTATATAAAGAAGATATTAAGTAAAGATAATGTTAATATCAATAAAATTTAAGTAAGGTGGTATAATTGTTGTGTTGAGTCATTTGATAAATATTACGACCGTTTTTTACAATCGCCACAACACGGGCATGTGCCTAGTCTGTTGGTCTAAAAAGTTTAAAAAAAAACACGTAATTTCTAATACAATCAATAAAAAATATTTATTAATGAAATTTTCTACTTCAATTCTTAAAAAATACAGTTGAATTCATAAACAATATGAGTATACTTATTTGATTCTCAATCAATTAAATTTACAGTGTGGTAATAACAAAAATATTTATTAGCAACTGTAAAAAAAAAATCGTAATGCTTTTATATAAAAGCTGTTAAAAATATCCACAACGTCTGCGTATTGGTTACCTAAGCTATATCCATGCGTTGTACAAGAGAGTTTTTGAAAAATATATTTTTTAAATTATTGAAACAATGCAAAAGAGTTTTGGTCTATTTAATAAGATAAGTAAAACAGTGCTGTCAATAACTAATGATTATATGAAGAAAAATTAAATCAGGCACCGATTTTCTGTTAGACAGTTTTATTCTATTAATATTTTTATTAGACGGTTTTAGTTTATATTGTTGTCGTCGTAAAAAATTGTGTTGTTTTTTTTAAAAATCTGAGCGTATTTTAAAATGTGTTGATCAAATAGGTGAATTATACTCAACTTGAATTCGGACTAATGAAGTATACAAAGCTTGTAAAGTAGATATACTCGTATGACAAAAGTTTTTGTAATGAGTTTTCATAACAACAATACGTCCTTTCTTTGTGTAGCATTTTGTGATGGCTAATCTCGTCAATGGCAGGTGACAGGTGTGAAATAAAATTTGGCAGTATTTTGAATCCGGCGTTTTTGTTGGGACACCCTTTAATTTCACGGTTGAGTGGATAAAATGCAATTTGGACAAAGGGCGTTCCTCCAGTGTCGCTATTGTTAGGTTGATTTTCGATTGCTTTTCGATCAAAACGAATTAAATTCACTATACAGTGTACAGCCTTCAATACTTCTTGTCTTCTTCAGCAATGAAAAACTTCGATGAAGTAAACCGTTAACTAAATAAAACTCCACTGAGCGGAGAATGAAAATACAAAAGAAATGAATACGAAAAGCAGGGTTAAATCTATGAAGAATTGTTAATGTCGTTAAATGGACCGTGCCTTAATATTATGTTGTTTGTTGACATTTATAAATAGGCGGCTAAAACAGAAACATGATTAATTACATTGTAACCAGAAGTTTGTTTAAGGTGCCTTACATTATCTTTTTAGCATGGGTTTGGCTAATAGATTCTTCATGCTACGCAGTTTCGCGCATATTACGCAGTTTAATGAGTATTACGTAGTTTTATGAAAATCACGTAGTGCGAATTGACATGATAATAAATAGTGTTATGAAAGCTACGTATTTATGGGAATGTGACAATAATAAAATACTAAAATATATAAGAACAAATATAATAGACTGAATTTAGTTGAAATGGAAACCCAAATGCGTAGTGGTGTTACACCATGTTAGACTGAACAACGATTGAGGAGATCAACAAACAACGTGAGGCGTAAAAGCGTAATGAACAAGTTGAGAATGGAAAGCTAAGATAGTTTGAATATACTCGTATAGATCGGATAAACGAAGAAAGTGGTAAGGGAATAGAGACTTGGAACACATAGATGAGTTTTTATAGCGGAAGAGTGTGTATGGATGTGAATGAAGCAAGAAGATTGTTATTAAATTAGAATTAACTTTAAAGATTGATGGTTTTTATTTTGATATTAATTATTGAAATAATATTAATAATCTTCAACGTAAAAATATGAAACAGAAAAAGGCAGAAACTAAAAACTACAAAGCCTATATCGCAAAAAATTAAAAAATAATATTAATAATTTTCAATTAAGTATGAGATCGATGAAAATGCCAGCTTCTAATAAGGTCTCGGTAGTTCAATTGGCAGAGACGTTACTTCCGTATAGAGTAGAGGTTCCGAGTTCAAGTCTCGGTCGCGACCGTTATTCTTTTTAGTCCCTGGGTTTATCTGTTTCATATTTACGTTGAAGATAATTGTTATTATTTCAACAGAAAGATTGTGTTATCTGCTTACACATCGCCATAGAAAATGGTTAAATGATTTAAAATTTGATTAAAAATTAACTCTTTTCATTCTTTGAAATCAAATCTAAGAGAACGCACCACAGAACCAAGGTATTTCACCTCCTCTGTAGGGTGTAGGGCGTAACAATTAAAATACTTTCGGAACTTGTTAATTAACAAACTTCGTGATCTCATCCCGACACCACGTGCAGAAGTTCTGAGTGTATTTATATAGCAAACAACAAATTGGAAGAGTTCTACGAAAGAGAAACCAAATTAAATTTGATTCAGATGCAAATTCTCACTCGCTAATCGCATTAGGCGTAAAGTCGAGAATACAATCTCTGGAAACTAACACAATAGTAAATATTCAGCAGGTTCAACAACTTCAATTTATTCCTAGGTCGGGTTCGGGAAGACTGTTGTTGTGGGAGAGAGAGATTGTTTAAGGGAATAAGTGCTTGATGAATGGCTGCAGGCTTTGTTTGATTAATTGTGAAGGCAATAATTTAATTTGTCTCCAGATTTTAAACGTATTTAACCACTCTCACACCGACACGGTGATTTACTGCCAAAGCAATATATTATGGTGTAGGCATGAGGATTTAATTCTAATTATTTACATCTCTTGTTCTAATTAAGTACACTTACACTCAACCATATACATACCTAAATCTATTATTAAGTGATATTTCTAGCAAGTATTATGTTGTACGGAGTATTTCAATTGTTTAAAGAAATTTGATTTTACTTCTATAGTTTTATAGTTTTTTATTTCAAAATGTGTCTTTATTCTTCTTACACATGCAACTATGTATTAAAAAAGTAGGTATGAAAACTTAAGGTGTCCATAATATTGGAGTACTTTAAAAAAAACTTTGCTAGCAGAGGATTGAACGCGCGACATCTGCCTGGGCGCCTTCCCAACGTTTTTGGGCCACTCTGTTTCCAACCGTAGGATTTTATGAGGTGCATAAATGGAACATGTTAGGGATTAATTTTAAAAAAATACCTTATGTTATTATAGTTTATAGTGTACAAACTGTACAATATAAGCATAACTTCACTGATTGCATTTTCTCTAATATTATCTTATAATACTTGAATATTAATGTTTTTAAGTAACAACATGTTAACTGTCCTCAATCTAATTTCCTTTTCTTTGCTTTAACAAATTTGTAATATGAATCCATACATTTCGTCTGGATTTTAAGACCCTCAGCTTCTAGTAAATTGTTTTTTAAATCTTTTGATGTACACATGCACTTTTATACCCATATCTGAACCTTTTTCTCTCATGATTTATGATCAACGATCATGATTTTAGATAGTTTTAATTTGTATACATAAAATATATTATTTCCTACTCATGAGTTAGTCTTATAAGCTTAATTAATTAAATACGAAGTGCACTTGATGTAAAATATCACAAAATTGCGCTATATAAGTTCACTATTGTTTACAATATGATAGGTCTCTAGTGACCTAGTTAGGATAACGCTAAACCAAACACACCTAAAAGCAAACATATATATTCTAAATTAATAAACCTAAGCTAGATTTACGAATAAATAAATTACATATGAAGCTAATCATGAAACTAATAAATTTTAAGATCTGGCAATGTTTTGTAGTTAACGACACAACGCATTGCAAAAGTGGCAAGATGGACCTCCTGGTTCTTCCTAATACAGCCAGAAGGTCTTTTCTACAGCGTCAATAAAAGAAGTTTGTGATTTGATTCAATTTGTTGTCAATAAAAAATAGATGCATAGGACACTATGATTAGCTACGTTATTAGTCGCAATGAGTTTGAATAAAATTGGACGTAATTATGCAGAAATAATCCAATCCCAAAAAGTTGAAACTGAGAATAAGGCATTTAAAAGTATGATGATACAAAAGCATATTAAGGAATTTGTTAAGTAATTATAATTTTTTTTTTGAGAATTATTATAAATAGATTATTAATACATATTCGTAAAAAAACATTTACTTTATGGCTTGCCATATTTTAATCAGTTTAAATTTTATTAAAAAATATAAATATCTGAGAAAGTTTATCTGTTTTATTTATATATAGGTTATTATTAATCTATCAATGTTTTTATTAAAACAATAATTGTATTCCTTATGTCAACCTACATTTTAAAGTTTGTAAACTTCAATTTAAGTCAAATATCTGCAATGTGCGTTAGTAAAAAAAATAATTACCGAAAATCTTTTGCATTTGGAGCTTGGATGTTTTCAGCAGATATACATCTCGTATTTATCTATATCTACATGTAAATCTCGATTTCGGAAAATTGTCGGTTGGACGCTTTCTGCATAACTACGTCAAATTTTTTCCTGGATTTCTTGTCAATTCTCGTGTTGTACTGTTATTGAATAATCAAACTTACGAAAGTAATGTTCAAATTAAAACAAAGTTTTTTATTCGTACGCTTTATTTATCAAACGATTTGAGTTTGTTCATGAGTTGATACGTACTACTAATAAATTAAATTTAACCCCCTATAATACATTAGGTTTTTTTTTGTGTAAAAAGTGTTGGAAAAAAGATCCGTTGTAATCTAACTTTGGTAATTTGTTGTATGGACCTGATTCGCAAAAGATAGAAAAACTTTTCCTTCGATTTGCCATTCAACCCTTCAGATTTATTGAACAAGGAATGTTCGCTTGTCTGAAGATCAGAAGCCCGAAGTGTATCCGCTCTGCCCGATTTAAAACAAGGTCTACCTAGACCCAACTTCTTAAGCGTTCCGAACATTGATTTCTTACGTTTATCCTCTTTTCTAGTATCGCCTAACATTGTCCTTCTCGTGTCCGAAATTTGATGGACCCTTAGATCTCTAAAATATTTATGAACCGGATTATTAAATATTGTGGTGTCCTGATTTTAAAGTGGGTTTCATAATTAAGCCATTTATCGGACTGCCTTGGTTTCTCGGTCTTATAGGTCCATCAACTGTGTGATCTTGAATACGATACTTAGATACATGAGAATCCAAAGATTATGAGGATATTCATGAATATTCTAGGAATATCTGTGAATAGGCATTACATTATTTACAAAACCGAGTAAACAAATACATGCAATTCGGTGAGAAAAATGATGTCCTTTAATTATTTTGGACATCCTGCGTGGTCAAGTGGTAAGACGCTCGACTACGAATACAGGGGTCGCGGGTTCAAACTCGGCAAGTGCAAATATTTTTTATTTAATTAATGTGTGTCATAACACATTTAATTCATATTAACTAATTTAAAAGTGAAAATATACTTTATATTAGTAAAAATAGTGAATAAGAATATTGCGAAAGATCACCATTCAAAATTGAAATGTTGTTTGAAATGGCTTTAGCCGTGTTTAGTGACCACATTTGAATGGCCAAGTACTTCCTAACATTCCCTTTTTCCATCTTCTTTCCCTTCTAACTACCTTTAGCCTCACAACATATCCTAATTGGGGATGCCATAGTCTCACTGGCTCTAGACGGTTGGGAGCAGTTGAGACTATTGTGAGGTATTTACTGTTAAAAAAAATGAAAAAGCTTCTCAAACTTGTTCATATTCTGTTGTGTGATATTTTTGGATTTAACTTACCGACAGTGTTATTAAATCTTTTGTAAGTATGTAGCAATTCTAAAACGATACATGTTTTGTTAATATTTTTTACGTTAAAGATAGTCTGACATTATGAAGTTTTTTTTGTTTATCACTTAAAATAATAATAAAAATATTCCAGAAGGCACGCAGAAGTAGTGCGATGCAATACATTTAAAAAATAATAGCAAATAAAATAAAAATAACATTTAAAAGTTAAGGGTTAGTATTAATATTATTATTATTAAGTTAATATTATTCGAACCTGGAATTTCTATCGCAAAGTAGAGGCTGGCCTGTAAAAAAAAACAAGAAAATAAATATAAAACACGTTTTTTAGATAAGAAGATACATGGAACTTGAGAAAAAACTAAACCTGTACGAGTTTTTTTTTAATAATAAAATAAATAAAACTTTGTAAGGTATAAACAATAAAATTCATATTTTATATTAATAAAATAGGATATTTTGATTTAATATAAAAAAATATTAAACCTCCTTTAGGTTTAGTCTTTAGTTCAAATATATAACCCGCAGTGAGTGTTACTTGAATTATTTTTACATATAAACATAAGAAAATTTTCTTATATGGGCAAAACTTGCTAAAGGAGTTCCGTGTTCTAGTTATTACAGCAGTTTACAAAAACTTATTAAAACACCCTTATTGAACAACACACTTAAGATCTAGCACTGAATGGCGCTAAACATCACTTAGTAGCATTCTACTACAAGCAATACTGCACATGATTTATCTGTAAATTCTACAAGGGTAGTCAGTCGTAGGTGGCCAGTGAATAAAATTTTTAAGCTGTTATCATTTAAAATCTATGAAAAACATACAAAAAATGTCAGTGAAAGGTGCAGTTTGAAAACCAGCGTAGCCATTTTCAAACGTTTTACCTAAACCTCCAGTGTGCATTTCATGAATAATTTAAAAGATTACAGTTTAAAAATTGTATTCACTGGAAACCTAATATATTTTGCTAACAACTCGTATATAATTAACAGAAAAATCATTTGTAGTATTGCTAATATTAGAAAGTCAAAAAGTGGGTGCTGACCCTTAACATTTGATCTCAACGAGTCGCAAAAGCATTAAAAAAATCTTCGTTCTTTACTAAATGAAATTCGTTGGAAAAAGAAGAAAACGTTTGTTCTTGACGATAAATCATCACACATCCGTTAAAATTGCTTACTGTTGAAAACCTCGCAAAAATATTCAGGGTCTTAGTATAATCTTCTAACTCAGAGGTTCCCAAACTTTTTTGTCCCGTAGACCACTTGTCGATTTTTTCTGTTTTGTATAGACCCCCTGCTTTCCTAGTATTGATTTTTTTTAGCGTTGGGAAAAACTTCAAAGTTTTGTGAACGCTTCAGGAACTGCTAGTTCTTTGAAATGAACCCTTCGCGGTGAACACTTCAATTGTAGTCGAACTCGTCAAAAAATAGTACTAGTCGGCAGAGATCCCAAATCGAAAAGTGCTAGCAAATCAATAAAATTCCTCTCTGAAAAAAAGCACTAGTCGGTAGAGATTTGAAATCGAAAAGTACTAGCAAATCGGCAAAATATCTTCCACAATTTTTTTTATTATTAATATAATTAGGGAATTAAAGTCCATTATAAGATAGTATTACGTAAGTACCTACATAGGTACTATCTGTGAGGTGGATTATTACATTTGCGGGAAGCCAACATTTTGGTGACGGCCTGCCTAAATGGAATCCACTCCCGTGGACCCCCATTTACGTCTCATGCACCCCCAATTTCTTTTTTCACTGACGTGGACCCCTTGCAGGTCGGAATCGACCCTTGGGGGTCGATATAGACCACTTTGGGAATGACTGTTCTAACTAGTATAAAAAGTAACTTTTGTAAGAATACTAATCTCTCATTCTTATCCAGAATTCCAGAACTGAATAAAAATGGCACTCCATTGAAACACGGACAGTCAAATAAAACTAATCATAAAGCTTTTCAGAAATAACAACCGAGTAAAATGCCTTCCCATTGTTGACAAATTGGATTGAGCGCGACTATGAACACGAAGTAAACGGATGTGCCGGGTTAGGGGAGAACAATCCGCCGTTCTATTGTTGGCGTAGGGCCTCCAAAAAACCTCCCCTCCATAAACTGCGTAAAAATGTACTGCCCTGTCAGCGGGTCAAGAGCAATTACTCAAATCCCAGGATAATACAACTCTAGGAGAACATTCGGCATCATGAAATTTTCTGCTTGAGAGTAGTTTTCAGGATTACAATGCTTTTTTAAAATACATTTTTTAGTCTCAGAAGACTTTATATGTTGGAAGAGAGCCTGAGATATAAACAACGATGTGACTAAATGCGTATCTTTTAAATCGTACTAAAATCAAAAGAGGTTCAGATCTGTTTTTTGACGCGCAATAAAAAAAACTGTAATTTTACTTTTAAATTGATCGAACTTTATAAGCATAACTTTTTTTTTAATATTATACATATGTATCGAATTCACAATTTCTCATTTAAATGAGTTTAATTGGTTTTCTGGTCACGATAGATTAATTGTGCTATTTGAGGCATTATTAAATTGCCCATTTTAAATATGATTTTACACGTTCGTAGAAAGCAATCTCTTTATGGTTTGACATATTTAATAAAAATGAAATAATTACTTTATATCAGGGTACAAAATTGAACTGAGCAAAAAATACATAGTGTGTGGTTATATATACTCGTACATATAGAGATAGAACATAATATATAATAAAATAGATAGGAATACATCAATAATATAAAATGTCTTATACAAAGTTATTTTTTCATTTTCATAATTAAATTGCCCATTTTAAATATGATTTTTTAAGTCAAAAGGTAGAAAAAGTCTTACCTTTTGAAAAGATTAATAAAACATAAAATCGTCCGATTTTTTAAGTACCACGTCACAAGTTTGTCTGCACGTTAAGTCTCACGTAGTCCGGAGTTTTTTAAAGGTCAAATCTCAAACTAAACAAAAATATAATTGGAGTCTCTGTATTTTTTTCACCACTGCTAAACCCGACCGTTTGCTGTTACCGAGTGGAAAAATAAACAATTTGCAGCCATTTTAATCATCTCAGATCAGGAGGACCAAAAGGTTGCCGGGAATAGAGAAGGCACGTGACAAGCCCTTTGTTGAATTTGAGTCATTGAGCGAAATAAATGAACAGCTTATCATTTATTATCGTGACTCTTTAACAACAGTTTCCGCGTGATCATTTTTGTATAAATATGAAGAAGATATGATAAATTGGTTCACTTTATATTTGGGTGACAGCAAAATCGGTATTTAAACTTATCGATTCGAAATGTAGAAAGTCGAATGTTGGAAGATTTAGAACGATTAAATTTGCTACACTTTAGTATTGCAAAATTAAAAAGATCGTTTGCTTGTAAAACAGTTTAAATTTGAACACCTTTTGCGCGTCATAAAATAATACTATTTGTAAATTACCATAGTACCGACGATAGAAGTTCCAAGAGTTGAATTGGTATTGATCTACTCGTGAAAATAACATGCTTTATCTGTAACGTACTAAATTTATCAAACTATGAGTAAAATAAGTAAACTGCTTGTATACAAAAACAAAAAAAAAAACCAGTAATTATGATGAAGAAATACGTGATTTCCACAGAATCAACACGAAGAAATCAATTTAGCGATTCTTAAATTTAAGATTCTATGACGTTTTTTTTATTTTTAATTATATTATCATAACAGAATGTTACATAAATATTAAAATAAAGTATAGTGTTAATGCTTGAAAGTAGTTTGTTAACAGGTTCTTATAATTAAAATATATGTTACAATTTATAATTATTTCAATTACAGACATCGTAACTTAAGATATTTTAAATAATTCGAATAAAAGATTTATTTAGACCTACGTTAGAAAATGGATTATATATAATTGAAATGAGTGATGCATCAGCAGTGACGGCTCGTGACTTTTTAGTGTGCTAGAGTGCCAAGATTGAAAAAACGTCATTATTGATGTTGGGTTGGCCGAAAGCGCTTTTTTTTCTTCAAAATGTTGATTTATAGTTTGAAGAATTTAAAAAAGCCGTGCAGTGCACCACCAAAATTGAATAATCCCGAAAATTGTCACAAAAAACTTAAAATATTTCTTTTTTTTCGGCTAAAACAACACCAATAACGTCGTATTTTTCAATCTAGCACACTAAAAGGTCGCGAGCAGCCGCTACATCAGAGAACGAGATTGAGTAAGAAATCATCGTTAGATTTTGAAATTTGTGATGAGCTGGCAATATGGAAAGAAAATCAAAACACAGGGTACCAAAATTATGACCAAATGACAGAAAAATGACCCAGAAACAGATCGAATAAGATATAAACTAACTGTGGAAAGACTTTGGAGCAAGATGGGAAAGCCTGAAGACGGAAGATAAGTGTCCAGGAAACGGATATGATGGACATCATTTGTTGAAGAAAATTTAATCGATTTTCTTCTGTTTAGAGTTCTTCGATTACTTATTGATTTAAATCCTACCCTTTATAAAGTACTAAATAATGTAAGGAAGCGATTTTTTTATATGGCGCCATTTGATTAAAAATTTCCTACCCAACATAAGTAAGAATAAGCTCGTTTTTGCACCCAGTGTTTTATCCCCTAAATAAATTGACACGTAAAAGCCACCCCCGTGCGTGTGTTATTATCTTATCTCAAATATTCTCACGTATACTGTCAATTTGTAAAATTATACATTTACTTTTTCAGTCATTTTGTTTCTGTACGGCTATGTGAGTGCTCCAGAGGCGGCCCAATTTGCCAGCCCACCCTCCGCGCTATAAATATCATTCTCCCCTTTCGCCATTTTTCCCGTCGAAAGTTTCCCGCCAAATGGACTGGCGGCAGATATCACGGCAGCCTTCATATCCGGCGGTCGGAAAGGGAAGCCTCGAATGACGGTTGGAACATTCGAGAACGTCCAAATTCAAACTGAAATTTGATGTCGGGTAGTTCGAATATAGAGATGATTGGAGAGGCAAGTATTTTGCAGTAAAGACTTTGTTCCTTATTCAAAAACAGATACGTAATAAAAGGAGCCGAACAAAAGATACCAATAATAAATGTGTTCCTTTATGAAGATTCTCTGAATATTACTCGCAATATTATTTTAATATCTTTGAAATGGATTGAAATATTTTATACATAGAACACAACAGATTTATTATAACACAAATAATATATTCACACAAATTTTAAAATATACCAATGGTTACAAACAACTCTTTTTAATTATTAATTTCTTTACTGAGCAGGTGAAATAATACATTTAAATACACGGAATATACCATGAAGCGTCTTGCATACTTTTTGAGACGCTTATTTTAAGGTTCCATAGCTCATTATGGAGATAAAGCGCCATTGAGGTGATTTTTCACAAAAGCGGCGCTATAAAAATTATCCAAATATTATTGTTATAAAATAACGAGCTAGATGTCAGTTCTCTGGCCGAAAAATTCCAAACAAAAAAATCTGTCCAAATTTCATAATGTTAGAGCACTACTGTGGATGTTTAAAAAGATCTAGAAAGAGAGACGAATTTTATTTGTTGAGGGTCAGCACTCAAGAATCACGCTAAACGTTACTTTCTAGAATTCTAATACAAGTAATATTCAAAATAATGATATACTCGTATCTGTAAATTTTCTATGGGAAGTTAGAAAAATGTCTGAAGATTCCAATTAATACAATTTTTTAACTGTTACCCTTTAAATCCTATTAAACATGTACTAAAATGTCAAAAAAGGTATAATTTTAAAACCAGCAAAGGCATTTTAAAACATTTACTTACACATAATTTATCTAAAAATCTAGGACGCATTTCATAAATAATTTATAAGTTCTCTGTTTAAGAATTGTATTCACTGGAAACCTTAAACATGTTTTTAACTACCTGTATAGAATTAACAAATGAATCATTTGTGGTACAGCGCCCTTGAGATGATTTCTCACAAAAACGGTGCTATTCAAATCATCCAAATATTATTATTGCTTGTACTAGAAAGCCAAAAAGTGTGTATTTTCGGGTGTTGACCCTTAAGTCTCTTTGTAAGATACAAATTAAGATAGTGCTTGTAATAAATGTCCTTAATTAAATTTAAAGAGTGTGAACTTCTTTAAAAAATGTTAAAGAAATAAAAAAATAATTTACTGAAAGGGGAGTTGGGGCCAAAAGGAGTTAAGGAGTAAAGTGTTTTAGGGCCCATTTAGCGAATAAATGATTTGTACATAAAAGAATAAACCATTAAAGTATAAACGTTTACGAGATAAAGGGAGATTTATAAGAAATTTTAAATCTCTCAACGAAACAGCTCTCACTATAATCAAATAGCTGGATGCCATCTGGGAAATATTTATTGGGGAATTATTTAATTCGGGCAAAGAAAAACGCTTCCACAATGCGAGATTCAGGCAGTTTTCTTTTCGACAATGCGCCATGTGTACGAGTCACGGTCACTTCGGCAGTTAAACCAGCCGTTTCTTTTAATATCCAAAGGGGATTTGGAAAAAATATCAGGTGGTATTAAATCAGTGGCAAATTTAAATTCTGCAAGACCCCAGGGCTATTAAATACATCATATTAAAGTTAGTATACGAGTATATATATATATACATTTATTTATACTGGGTTTTAACAGATGTTCTCACTTATGTAAAAATAATTCAGCTATAAAACTCAGTTAGTGTAAAATTGCTCTTTTAAAAAAATATAAATACAAAGAATATATTAAATACAAAATTTGAAAACTTTATCATTGATAAATAAAACAAAAACAGTAAAATACACAAAGAGAGACAAAAAAGATACAGAATATAATTGTACAATTAGTCAAAAAAAATGACACATATTTCTAAGCAATAGCAGGACATTTTTTTTGAAACCGTACAAATCATCGACAAAAATGTCTACATCAGCAATCTCTATCCTATTATACAGTCGGCATATTTAATACAGAGGGCTAAAGTAGGCAATATTATTTCTGAATGTACTAAGTTGGAATATGCTATGGCGTCTTGAACAATAGGAATTAGGTGCATTTATGTAAATACTGCTAAGACACACTGTAGTATCGAGATGACCGTGAATTATTTTATTTAAACATATTAAATCAGTTGTTTGCCTTCTAGTTTTAAGTGAATCAATGTTAAAGTATTCATGGCGTTCGTCATATGATCTAAGATGGTCACGTAGACCACATTTAAAAATAGCATTCTCAGCATTTTTTTTTAACAGATTCAACAATGTTTTCATATTTGAAGTAATGAGGATTCCAAATAGTGGTCTATATTTTAGTTTGTTTCTGATTAAGGCGTTGTAAAGGGTTAAGTTATCATATTGGCGTCGTGTTTTATTTATAAATATTTTTTCTACCTCCAGCGCAAAAAACCTTCCTCTCGAAATACGACCGGTCTTTTATACAAATAATTATTAAGGTACATTTTTAATCAATTCTAAAGTTAAAAATGACAAACTAAGTCACTCGCGAATTTATAAATTGGTTTGTAGTGATTGTTTTGCATTTTATATTAGTTATACAACCCGTTATGACAATATTAGAATCAAAAAACATCTTAGATGTCTAAATAACAACGGTTTTTCTAAATTCACTAATCATCTTATGGATAAAGATCATACTTTTCATAAAAGCACTGGTGCTCATATTCTTCACAAAAATGATTATGGCAACAGATTTAATAATTTAGAAGCACTAGAAATAAAGAAAGCCATTAAAATTAATAGGCATATTATTAATAATCAGGTAAATTTGTCCAGTAGTTTAATATTAGGTATATTTCCTGTAAACTCATTAAGTTTATTATTATTACTTCTCAGTTGACGCACTGCCTCTTTTAATTCATATTATCTGTTTCTTTCTCCTTGTTCCTTTGTTATATTATAAATTTTATTGTATTATTTTCTCACTATTCTGTTATTTTATTTTATATTTTGTTCTCCTTCTGGATGTATATTTAACCGCACACTTTTTTTTGTTAAGTTTCATTTTGTACCCTGATAATGCTTACGCTAAAGGAAGCCGGTCGGTCGTACAGATTAAAATAATATTCGTGGTCTTATACAAAGTTATTTTTTCATATCTTTTATATTAAAGTTCAAATATTTAAAAACAAAGAACTAGAATCATTTAGGTACATTATTTAGTCAAAACATATGAGCAAAAATACATTTCTCATATAGAGTCATAGATATAAGTAATGCCATGTGAGAGACAACTATTGGTTATCGAAACGTTGCTTAAAATTAATGTTACTAGCCATGTTTAGTTACTAGATCTGAATAATTAGTAGGTACTTATCAATTATTTTCATTCACATCTCTTTCTCTTTCGACTGCCTCGAGCTGCACAACTTTTCATATAGTGGAGATATGTCTTGTATACTAATACAATAAAAAATCTTTCATTTAAGGTAATTCCAGATTTTAGTACGTTTTAGGTAATTAAATAGAGTAAGTAGTAAAATTTTGTAGAAATATGTTATTTATAATGCATTTACTATTAGTCTCTTAGTTTTTTTTTTTTTAATATGATTCACACGAAAAAAAACTTCCCAGGAAATATCGTTATTTTTAAACGGGGGCTTTTGATATATTTTTTATGGGGTGACCTAAATTTATTCCCGCCACTGCTATGTATGCAGTAAAAACTTTCCTTGCCCCAAGATATATAATAGGAATTTTCACGTTTCTGAAAAGGGTTAGTATTTCCTTTCATTCGGCTGATTTTATATTCAACCGTGTGTCGTATGGTGAATTTCATCCGGCTCCATGTTTATTCTTCTCTAAAAGAGAGATATATCAATTCCTACAGAGGAGATGAAATACAAAGGATGCGGACAAGAGGCTTTTTTTCTACGGTATTGTATTTCAAATTTACATTTCCTTATACAAATTCACGGCCGAAACGTGATGATTGAAGTAAAACGTACATCTTTGTTTCGTCTGATGTCTTTTCAAATTTGGAAGCTTAAAGAAGTTTTGTATGGTCGCATTGTGAAAAAATAATTTATATCTATTATGATTTTTACAAAATATCTGTTTTTTAACGTTTTACAGAGGCTGTTTTAAAGATCTAGACGACATTATAAGGGAAAGTAACTAACTTATAACCTCTGAATCCTCCTGCGTTGAGTTGTTAAATATTGTAAAACTGTAAAGATGAATAACTTTAATGTCTTTGATTTGGAACCAGAGGTTTTTACAATTTATTTGGGTTGTTTGATACATATAAATTAAATATATACAATTATGGTAAATTCGTTCCAGAGTGGAAGATATTTTCAATAAAGCCCAAGTGAGAAACCATCGCTCGTAAAAGAACAGTAGTTTGAAATGGCTCAAGCCATGTTTCGATAAATTATACAATTAAAATATAAACCTTTTAACCCCCCTCTATCCCTCATCTATTTTTCAAACCTTCTGAAATTTCCTAAATAGTGATGTCATACATAGTTTCACGAGCTTTGGGCAGTTCTCAAAAACAAAATATAAAAAAACTTGAACATCCTAAAATTCTAAGCTTTTTTTTTAATACGCCTTACAATAAACTAAACAAATCTGACGAAAGCCTTACTTAGTTTCTTATTCCACTGTTCCCCGATAAATTGAATGCATACAAAGTCTTAAAACCTGCTCAATATGCTGAAAAAATATTTGAACAGCACACGGTTCAGACTCCCCATGTGTACGTTTAGTTAGCATATTCATGTTTGTGATTGTAGCGAAGAAACGTGCTTTCCAGGTATAAAAATGTATAGAACTGGCTCGTAAATACTTCCAGTAATCTTATTCAAGGCAAGTCGGAAGCTCACCGGAAAAGCTCATTCGATGCGGGGTAACGTGGTGTTCGACGGCTTTATAAGCCTGATACTCGAGAATCGTACTGAATGTAGCATTTATCGGTGAACGGAAATGAGTAACCCCCCCCCCCCATAAGACACTCTCCTTAGAAAATCGATTTTATTTTATGGTATAATTGTTATGTTTTTTTTAGATGTCCAAGAAAATATTAATCTTAAGTTATACAAGCAATTACATGAAAAGGTTTTTTTTTTAATAAAACACGTCTATCACGTATTTTAAAAAAACTTCAATGATCACGTTGTGAATGATTTTATCTAGTTTGATCAAGCACTATATTTTTTCTAAAATATATTATATATTTATAAAATATAATTTTATCGTTTGTTATTTTTTCGCCAAAATAAACCTTTAATGTTTTGCATTAATCAACTATCCGTGTCTTCCATGTGGTGTAAAATCATATTTCGATACCAGCAAGAGTTTTTAAGCATTTGAGTTTTACAATATTTTGAAGTTTGTTTGGTTTTTTAAATCACTGAATTACCAATTTAGTTTATTAATAAATACAAAGGATATAAAATTGACATTTTAAAAGGAAATTCATTTGTTCAGATATTTTTCTTCCTTAAATCGTTTTAGTAAAGGAATTGATTGATTAAATATTAAATTATTATTATAAATGAATAGGTGGAGCTTCACACTCATCACTTTAACTTTTTTGATGTGATGGTTCGAAAATTCATCGAGTATGGAAGACATTTGCTTTTATGTTCCCGATGAATTGTTGTTATAGACTGTTTTATCTCCCAACTTGCAGGACTAACATGTCAAAAGGGAAAAAAAACAACCCCGAGATTGAATCAAAATGATATTCAAGTAGGCATGCTCTATGCTTTTAGAAAAAAGTAGACTTTTTAGTTATTTAGTATTAAATGCTTAAGTTAATAATATGGATATGAATAAAAGTTATTTGTATTAATTAGTTGAGTGGTGGTACGGTAAGTGTATTTGGTTTTGTAATTGAGTTTTGTGGTCTTTTAAATTAAAATTTAAAACTGTATTAACATAGCGTTCGATTATGATGTGTCATTTTTTGAGAATCTCTGGGATGTTAGCATGTCTTTAACATACTCGTATATATGAGATGAAAAATGTTAAATACAGTGTAGTAATTTAGAAACAAATTACTGTCGCTTAAAATATTATACGGCTTAAAGATTTTTTAGGAATAAGTAATGACGAGCTCCGCGGTCGAGTGGTTAAGATTCTCGACTACGAATGCAGACATCGCGTTTTCAAATACCGACGTGCGCAAGTAAATTTTATTCAATGAATATGTGTTATTTAAAATTTCATTTATAAGAAATATTATAGCGTATATTTGCGGCACGTTCCAGAGTGATAAATACACTCAGTATCGCCCTGGTAAAATATCAATATTCATAATCAAAACATTTTTTAAAACGGCTTTAGCCATGTTTGGTGCCCAGACCTGAAGAGTTAGGAACTTCTCAGCCTTCCTCTTCCCCATCTCTTTCCTTTCCCTACTACCTTCAGCCTCACAACATACTCAAATTATTCAGGATGTCATAGTCTCACTGGCATCGAAATATGCAATGAAAATTGTTGAGTAAAATCTTTTCTCTTGTTTCAAACTCAAATAAAAAATATATTTCACGGATTATATTGGAATTAGATGTTTTCAAGCGAAGTTCGTTTCATTTTATCGGCGATGTGTCCCATACATCAAACAATAGACACATGAAATTGGACAAGCAATGTGGCCAGCAAAATGGTTTTCCCATCCTTTAGGAGAATGTTTATACAATATTATCTCTACGTAGAAAGCGCTGAAACTTCTGTTGTCCGAGCGTCTCGGAGCCTGTATTTATTACCCGTACAAAATAGGGTTTAGGGAGGTAGAGATCCCCCAGATACTGTTTTGAGTTTTATAGCCTTATCGATACAAATCTGTCCCAAATAAAAAGCGATGTCTATATGTTGGGTTGACAACCTAAGGCAGAATAGATTGCCTTTGAATTTGCATTCGATAAAAAGAGTTGTAAATAGTACCCTCAAGGTTCGGACATTTTGCTTTTAAGCAAAAAACGGTAGTTTGCAAAAATCCCGCCATTATCTAAATTGAAATGAAAACTTTGGACTATTTTGTTTCGATCCATTAAAAAATATTTGTACAAGGAAAATCGGTTTCAGTTGTTCAATTTTTGTTCTAGTTTTTTTGCGGAATACCGCACAAGTCACAATCGCCCGAAAGCATTGAAAGTACTAAACATATAAACTTTTATTCTGAGAAAAAAAAAATTTTACCATAAAGAAAATTAGGGGAAAGTATGATGACAAAAAACCATCATCTGTCAACAATGGGGATTATATTTTCCGGCTTCTGACGGGATGAAAAAATTATATTTATTTTTATTTTTTAAGGAGGAACAAAATCTCACTGAAACAAAAACGTTTCTACATAACGACGGTACGAGAAATGTATTATTTTATTTACATGGCCGCATTAATAAGAATATTCATCGTAATATAACCCAAGACTAAATGAACATAGCAAATTTTAAGAAAATATTGAATTCAATTTTGATGAACTATATTTATAATATTGTATTTTAAAATGAACCTGCATAATAATGTGTTCATAGAAATACTACATTATTCACAAGATATTCAATATAATTTTCAATATTTTACTTTAGAAATACTAAACTATTTTTTCGTGAATTTTCTCATTGTTTTCATACCACACAAGAGTAATAATGAATTACTGTTTATTTTGTAAAAATTAAAGAACTTCAGAAAACGTTCAGAATAAATTGATGATTTATCAAAAAGTTAATAGAAAGTAACACTAATGTTACACTTTATAATAACTTTAAAGCAACTAATAATCACGTAGTTTCTCAGCAGGGGCAGGCAGATATAACAAATCTCACACAACTTCGTCCTGGCAAACATTCTTTCATTAAAATTAGAATTAACTTTTTAGCATTAATGCTTACTTATTATTAAATGATTAAATAACATAAATAATCTAAAATACAAATATGAAACAGAAAAAAGTAAGAAGCTAAAAAGAACAATGGTCATGACCGAGACTCGAACTCGGAACCTCTACTCTATCCGATTCATTCATTCCAACATCGTCTCAAATAAAATATCATAGTCTCCTGACAGTTTCAATTATTTTTACTATTCATCCAAAGAAGTTAAACTATATATTAAATTAAATATAAAAGTAATTTTGTTTTAAGACCACTTTATTGGATACATATACTAACCGGTTTTGACTCTACCTGAACCTTCTTCAGGGTTGAATAAATATATACTGTTTAAATAATACTGTACAAATAGTATATATTTATTCAACCCTGAAGAAGGTTCAGGTCGAGCCAAAACCGGTGGCTATATGTATCCAATAAAGTGGTCTTAAAACAAAGTTACTTTTATTTTGAATTTAATTATGTCTTACCACAAAGTGAGTGCTTCATGTAAAAGCTTAAATTTTAAATATTTTTCGACTAATAAATGAAGTTGAGTAAATACGTTCTGAGACTTCATCAATTAAATACAGAATCATGATTTTTTTAATGATTTCCTTACGCACCATGAAGTACAAGAACCACCAAATAGATTAGGAAATAGCAAATATAGATGCTATTCTACAACAAGAGCTTTTGCGTCGTATCGACCAAGTAAAGAAAGTCATTCGGAGACCGATACATAAATAACAAAACAAAAACTTGAGTAGAAATTTGGTCCTGCGCCATAAGGGGACGTTTCCCATGCAAAGTGTCCGCCCTGTCGGACTAAATTAATTGAAAAGATTTTTCTTCCGGCTAAACCGGGATAGGGCATCCCTTGATTAAAAAAACTTGAGACGCAGCCAAATGATGGAACAAAGACAATAAAGTATATAATATAATTGCAATGAGATGAAGTTGTCACTTCTAATAAGCAAGACTGTGATAAGATTCTTTAGCAGATCATACAAAATGCTTCTTTTGAATGAAAAATATTCTATCATTGCGCGGTCGAGTTTCATATTTTCTTTAAATGTTGAGAAATTAAGGAACAAGACTTCCTGGATCATAGGATATGATTGAATCCAAATCAATTTATTTAGGCATTTACGATAACTCAATTTTTAAGAAAGTCCACCACAAAAATCATTCGTCAGGAATCACATCTCATTTGCGTATACGAAATTGCAATATCTCACTTCCTAATACCTAGATTATTAGCTTAGGAAAATAATATTGACGTGTCATTGATTTTTTTGAACTTCTTGTAAAAAAAATTGTTTTACATACCAGCGAATGAGTTAATGTTGTCAGTTAAAATTTATCCTAGTTATATATCTATTCCATCTATTTTACTTGTTTCTTTTACATGGTACTTTGTACAGTTATATGGTGCAAATAAAATCGGCCAAATTTAAATCAATTTACAAATGCATTTTTTCTTATATTGATACTTAAAATAATATTTATAATCTTCAACGTAAATATAAAAATTGAAAAATATAGCGGTCGCGACCGAGACTCGAACTCAGAACCTTTACTCTATCAGGGAGTAACGCTTGTGCCAATTCAGCTACCGAGACCTTATAAAAAACCGTCATTTTTAATCGATCTCCTTCTTCATTTGAAAATTCATTCCGAGTAGGAGTCTCGAAAAGTAAATAAAATATTTAATAACATAACACTAAGGAACAAAGGGGATTGGCAAAAGTGACAGAAACTGTAATAGATTTGGTTTCTTTACCATTTTCTTGACATTCGCGGTAGCACATCCCCCGTATCGTTTTCATCCCCAGGATCTGCTTAACTTTCAGAGGCACAAAACACCCTCAACCGACACCGTTTCTTATCACCCCTACCCGCTAATTATAAAACGGTTAACATTTGTTATTTTGGATGGGCGCAGGCGGTGCACGAGATACGAAAACGGAGACTATATTTACATATTTCAATGAATTAAAGCTGGGATACTAATCCGATTTATTAAACATAAAACAATAAAGCTCTAACGAAAAATGATACAATTTTGTGTAAATATGTACTCGTATCTACCGAAGCGACGAAAATATAAATTTATGTGATTTTCACTCCATTGATAACATCATGTTTTATTTTTATATTTAATACCGAACTAGAGTTTCAACTGCTGCCAACAGTCTGGAGCCAGTGTGACTATGGCATCCCCAATTGGGGAATGTTGTGAAGCTGAAGGTAGTGAAGAAGAGAAGGAGATGGGGAAGAGGAAGGCTGGGAAGTATCTAGCTATTCAAATCTGGTCACCAAACACGGCTAAAGCCATTTAAAGCATCGTTTCGATTCTGAGTGGTTGTCTTTCACCAGGGCAATACTAAGAGTATCTACCACTTTGGAACGTGCCGCAAATATAATAATATAATAGCTTATTTTTATTAATGTTGCAATACTTATAGTCACGTTTTGTTGATGAGTTTATTGAGTGAGTCATCAACCTGTATCTTGGAAAATGCTTTCAGCGGAATTTTATCATATTGCATAATAAAAATGTAAATAATTCGATATAAACACGGCTGCAATATGATGCGCTCTGTCAAATCACCCATTTGTTTTACCAACAAACAAATCATCAGGTGAAATGTTTAATCATTGCATAAATCGACTGCAGTTAAGTCTGCAATAGAGAGTCCAGAAAGAAAAAATGTGTTAATTTAATGACGCCATAACTCAAAGTTCAAACGTTTTTGCTGATTGAAACAGTCAGATATCAGCTTTTTGTTACGTTATTCGTATGAGGTCTACGCAAAATACGCACAAGTTCAATTCGAACGCATTATTTCATATGATTTAAAAAATCAGTGCTGTTTTACAAGGGGTGGTGATTTGTGAAAGTCACACTTTCAGTTGACAACTAATGAGGCTCTGTTCGCTACAGACCAACTAGGGCGGGGGTAGTTCCGCACTAACAAGGGTAGGTATTCCTATGTAAATAACCCTGCATACAAATTCAGTGAGAATGGCGAAGAACTACCATGGTGGCTTTGTTGACTCGAGTTTATTAATGTTGTCCTTTCAAGGAGGTCTAAAAATAAACTAAGGCTCTTTTGCTATATATATAACAAGTTTCATAAAATTTCAACTCATTTTACACATTATTGAATTTGGGTATATTTTTTTGTTGGTATTTTTGTTTTTTTTTTAAAGTGAATACTGCTCCAAGCCGCCTAAAGACAGTGGGAATATTTTATTTTATTTTATTTATTTATTTATTTTATTTTGTATTAGTTACTTTGTACATTTAAGTTTACAAGTATCTAATTATTTCATTTTCTTTTTGACTAATAATATTTTAACTTAAACACTTCTTATTATTTTGATTTACATGCATTTTAAATAATTTTTACAGGCTTTTTTAAATTTATTGAAAGGAATAATTTTGATGGTTTCCGGCAGCGCATTATACGATTTCATTCCTTTATATAGTAAGCTGTTTTGGGTGTTGGCTTTATTCTTTTCTGGTAGTCTAATTTCTTTGCATGCCCTTGTAATATACTTGTGAATATCAACATTGTAGATAATTTTGTCAGAAAAATACTCTGGTAACAAGTTGTTCTTCATTTTATGTATAAACATCAATGTGTTCAATGTCAGCATCTGTTTAACTGTCAGCTAATTTAGTTCCTCTGACATTTTAGCTACTTTTGAGTATGGCATTCCAATTGGGGTACATTGTGAGGCTGAAGATAGTGGGGACGAGAAATGGACGAAGAAGAGGAAGAGGAAGGTTAGGAAGCACTTGACTATTCAGATCTGGTCACAAAACACGGTTCAAGTCATTTCGAGGACAATTTTTATTTTGAATGGAGGTCTTTTAATAGGGCGATAATCAGAGTATCTACCACTCTCTAATGTGCTGAAAATACACTATTCCTTATTATATGTTGAAAAAATGTTAAATAATATAAATCAATTACATATATATTAAGAAATTCAACGCTAGGATTTGAACTCGCGACGTCTGAATTTGTAGGCGAAAGTCTTGACCACTCGAAAAAGGAGGCCGTCGAAAATATTCAGTCGATTTAGGTACGATAAGGATAAATAAAACATAGATTTCCTTAAAAGTCTCTTTACATAACTGTAGCCGTGTTTGATGGCCAGAACTGAATAACCGAACATTTTTCAACCTTCCTCTTCTTCATGTCCTTCCCTCCTCACTAATTTCAGCCTGACAATATATACCAATTAGGGATGTAGTCCCACTAGCTTGAGACGATTGGGAGCAGTTGTAACCTTTGTGTTTTATTTTATTATTATTATTACTATGTATTTTTATCAATTATGGAAGGTATTGCATTGCACTACTCCTGCATACCTTCTGGAATATAAAACATTATTATATTATTATTACAGGGAAACTTCAAAATGAATAATATATATTTATGAATTTATATTTTCTGTGTTTTAATGTTGAAATGAAACATGGGCAGTCAAAATGTAAATTTAAATTGGTCGAAAAAACAAGTGTTGTATTCAAAGAAAAATCAAAGAATATTCTAGCACAGAGCGATTTATCAATGTTGAAGGAAGCGAGCAAAATGATGATATTCCTGAAACTGTAAAGACATGCTAATGAGCTCATCCAAAGAGTTGTGATAAAAAGGGTGGCTGGACTGCCTGAAGGGGGTAGCATGTCTCAGAAACAGGAATTTATTATTTGGTAGTTTAACAACCGGGGAAACCTAAGAGAGAAATTGGGTGCTTTCAACAAAAGACAACTCTGTATCTCTTTAATTTAAACATTAGGATGAACCTGTTGTAAAGGTTGTGATATAAATCAGTGTTTTCTAAGCATAAATTTTCCCTATTTTCTTTAAGATATACATTGTAGAGGCGTGCCGCACTTTAGACCAAAATAATTATTTAAAAAACTGAGTAATGGTAAAGGAAAACTAGATTTCTGCCTCACTCTTATTGTACACTAACGAGTACCCGGCATGCTTTGAAATGCCACTCAAAAAAAGTTTATTTAAAAAAAATTATTTTTATCTAAGTGTTTTTTAATAAACAACATTTTTTTGTTTTTCCGCCTTTTGCGTATATGAATAAATCAGAAGGTTTTCCGACGCGTGAGCAGGCCACATGTTGTCCATGTGAGAAGCACGAATTTTCCAAATTTAGTCCACACACTTGTAGCGATTGTCCGTGTGCTTCGTTGTTAATAATTAACTTATTGATACATTACATACTGCCTTGATAAAGCATAGGAACAAACAACATCGGTAAGCAAAAAACATTTCGTTGAATATGTGGTTCATAGAAAATATTATTTGGCCACAAAAAAATAACTTAAAATCTCAAAACGCATTTATTTAAATAATTTAGTTTAGAGTGGCTGGAATGAGAAAACTTGTGATCATAATTTAACGTTTTGAGCATAAGCCACTTTTTTGCGGTATAAAAGAATTATTACCTGTTTGTGTAGGTAAACATTTTTATGTACCTAGGAACCTAATATGTGTTTCTGTCGACACACCCTAGAAATATATGAAAACCACGAAAACATCTCAAAATATTTCACTTGAATAAATAATCATTCAATCATGCTAAAAGCAGAAGAATGCTTGCACGAGGGATTCAAATAAAAACTCAGCAATTTTGCATATCGCATCAATTTGGTATTTTAATAATATATTTTTTTCCCTTCTTAACTAATTACTTGGCTTAGCCTTCTTCTGCATCATAAAAAAAAAATATTGGAAGGGTTAGTTGATCCTACTTCAGGACCCTTATAACACTAAAAAAACCGCAAACAATAATTGTAAGTCTACATTCATTGACTTTTCATTGACACAATCACCGGAAAAGAAGCAGGGCAACGAATATTTGGTTACGGAATATTCGTTGTTTATGGTACAAATAGTAAAAGCAAAATACTAAACGCATATGCTGTAGGTCAGACAATGCATGTACATAATATGTACACAATAAAAAAAATTAAATCACTAGAAATTTACTTTGATATTGTTAAGAGCAGTCGAGGGCACTCACTAGTTTCTTGAACCGCTTTAAGGACCAGACGGGTTCTTCTATCGGTCCTCCTGTCAAGACTATTTTGTTTTTTTTTGACATTAAGATTTGATTGGTTATATTAACTGTTTTTGTGTGCCCTCTAATACGTCTTACTGTATTTCACATCAACTCTTGTGACTCTTGAGGGCGTCAAAACATAATTTGAATTAAGTTTTTGTCACAGAATGAATATTTATTATTCATTATTAATAATAACAATTAATAATGATTGAAAGCCTCGTTTTCATAAGAAATAATTAACAAATAAATTTACCTGATTCAAAAAAATAAATTATCCATTTTATCAGTCGTTTCTTATTCAATTTAAATTTTTACTTTCAGTTCATATTACTTGCTGAATGTGGCCTGTCGAAATTAAATAACTTAAAATAAACCGATACGGCCGAAATAATTCATTTCTAATGAAAACCCATTAGCAAAGTTTCTAGGGGAGGCATTAATAATTCACGCTGTCCAATTTATTTTTCATTTAGCGCACGACACGTTTTTCATAGTAGTGTAATTAAGGAAACAGAATATTGGAGAAGGTTTCTTGGGAAGAGGCTTTCTAAAAAAGCTCAAATACATTAAAGTAAACCTATATTAAAAAAGCTACTAAGACTGCCAAAGAAATTCATAAATCACAGGTGTTTAATAATATTCAAATATGAAATAATCACTTGTAACATACTGATATTTTCATAGAATAGGCTGGGAACTTCAATAAATACATTCAAATACGAATATTAAACAGAATTCACGGATGAACGGTAAATACCTTAACATACCCTTTTTAATCAGGTTCACGCAAAAAGGGTTCATTTTATTTTTGTGGTTGGAGAATGAAAAAAAAGATTGAAGATTGTTAAAACGTAACGGTGATTTTGTGTTAACGAGTATCACTTTAATTAGACGATCACTGCAAAATATGTCCACACAATCGTGATTGTATCTACCCTGAAGACGGTACGGTTGGGTCGAAAGCGATTGATGTTCTCGTAAAATCAAAATAATGCACACAAAGTAGTAGTGATATTCTATAAAAGTATTCACAGGTTAGGTTAGGTTAGGTTAGGTTAGGTTAGGTTTAGACTACAGGTTTTAGACCACAGGTTAGACTTTTAGTATTTAAAAAAAAAAATCCTTTTCTTTAGTCAGGCTTTAGAAATTGATGAGTGTAGGTCTTCCTGTCTTGTTTCTACCGGTTTCTATTTTGGGTTGGGGTCTGCCAATTTAACCCTTTGAATCTGTACTAATCTTGCTAGTGTCTTTTTATTAGTTTTTCATACACAATGTTTTGCCTTGCAGCTTGCACTGCCCATTTCTACAATAGTTTTGGCATTACTTTAGCAATCTTAAGTACAAAAAAAGATTACAAATAAAGTTAATACCACAATACTAACAATATAACTTTCAATCGTCTTATTTTAAAGTACCAAAGACTCGGATGAATGGGGACTTCTCTGACGCTTCACTCTCAATAAAACTTCTTCAGATTTTTAATTGAAAAGGTCTCAATTCAAATTGAGGATATTTATTGACATTATGAAAGCCTCCTGAACGGAGAGATTTTGAGAGTTACCGACTTGTTCGAAAGAGGCCCCTTTCATTTCTGTCCTTTTGTGTCGTTCCCTCTCATAAGAGTCCAGCTGAATGGAGAATTGACTCATCACCGAACTGAGTGACTCGACGTCAATCGAAATATCAATGGAATTACTTTATCCAACAAATATACTCGTATATGGAGAAGAGATTTCCTTTGTGAAGGATAAAATATTTTCTGCCGACACTTTTTGTAGCATTTTTCAAGAAATCGCGCGTGGAACACAAATGCATTTATTTTAAGGTCTCAAACTTTTTACCCTTCCAGTTTAATAGCTGTGAGAGGTTTGTTTACCGATCAACAAAATCAACGTTCTGACTTAATACTTACGTAATAATATTACGTAACTAATTAATCATCACGCCTTTTCTCTGCAGGGGTAGGCATAGAGGACGGACCGCCATACAACTTTGTCTTGTCACACACTCCTTGCTTCATTCACATTCATACATCGTCTCATATATACTCTTCTGTCATTCTGACTTTTCACATAGCCCGATTCAAGTATTTGATTAACTTGATCGTGCCATGTCTTCCTCAGGCGTCCCCGACTTCTTCTTCCATTCACTTTCGCATCATAAATTCTTTTCACGCTCTTTTTCTTTCTTCGTCCATTCGCTCTATATGGCCAAACAATCTAATAGTCCTTTTCTTGATCCTATTGATTACGCTTACATCAGTTTTGCATTCTTTTTAGATAATGTCATTTTTAACACGGTCATACATGGTTTTATTGCACATACGCTTCAGGGATCTCATTTCTACAGCATTCAGTCTACTTTCATTTTTCCTATGCCAGTTTTTTGCCTCGCTGCCATACATCAGGGTTGGTATAAGCACTCCATTAATAGTTAATCACATAATATCTACAACCTATAAAGGTAGTTATTTTATGATGTTAAAGACAACGAACTCGGTGTCGAAAAAATATCACCTTAATATAATAATATTTTTCACGTAGAAACTGTGTGAAAAAATAATTTATTTGACTACCAACCGAACCAAATAAACTATTTAAACACTTTTATTTCCACCTTAGAGTACACAAAATTTTTATGTTTAATATTGATCATTTATAAACCTTTGGCGTTCTTTGCATCTTAGTTGTAATATTTATGATGTACCTTACTTACGTCAATTTGCTTCACTAGAGTTTTGATCACTCGGTTCAAATGCTATACTCAGTTTTACTATTGCGTTAGTTGTAAGTCACTAGTTATAAGTATTGTGCATAAGGTAACATAAATAAGTCTTTGTAAGTTATAAGTCTAAATACATTTTATGTCACTAGTCATAAGTTTTAGTAATAAGTCTAAATTGTAAGTTTCTAATCATACGTTTAAGCTGTAACTACATAGTTTAATTATTCTTCCTGATTAAGCTGTGAGTTATGTTAATTATGTTGTAAGGCACCCTTGACGTGATATTTATTTCATGAAAACGGCGCTATAGAAATCAGCCAATTATTATTATTATCATTTTTGCTATTTTGCCGTATTCATTTAGCTTCATAAGTATATGGGCGTATAAATATTAGCCATAATTTACTTTATGGTTACGTACGTCCGTACGAGTGTTTACTTTTCGAATTCGAAACTGATGGTAATTGAAATAATCAATAAAAAAAATTTAATTTTAAAAAAATCCTTACCTATCTTATGAATATTCTATATTTGAAATGAAAATTGGTATTTTTTTCTACGCAATTCCGTGTTTTTTTATGGGTAACAATTAGTTATACTTAAAATTGTTAAATAATCACCATATCAAAGTTACAAACATTAATGGAATACATAACTCGAGGTAAGTACCCAAAGTTTAATGAGCACGCATTCAATACGACAGTAAATTTGAGTGTGGTTAAGTATCATATTTTGGTTTCTTATTAAACCCAATCGTAATAAATTATAAAAGTTAAATGCCAATTACGAATAAGATATGAACTCTCGAACGCTTTTAAAGGATATAAACCAAAATAAGAAAATAAATTAAACAAGCACTCTGTTAAATGGTTGCATGTTTGATTAATTTGCTATACCAACAAGAGGAAGCTAGTTTAACGCTAATATTTACTATTTCTTCGTGTTAAAACATTTCTAAAAGTTTCAACACAAAACAAAGCTTTTGATACATAAATCAATACATCCACCCTTAAAACACATCCTGAATTGATAGGGTGACTAATGCAGAAGTTTCACATATGATTGTGAAGCTGTGTTAGATATAGAAAAGGAGAAAACTCTATTACTTAATTACTCAAATTATGAGTGGCAAAAAATGTTAAGTTTCCAACTGATAATTCAAGGGAAGATTAATGTTAGGTGTGGTATAGAAAGACGTTGCATCTTCTTTCTGGGTTGCAGGCAGTGGAGGCTCGTAAGTTTTAAGTGTGGAAGAGTGGTAAGATTGAAAAATACGACATTATTGATGTTTTTATCAATCTCAACACTCAGGCATATTAAAAAATCACGAGCCAACATTGGTTGCCGGCAGAAGATAACCCCAATGATTGCAATAATATTCATCATAAAAACTAAATTTCTAGTAGTGTTTTAAAAATAATCTAACTCATGTTGTTGCCGGAAAGGCAAAAAAAGGATGAAACACCATTTTGGGAAGCTTACACCAGAATTAAAGTTTTGTTGTTTTACAATAAAGTTCATAAGTCTTTTATACCTGGTTGGATTTTGTAAAAAAAGTTAACTCATTTAACTCGATGCTTTGACTGAGTTACCCAAAACGACAAAAAGCTAAAAAAGTCCCAAACTCGTGTCACTTGAGTCTTCTCCCAAACGATTCATATTTTTTATGTGGCTGAAGGGCCACCAAAGTCTTCAGAATCAAATGAGAGTCAGAGCATTCGATGCAGAAAAAAAACTGATCAAAACTGCATATTTAACTCTTTTTTGACCAATGTGTCACTTAAGCCTTTTTGCCTTTCCAGCGATGATATCACTCTATAAGATAAGTCGAGGGTCATGTTCGTTACAAAAATTAAATATTACTAAGCAAATCAATTTGAGTTCTGTCGTGTTCATTGGTTATACTTAGAATTCCTTTACTATCGTATTCAAAAAAATAAATTTTTATAGCTCCTCTGTGTTGGTCGTTCGTGAAGGAATTACGCTTTTTAGTGCCACCAGTATTTGATCAAACGAAAAATTAGTTAAAATCCCACGTACGACCCGCGTTCTCGTGATTGGCCATAATTACGCGTTCTTTTAATGCTGAAGTATTGCGTACATGAATCCCAAATACGCGTTTATCCCATAAATCGCCGAGAATCACGAAAGTCGTAAAAACTAATCTGTAAAATCAGCACGCTAAGTGCGAACCCTTTTACAGTTATTGTACACACATCAAAATCAGAAGGTGATAAATACTACTGCCCTCCTTTGACCCATTTAAAAAAAGCGATAACAAATATTGAAATGTGGTTTTATGAGGAAATTTAAAAGGACTTAAACTGATAAAAAGTACACCGCAAAAGATTTTTGTTTTTTTTTTCTAATCGCTTGAAAAGCATGTCATTGTTGCAATTTGAATTTGAAATAAAGTCCTTCAATTGCACGTTGTTATGCAAGAAAACATTCAACCCCAAAAAGATGAAACAGAGTGAGAAAAAAGTGTTTGAAAATATGACGATAAAAAAGTATTGATATGCATAATCGGTATTTTTTTCTTCATGAACATTATTATTAATAAGCAATTTATAATCTATCAAGGTGTTTATTAAAAAAAATGGTGTTTTTGTTTTGTGTTTAGTAATGTTTTTAAACTTCAATTTAAGTTAAATATATGCAATGTTCGTTAGTAAAAAAAAAATAATTACCAAAAATCTATTGCATTCGGAGCTTGGATGTTTTCAGTAGACATAAATTTCCTATTTATCTATAAGAAAACATGTGAAACTCGATTTCGGAAAATTGTGGGTTGTGCGCTTTTTGCATAACAACGTCCAATTTAGCGTTTTTTTCAGTCAAAGGGCTCGAGTCATCTTCCTTTATTTATAAAAAGCCACAAAATTGCCTCCTGGTGAGATCCCGCTTTATTGGAGATTAATCGATTTGTCTTTTTTTATATTATTTTGTAACTATTTGGATATTTGGAATTTGGAATTGCATGGAGATTAGGACGAGAAAGAGGCGATTATTCATATGTTGAAATAGAACAAAAATATCGTCATTAGAAAGACTGCGATTTAATTAACATTTTCAAAATTATTAATTGTATTATTTACTCACCTTTTTTTGTTGCTACTCATTTAATTCTAAATTTCTTGCCTTAGACTCAGAAACAATGATTTACTGTGCCTCAATCATCATGGTATTTGATTTTTGTCAATCTTTACGATAATAATCTTCGAAGAATACAATTTATTATGTCTAACATTATTGACTACCAAAACCTTATTGAGGCTTTGACATGAATGTTCTACCAAATGTTCATTTTTGTCATTGCTTCATTAACATATTATGTATGTGCTGATTTCTTTCTGTTGCTGTTAGTTCTCATTTCGTGTTGTGTATTTTTTTATAATTAGACAATGGTCGGTTAGTATAAAAACAAATAAATATGGCTAGAATTATTATTGAGAAAAAAATCGTTTTGTTTAAAAAAATCTCCATAAATATGATATCCTAGTCTTGATCGATTTTTTAAAATTAATCCTTCGTCTTTTGAGCTAGAATTTCCAACTAAATTAATTATATAATTTTACAACCCGTTTTTCTTTAAATTTTCTCCAACTGCTCACAAAGTGTTACCCTATAGATTTCTTAAATTACAAGCATCTTCTGGTATTTTTTTCTTTATCCCTATGGAATGGTTAAATCGATTATCGATATATTAATAATATTTTAAGAACCTTTTATCAGATAAGATGTGGGCCCTATTACGAGGACGCTAAACCTTTCAAGAAAATCAAACGTCTTTATTTGAAAACGGCTTTGTTGGAATCTTTCTGGCTTAGCCAGAATTATAGGGGAACTTTTAGAACAAATTCAGTTTTCTCTACCAGTTACAAAACAAAGCTCCGAAATTAAGACGCTTATTTAATTTACTCACTGGATTTAGAAATTCGTTAAAGTTTAACGTTATACATTCTAATAATATCATGGTTTTGATACGAATAATATATTAAGTCGTGTAATTAAATTACATGTAAAATAATTTTCGGGATTTTTTTTTATACATGTAATTTGTTTGACTATTTCTACTTTTTGATATGATTTTTTTTAAAGGTCTACGTATTTTCACGTGTTGTTTTATATAAACTTTTATTATTAAGGGCAACCTTACTAGTTGGAATAATAAATTGATTGAAATTGCTTATTTTCTAAGAGAATAAGTACATGGTAGTGTATGAAAATAAGTTATTGCGATGTAAAAGCAAAGAAAAACCTTCCTTGGTCGGAGCAAAAAGTCTAACGATAACTTAGTTTTGAGGGTTGCTATTGAAATAACACCATTTCTATCGAAGAGCAGCTCATTTCATACCGATGCTTGTATTGTGAATAATAGTGGTGGGCAAAGATAGATCCCATTCCCGAATATATTGATTTACACCCAAACAAACAGGTAAATGGATATTGCCAACTGTATACTAGAAGAACAGACAACTCATATTTAAGTACCCATTTATTTACTTCACTCAACTGAGAGTAAGCGAGAAGTAACGAGAAGCAAAAAAATATTTTGGAAAAAATTGGAACATATTTTAATGCGAGGTGCACTCAACAGGGATTATTCACAATGTAAGTACTTACCAAGAGAACTCACTGTAGATGCCTAGCTAAATAATAATGGCTAAATATAATACCTACACAATGTGTGGTATCGTATGTAGTACACACACATTTATGGAGGTAGCCAAAACGTAGTTTTCCGTGTTTTAAAGTAGATAGCGAAAAAAAGGTTAAAGTTGGTACGACGACTTTATAAACACTGTGAAATCATATTTTGCAAATATAAAATACCCAAATCACATGAATTAACTTTCTTATATTTAGTATTTTAAGAAATCCGTATAATTTTTTTCAATAATGTAAAATTATTCAAATTCAATAGGTGTTATTTTTGAGGTCTACTAGTTTTAGTTAATTTTTATCAAGCAGCTGTTTCGGAGTTAAATTTAGAGTCAACTAAAGTTTACAAATAAACCTCTATTTTATTCTGAAATAAATGATATGGAAAGATTATTGCAAAAAAATACGTTGATATTTCATGTACTGCAAATAAGGGTAGGTACAAAGAAAAAAACTTTTAATTTTACATGACTTTAGTTTTTTTTTATCTAACTAGGACCACCAGAGTTTTCTTACATGTATAGGAATTAAACTAAAATTTCGCATTTTAATCGTTATACATATTCACGTTAATTTAAAGCATTGAGACAAACAACACTGTAAATAATAAACAACTGACACTACACATTCTCGTGCTGACGGTAGGCACCAGTTAATCCATTTCCAGCGTTTGTAGAGAATAAATTAAAATAGGTTAAAATCGCAAATTTATATTCACGAGTGAATGTTTGGAGGCACAGGAACTCGGAAAAGGCGTCGGGACGTTTCGCCGCAATTGGCCTGGGCGTCGCCTAAAGATAAATAGTGCTTTTGTCTGCCGTAGTGAATGCATTACCCGGTGGAATTTCCATGTGAATGAACAATTGTACAATACTGTACTCTCACTATAATGCGTGGATGAAAATGTTTCAAGAGGAACACAGTGACATATTTCGAGAGTAAATTCATCACGGAAAAAAGGCTTGTACGAAACATATTTTAAAAAATATCAATGCCTAGCTTTCTATAACTCATTATGTGTAGTCAAGGCAATATGAAGAGCCTTCCTTAATGCTATTAAATATAAATTGTTTTATTCTTTGCCAGTTACGTAATAAAACATTTCTTTTATTATTGGCTATAATACATATAAGATATAATTGGAAGAGTATGAATTATGAAAGTAAACGAATTAGAAAATTTTTCGGGATTAGAAAACTGAGTGTTTTAAGTAGCCGAGTGACTATATTAAGCCAGTGATTTACCTACATTAACATATATTTCTCATATCATTATTAAAATATGATTTAAAGCATAGTCTGCTAGAGATATCGGCAATAAGCAAATGTTCAATATTTGGTACTTCCATTGCATTTTACGAATTGTTTTTTTTTCATTAAATATATCGCCGTCGGAAAAGCAAAAGGGCTAAAGCGCCATTTTGTGTAGCTTACACCAGAGCACTCTAAAGTTTTTTTGTTTTACAACTAAGTTCATAAGTCTTCAGTACCTGGTTGGATTTTGAAAAAAAGGTAACATAGGTAATTCAATGCTCTCACTGAGGCATTTGAAGCGAAAAAAACTTAAAAAAGGCACAAACCTATGTCCTTGAGTCAAGCCTTCTCCCGGATGGTAAATATATTTTAGATGGCTGAAAGGCCATTTTCTTTACCAATCGAGAGTCAGCGCATTCGATGTTGAAACAACAACTGATAAAAACTGCATATTTAACTCATTTTTGATTAAAGTGTCGCCTAAGCCCTTTTGTCTTTCCAGCGACGATATTTTGGATCAGGGGTGACTGGTACTTTACTTTAATGCCCCAAGGACGTCTAGTTACTAACGGCCAATATTCATATTTCGTTACAAATTTTATTCTTACTTATTGTACTCTACTCCACTTTCACTGATATGCGACAACAACAATCTACATTTTATAACGTAAACCAACCACGTTTATCGAGACAGTGAAAAATCACAAAACATTAGAAAAACGACTTTTTGAAAAAAAGGATATCGATCAATACATATAAAGGGTGCGATAACGTATTATACAGCTTCTAAGTGTTTAAAAAGCTCCCCATAGAAAATCATGTATAGAAAGAAAGTACACACAGAAATTCAAAGAAAAAAAATCGAAAACAGAATCAGTTTTCGAACTGCCACAGAAATATTGTCATTAGTAAATGAGAGGACTTGGGACTCGGAAAGACAGAGGTAACAGAATAATAATAAACAAGCGGTTCACAGAAAAGGCGGGATGAATCGAAACCTAAGCCATCCATACACCGTTCAAACCCTGCTCCCCACACAGCCTTAAATGTAGAATGTTCCATTCTCCGACGGAATTTGGACCCAATGTAATAAAATAACGACTATACAAGCTGCAAAAGCTAAAATATTAAGATAATTACTTGTAGTCATTACCTGATATAAGACATTTGTAAGATACATGAGGGTTGTGAGAAAAATGTATGTTCAACTATCAATACAGAGGACCCGAAAGAATACCGCTAAATTAAAATAAGCATAACGAAGGTCAAGAATAAAAAAAAACAGATAGACATTCAAAATTACTGAACTATGCAATACATCCAACAATACATTGTTACCAAGAAAACCAAGAAAAAATGTACTTCCTTGCTGTACGAAATTTTAACGAAACCTTTTCATAATTAATACATTTATTTTATACACTTTTGTGTGTTTTGTTAAATATGTATGAAATAAATTTACGAAACTTTCTGGAAGCCTTTTAACCAAATGCAAAGCAAAAAAATGCTTCATTAACTTAATAAGGTTGTTTGTTAAATGTCAACATTAAGGTATCTCGTTTGTATAAAAGTCTTGAAATAATAGTTCGGCCCGTGAAAAGAAGGATTTGGTTGAATTTTTGGGACAACAAAAGAGCTATTCTTAATGTTCTACCATTAATCTGCCGGTGATTAGGCAAATGCTGTGAAGATATTATTATAACGAGAAGCTTTTATTATGGCGTTTTTATAAATTTTTAGAGACTTCATGATGACGCAAATAAGACAGAACGCAAATATTTCAAAATCGATCAACGTTGTCTTAGAAAGGCGCGTACAGTGGATGTTATAAACTTATGGGTAAATGCCTGCCAATGACGGAAAAAAAGGTTTTTTTGGAAATTCGAAATATTTCGCAAGGAAAGTAAGCTGAAAACGTAAGGCTTATATCCGCACATATTTCTATTAAATAAAAGCTTGTTTTATTTTATTTATTTGCAAAATGTATTATTTTCGATTCGGTATCATCTATTCTTTCTGTTTAGATATTACCATGGTAAAATACGTGTCTTTTTTCTCTGATTTGCAAGAAATACTTCTACTTCTGAAATTGGATTTTATTATTTTATTTATTTAATTATTTAACAAGATCTCATAAAAACAGTTGTTCACCAAATAAATTAAGAGATGAATGATATAAAAATACTGTAGATGCATGCATAGTGTAAAAAAAGAAATTAAACATTTATTTACATCTCACATATATAGACAAGGTGTTATATGTCCAAAGGAGTTATAAGTACAAACTGAAGTAGTGTGATGTACTATATATGATGTAATAATGCAAATAAGGTTAGCAATGAAAAACAAAAAAATATAAGACATAAGAGAGGTTCATTCTTATATAAAAATATATATTTTATTTAAGATTATGTAGATCGTTATGTACCTAACGGTCACTCTTGTACGTATATCGAGATATAATGACAGAACTCTTTATATGTGCATCTGAATATATCTAAGGAAGATGCAGCTTAATTGAATAGTAGTAATTTGTAATTATAACCATTATAAAAATGCAACTTTCAGAAAGTTGGAATTATATTATTACTAGTTATTACTCGTGAAACAATACGGGATCTACCGGTAACTTGACGTGCCAAAAAAAATATTGTGGTTTAATCTACACATTTAAAATACAGAATAATATCTGCTAAAATACATTGGTAGGTACTTTATTAGGTAGTAAATATTTGATAATATAATTTATAATATTTGATCGTTTCAATTTCCATCAGTTAAATTTTTGTAAAGTTTATTCTCGTACGGTTGTCTGTACTTACAAAGGAAATTTTATTAATAATAAAATTAAAATTTACAGTGAATAATAATGGAGAACAACTTTTCACGTGCTTGTACGCGCTACTATTCCAAGCCTATATAATCGGGAGGATCATTGAAGCAGTTGACAATGTGTGCTAAATTTGTTCGCATTATTACTAAAATAGTTAAAGCTAAGGGGTGCCAACATTTAGGTGGAATAATCTCCGGAAAGTGTAAAATAATAAAAAAGATAAATTTACTCTTCAAAGAAAATGAGAGTGTTATTAGATGAGATGAATAATTTTGTCATATTTTTCAAGCAAAATAAAATTATGATATTATTTTCACTCCTTAACATTTTTTCAATAAAGTAGATTTTTTTTACTATTTTCTTTGTTTCTGAAGCAGCAAAACTCTAACGGAGCATTTTCATGAAAATAACATAGGATTTTTTGTTTAAAATGAGCATGTTAAAGTTTTTTCGTTTTACAATAAAATTCATAAGTTTTCAGTACCTGGTTGGATTTTGGTTAACTCAGTTAACTCAATGCCCTCACTGAGTTACCTGAAGTGACAAAAATCAAAAATAGTCTCGAACTTGTGTCGCTTGAGTCAAACCTTCCCCAAATGGTTAATGTGTTTTAGATGGCCGAAGAGCCACAAAAGTCTTTAGAATCAAACGAGAATATTCGATGCAAAAAAAACTGATCAAAACTGCATATTTAACTCATTTTTGACCAATGTGTCATTTAAGCCCTTTTGCCTTTCCAGTGAAGATATAGTGGAATGACTTGAAAAAAGCTGGATAGGAAATCTAGTAAACAGGGTAATTTGTTTTAAGAGTGTGTTTTGAGTCCATCTTTAAAAATGTTTTCCTGTTTAATTTTGAAATAAATACCTAACAAGAGTCATGCTCGTTGTTAGACTTTAATTTTGAAATATTATTTATTTAATTATATACGCCCTCATGAGCTTTTACATAACATATGATATAAAACATAAATTAATAGTGGCATAAAAAATAACAATGATTAGCACCCAAAAACATAATCAAGTTGATGGAAATATTATAATGCAAGTTAACACTAGTATTTTTGAAAAAGGTACGATATTATAGCCTTCTTTTAACTAGATTTAGTGCAGTTGAATATATCTGCTATTTCAGCAAAAGAATTACTCACTATATGCAATCTAGGTACGAGCGAGTATTTAAATGAATATGATATTATTGTTACATTTAAAAAGAATTTTGGACCGATTAATCTGTTAGGGACATAGAAGGTAATTAAGTTAAGTAAATCGGACGCAATAAAAGGGGAAAAAGGACAAAGGGAGAAAAATTTCACGATAAACACTGTTTCGTTATTTTTTACTTTTTTTGGCTCACGTACCATAAATTTAGCACCTCTGATTAGAATTGTCCATGCAGCGCAAATTGCACGAACATAGTGTGTCGCTTGTGTTGCCAGTGTCACGGCTGGCTTGTGTGGGATTTGTTTCAGTGGAGCTAACTCTCCCCGGTAAAGTTGCGGGCATTATTTGAACAGTAGAAACACAATTATGAAATGTCAAACGTACCTTTGAAACCAGCGCGGGGAGGCAGTATACAAATGAAGCACACAGTTATTACGCGGGGTAATATTCTGTTTTTGTCCTGTAAAAAAGATAAAATATAAGCGATTTTTCAGAAGAAAAAATACCATTGTGTATTTGTTTTTCAGGATTTTGAAATGAGACCTGCGTAGGCAGATGTGTAAAGTTGAAGGATCGACGCTCAGTAAAAAAAAGTTCCGAAAGCGCCATATTTTTCATATGCAATCGAGAAAAAAGGATCGTATTTTTAACACGAAATATGTTATTTTCCATGCGAGTTTATATGAGTAAGCGATTTGTGAAATATTTCAATATGCAAACAGGGAAGATGCCTAAAGCCTTCAAACATGCAATATATATAAAAAAAAACAAAAAGCTTCACAAAAATGAGATAGTGATACTTGGCTGAATAAAGGTAGATTTTTTAATGTATATTTTTTTATATTGAAAACCACACAAGATTCAATTTTGGTATGTTGTGAAGCTGAAAGCAGTGAAGAAGGGAAGGAGAAAGATAAAGGCAAAGCAGTACCTGGCTATTCAGATGTGGTCATCAAACACAGCTAAAGCCATTTCAAGCAAAGTTTCGATTCTGAATGGTGGCCTTTCACCAAAGTGATACTATGAGTATCAACCACTCTGGAACATGCCCCAAAAAACCTATACTATATATTATTATTTAATATGTTTTTTTCATTGGTTGTTTGAGTACTGTGTTTATGCTATGGCCAAATTAAATGGTAATTCCAGGAAGAATGAACATAAGTTTTCTAACAGTGAGAAGTAAAGCAGTATATATTTCATATGCGCATTACTATTGACATCATGCGGATAACGAACTGATAAGTCATCAAGTATTTATTAATAATGTTATTTTTATAATTTATATTTTCATAGAAAGCAATCACTTTGTGGTTTGACATATCTAATGAAAATAAAATAATAACTTTGTAAAAGACCACAATTTTATTTTACATTTTATGACCGACCGGTTTCGCTTAGCCCAAGCATCATCGAGGTACAACTTTTTATTTATTATTTAATTGGGTCAATAAAGATATCTGCCTCAAACGACAACTTAATACAACATATTGTATAGTATTACTACGATCATCTCAAAGATGAAAGAGCTGATTCACGATATACGTCAACTAAAGCAAATCCGTGTTCCATTTCGCACGGTTGGTGACAGACGAGCTGGTGTCACGTAAGATCCGTCACGTGTTTACAGATAATAGGCGCTGCTATTATTTTGACTTGTGGGTTGGACGCATCGTAATATTTTAATGGTATACCATTTAATATTAAAGGAAGCTTATAAAAGGTTGTGAACAAAAAACTTGTATTGCGTCACGTACTAGACTCAAAATCAAATGGCATTGATCATTTCATGGTGTTATTAAACATGAAATAATTGTAAAACTGAACACTACATTACAGAGTTGATGCACTTAACAATATAATTTCTTTAGTGAGTACCCTTTTGTATAGTGAATACCGCACAAGAGTCCCAACTGCTCTCTACCGTCTAGAGCCAGTGAGACTATGGCATCCCCGACTGGGGTATGTTGTGAGGCTGAAGGTAGTGGGCAGGGGAAGGAGATGGGGAAGAGAAAGGTTGGAAAGTACCTGGCTTTTCAGATCTGGTCCGCCAACACGGCTGAAGCCATTTCAAGCAACGTTTCGATTCTAAATGGTGGTCTTCTACCAGGGCGATACTAATCTACTACTCTGGAACGTGCCGCACATACAATTCATATTATTTTATATGACTTAAATGTGTTATTACACAAATTAATTAAATAAAAGCTAATTGCGCGCGCTGAGTTTGAACCCGGAACCTTTGAGTTCGTAGTCGAGCGTCTAACCACTCGACCACGGAGGCCGTTAAACATACATACTCGTACGTACGTGTGAGAACTTTTCAAAATTGAAACTGATCGGATGAGTTCAGAAAATTATCAAATAAAAAAAAAAAAATCACTACCTACCTAATGAAGTACCTAACTTAAAGGTGTTTTATCAGAAATTTATTTTTATTATTTTGAAATGGGTAGATTAAAGCAACTAATATTTTTCCATGGCAAGTGAAGTTATATCTACGAGACTAAGGAAGGATGACTAGTAATTTTTACACAGTTGTAAAAAATATCTTTAAATAAGACGATAATAATCTAGGTATCAAATACGAATAAAAGATACCTTTTCGGTACAGATACCCGTATTATATCTGTGAAGTATTGGATACACGTTTCCACCAATAATTGACTAGTGGTACTACCATACATTTTTCCCATTACTCTCATGCTTATTAACACTCTAAATCGATGTTGTTATAATTGTAATAATTACGCTTTTCTATGCTTGTAAATGAGCAGTATTATATTTTATTAGCAAAGTAATATTTTTTATTCTATGATGTACTAAATTTATTTTAGAAATGCCAAAAATATTTCGATTTTTGCGATAACACTGAACGCTACAAGTATACAGTCCTAAAAATACCACATGTATTGTAACGTTTTGACGACCTCCGTGGTTAAGCGGCTTAGATTCTTGACTATGTTTTCAACGCTCACGGGTTCTAATCTTGTTATTTTACTTAATTATTTTACATTCAATTATTATTTAAAATAACATGTTGTATATTTGCAATGAGTGATATATATACTCTCAGTATCGCTCTTGTGAAATACCACCATTCAGAATCGAAAAATTGCTTGAAATAGCTTCAGCCGTGTTTGGTGACCAGATCTGAATAGCCAGATACTTGACAAACTTCCGTTTCCCCATCTCCTTCCCTTTGCCACTCCCTTTTACATCAAAAAACACCCCACAGGGGATGTCATAGTCCCTTTGGCTTTGGAAAATCCGTAGCAGTTAGGAATCTTATGCAATATTCATATTTAAAAAAATCTTACAGTAAAAATTTTTTGATTGAAAATTATAAGAGACATTAAAATAGGCAAAAAGACAAATTTAATTTTATTCATTTCGATCGATGATGAATTTTGAATACCCTGCAATAATTAAAAACGTCTCAAAACTCAAAAAGCTCGAATGCGAAACGGAAAGTCATTTCTTTAGACATTGAACTTTGAGAAGTAAGGACTTGGCGGTATTCGACTGTTTTTATTATACCATTAAATTAATGCAAAATTATTAAAGTTTCACGACAAAAATCAATTGACCTCAAATGACGTGGTGAATTGATTTGGTAGTATTGATGAAGCTTCCATGTTTAGTTACCATTAGGGGTTTTCTTATATTGTCTAGTTCTTAGTATACTATACCGATAGTGTATTTATTTCATACGAAGATATTCACGAATTACAAGGCCTTCGTGTATCGTGTGTCATGTTACATTATCGCACGAACTGCTCAGACATGAAATTCGTATTCAATTAATTAGATAAATTTTACAGCAGACGACATACATAATGTTATATGTTCATATCAAATATAATTATTGTAACGTGCTTCCATCAAATTTGCTCGTCAGAAATCACGCTAGATTTCGTGTCGGAAAGAGCGGTATCTACTTATTTATTTTGCAAACATGAGCCGATTATAAATCTTAAAATAGAACAACAATTAAATTATAAAGCATCATAAAAGGAAAAGTAAAATAATTATGTCAAATTAAATAATAGCACTTTTTATTATTTCTAATTTTGAAACTGTTAATTCGTGGTGGAATTCCATTTTAATGATTTAATAAAACAAATTTATAACTTTATTCCACTTTTATTTTATGACTGGACCGGTTTCAGCCGTATAAATTAAAAGTAGCTTTTACCCTGCTTTTTTTTACTTTTAACTATTAAAATCATGCAATAATTCTGATGAATATAATTAAAGTAAAATCATTGTTTACTACCCCTGACATCCCCAAAAATAGTATATAAGCCGTAGGTTAACAACAACTTGTACTAGTCTGAAGATGGCCGTCATAGGCTGAAACCGGTCCAGTCATAAAATAAAAGTGGAATAAAGTTATAAATTTGTTTTATTAAATCATCAAATAATAGCACACTTAACGCATCCCTTTATCAACTTATATTGATAACATTAATTGTTCATGTTTTTTTAAATAAATTTCGATGCTGCTGTAACAGTCCATAAGTAATTATTATATTAAATATTGAAAATTTTAAAGCAGAGAAATACGAGTAGAATGTTCATAGAACAACTGGATCAAGACAGATTAAACCAAAAAATTAAGATTCCTACGAAATAAATTAAAAACGCATGGTCCCGTGACAATATCATCATAATTTAGTTTTATTTTAGTTACTTATACATCAAAGTTTATACAGTATTTTTTTTACAATTCGTATTCTTTTTGAATTAATAATAATAATATAACTTATATACTACTTGATGTAAATTCTTAAAGTATTTATAATGGTTCTAACAGGCAATTTAAAATTTATTAATTAGCATAATTTTGATGGTTTCCGGCAGCGCATTATAATATTTCATCCCTTTATAAAGTAAGCTCTTTTATGTATTGATTATATTCTTTTTTAATAGTCTGATTTTTTTGCATGTCCTTGTATTATTTCTGTCAATATCCATTTTGTAAATGATTATGTCAGAAAAATATTTTGGGAACAAGTTGTTCTTCATTTTATGTACAAATATCAATGTGTTTAATTTTAGCATCTGTTTCACTGTAAACCGATTTAGTTCTTCTGACATTTTAGCTACTTTTGAGTACACATTTCGCCTAAGTATAATTCTAATAATATTAAAAATGTCTGAAGTTTTGTGTCTATGGGAATGCTTAATTAATGTAAAAAAAAAACTTCATAAAAAAAGGTTTTTTTTATATCATCATTATACCAATATTTTGCCATGGCGGGAGGGGAAATTACACTTTGAGTAAAAAATAAAATAAAATGTTATAACCTTGTAATGGTTATCACCATTTAAAGGTAGTTACAATCGCATCAACATACAATTTTAAATGGCTGACTGCCAATATTTGTGTATTTTGTGGTAAAGTTACTCAGAACAGAAAGTGGGGCTGTTTTACCAGGGGATAAACATAGCATTTAACAAAAACAACTAAAATTATCGAAGGAAGCAAATACTTGGTGATGAGTCATTACAAATGAAAAAAAACTACACACACGCATTTGATAGGCTTGTGGAGCTAAATATGAATATATATTTTAACCATAATGTTTCATGAAGACCCAATTTATCCCCGAATCACAAAATTCCTGCAAATATTATATAAAATCTTGTAGTGGTCATTATTGCGTACTTACATCGAAGGATGAATAGTCAATCAGCTTAAAAATAGCTTCTTGAGTTATAAATAGGCAGTTTATTTATAGAGAGGGCTGTTACGAGCACCTTACGGAGGAGAGGGTCTAAATTGGGTTGCAGAATTGGGCCATCAACAGACATAAGTAAAATTCAGAGTAGGTACCGGTATAGGAGAAATTCTATATGGAGCGCGTTACGTGTTTCAGGACAGGATACGATAGGTACTCAACAGCCTAGAATAAAGGTTTCGAGGAAAATAAAGGGTTTTTATTATATAGGTATTATTATAGGTATTATATTATAGGTATTATATAGGCAAATATAAAATATTGGACGACCTCGTTTTGGTCATTTGATTTTGAGTTGGGAGGTTTTGGGCTTGATTGGGCAGCGAAAAAATAAACTTTAATACATATTTAATTTTTGATAGGTGCTGTCAGTCAGTTTTATGGTGTAGGCTCTAAACACTTTATATAGTTTCTTACAGCTGTCACATGGGAAATTAATAAACACGTATGAATTGAAGAGATTCATTTTTTTAAAGCCTCGGTAACATATTACACTAAATCGAGAGCTACGGATTGCTTATTATCTTCTTAAGGATAAAAACTATATTGACTTTTTGTTTTTACTATTTTTTTTTAAATTTCACATGGAGATGGTCACTGCTACCCACAGTAGTGTGATATTGTTATGATTATTAATGTAACTCATAGAATAGCCTAATGATAGTTTTCCATGCAGAAAATAGATTTTATGATTCTGGAACTAGTTGAGGGTTTGCTACAACAATGCCTGTAGGCAACTTCTGCAACTTCCAAGATTCTGCAGTGCCTCTACAATGTTCACCGAAGGGAGGGTGCACTCATTCCCCGCCTCACTTTGCCACCGACTAGCCAGCTTCTGGGGCAGGACATAGAATTCAACCAACGTCATTGTTGAGGCTGCATCTGAATGGCTCAGCTCTCCTCTCAACGAGCGATGGATGCAGATGATGCAGAGACCACCTTAAAGCACGCTCGATTAAAATGACATTCACTACTAAGAGGAACAACTTATTCAGCTAGCGTTTGTATGGATCGAGTTTGAATCCTACAGCGGGATCCGTACCCTTTTTAGCACGTGGAAAGTAAATTATTAGCCCCATCAATCTTAACGCTGCCAGGATGGACTGCCTTTTGATGGCGTTTTGCAGAAATGAGACCTTATATCCTATATTAATATTTTGTTCATTTATAATACATAATAATAAAATAAGATAACAACAATAATAACAAAATGAATATATTTATATATTTATTTTATTATTATTGTTGTTATTTTATTTTATTATTATGTATTATTATCAATTATGGAATGTATTGTATTGCGCTACTCCTGTATACTTTCTGGAATAACACTTTATTATTAAACATACATAACATTTATATAAAACATTACTATTTTTTGGTATAAGAATATCTACCCAAGCTATTTTGTTTCAGGAAATCTTGTATTTAAAATACAGATATTTGATTTATTCAATTTATTTAATAGATTTGAGATATTTTAGAGCACAAAGTTGACAGACGAAAATTTTCAATAGAATTTCAATAGTTCTTTTTTATATTTTTGTAGAAAGAAATCACTTTTTGGTTTCACATATTTAAAGAAATTAAAAAAATAACTTTGTATAAAACCACGTATATAATTTTAATTTTTATGACCGACCGGTTTCGCTTAGCCTGTGCACCATAAGGGTACAAAATTAAACTAAACAAAAAGTACAAAGTGTGCGTTTATATATACATACAGAGGAAGAACAAAATATAAAATAAAATAACAGAATAGTGAGGAAACAACAGAATAAAATTAAAATAATAAATGTAGTTCTTTTTTTTATTATTATTCTTGTTAATAAAATATACTTTTAATATAATAATTAACAAAAAATAATTAACCCAAAAAAATTAATGGAGCTTTATAAAATAAACTGTAAAACAATAAATCGGTACAATACGCTTAAAATAACTCTCTCCTAGTGAACCACTTTAGAATTTTTCTTGCTCTAGCACACATATTTTCCACTTTGATGTTGAGATGTTTAATCAATTCCGCGGGAATCGAACCCATAACCTTTGTAGTGTATTTATTTTAATTTAAACAAAACAAAACAAAATGTGGTACAGCACACCATTTTAAGGTCCCTTCTTATTTTTCAATTAAAAAAAGTTTAGCACTCTCGCTTTATCTTACTTCGTCTAATAGCCCACCCCCTCTAGTGTATGTACATAACTGTGTTTTATTCTCCAAGGTCACGTAGAAAATTTGCATAGTCACGAATTCACTTGAAGTTCTAGACACGACCTTTTCCCGGATGTCGCCTAAAGCCAGTTGTGTTTTATTGAATGTGACGATGCCCGGTGAACTTAAAAAATGTTAAATTTCAAGAAAATTACCTCTTTATGAATATTTGACAAAGCCTCAAGGGTGGTTGAAAATTAATAATTAAATTATTTCATTTAATAGATAGGCTTTGTCATGTTTAATTTTTATTAATAACTTAATGAGTAAGTTAATTAAGAGTTTTTGTTTTATTTCATCAAAAATGTTTTTTTTTGTCTAATAGTATTATCATATTTCTCAAGGGCAAACAAAAAAAAATACAAAATATTTGTAAATGTTTAACACAACACATAATTTCGTGTAAATTATTAAATAATGATATCAAACTAATAAGAAGCTTAAAATCTTGAAAAAAAATATCACGAGCATGTGATGAAACTAGTGCGCAAAAAATTAACAATAAAATAATGTAATTAACAGAGTTAATGAAACGAATGAAAATGAAAAGTATTTATTATAGTTAATATTTGACTAAAATAATTTTATCTTTGGTATTGACTTATAATCTTCGACGATATTAATAACGAATATTTGCCCGAGACTCACATTTTGATTCCTTCTGATGAATCTGTAACTACAATATAGTTTTTTTTCAACGGATGCACGAATAAATAATTTAAATAAGTTTTTTATAGTTTGAAAAAAAAAACTGACCCATACTATTAAAAAAAAATTGACAGGGATGATTAAATGAAAAATTGACAGGATGGATTTGAGATGAAAACCGGCTTAAAAATAAATTCTTCACTTTTGGAAAAACAATTTGAACATCTTTTGCGAACATTTTTTCGAGATTTGTTATCTGATTTCTTATTTGTGTATGTATTATAGAATTGAATTATATTTTGGATTATGAAATGAAAAAATAACTTTGTGTTAGAGAGAAAGAGACAGATAATTATTAATTGAAAAAGGTAAAACGTCAACTGATAAGGTGATTAAGTAATAATAATACATTTTATGAGTTTACAGGAAACATACTATTATATGGTATTATTTATTTATTATTTCTAAATTACCAAGACATAGTCGGCACATTAAATTATTTATGTGTATTTCTGAAAAAATGTTAACGTTCATTTATAAATATCATATGAAGTAGAGGCCCAAGGTTTGATCCCTGCGGTACCACAGAAGTTACGACTATGGTAGATGATTTATATCTATTAATAAGCACTAGTTGTGTTCTTTTAAATATGTACGATTTCAACCGACGAAATAGATTACCATGTATACCAATTTGATTCAGCTTATTTTTTAAGATGGAGTGGTTAAATTTATCAGAAGCTCTTTTTTACATTAACTCTACACAGCCGGCCCTCGGGGAAATAATTTATCTCAGGGCCTATGTCATCTTTGGAAATGCTGTGTGAAGGGTCTCTTTGAGGAAAGGGATGAGTGAACTTGGGTCTTGAAGAGGTACATGTTGTACAAAGAAGAAAATAGAGAGGTCGACAAATCATTTTACAGTCGCTTTTTGGAAAACAGGATAAAAGGTATCTATATACATATAATCTTTCATAAAATGATTTACACACATATTTACAAAATTAAAAAAAAAAGTTTATTAACCTACGGAAAATAAAGGGACAGAAGCAAGCTGCGTAGTCGAGTTGCCAAGATTACGAATCCAGAGGTCGCGGGTTCAAATCCTGGTGTGCGAAAATATATAAAAATAAAATATATTTCACATTTAATTAATATAAAATAACATATAGTTTATTTGCGGCACGTTCCAAGGTGATATATACTCTCAGAATCACCCTGGTGAAAGACCTTTCAGTATTGAACGTTGATTGAAATGGTTTTCGTCGTGTTTGGTTACCAGATATGAATAACCAGGTGCTTCCCAACTTTTCTTCTTCTCATCTCTTTTATTTTTCACTCCCTTACAATTATATATAAAATTAAAATAATGATATCCACAACATATCCATGGTCAAGTGGTAAGACGCTCGACTACGAATCCAAAGGTCGCGGGTTCAAACCCGGCGTGCGCCAATAACTTTTATTTAATTAATATGTGTCATAACATATTTAATTCATATAAAAATAATAAAAAAAGTATATTTGCGGCACGTTCCAGAGTGGTAGATACTCTAAAGTATCGCCCTGGTGAAAGACCACCATTCAGAATCGAAACGTTGCTTGAAATGGCTTAAGCCGTGTTTGGTGACCAGATCTGAATAGCCAGGTACTTCCCAACCTTCCTCTTCCCGATCTCCTTCCCTTCCCCACTACCTTCAGCCTCACAACATACCCAATTTGGGGATGCCATAATCTCACTGGCTCTAGACGGTTGGGAGCAGTTGAGACTCTTGTGCGGTATTCATGTAAAAAAAAAAAAAATACACTTCAATATTGACTGGTGCAGTTGAGTGAACAGACGCGTCGGATTCCCACCCGGGTTTCGCCGGTTCAATTCCTTTTCTAGCTTAGTCCTTCATCATTGAATAAGCAAAAATTTTCATATAATAATTATGGGAGTAGAATTAATTCAGATATTGTTACATTATTCGTGACTGGGAATATTTTGTACATATAATGATGGCAGTAGGAGTTTAAAAAATATTTTCAATTTATTCGTAACCCGGGAATGTTTGTCTTTCTTTTTTAAAAAAATATACCCTCATTTTGGGTTTGGTAAAATCTTATTAGCTCCAGGCAATCATGAGCAGCTGAAAATTGCCATAAATTAAATAAAAAATGCTCTGAAAACGTTATATGCATTAAAACTGTTTAACATCAAATATTGAAGTTGATCAGCAAAAAAAAAAAACATAATCCAAAGATCCTTACGCAGCGCCTTAATTTTTCACAAAGTCGGAGCACAGACAAAGTGTATTTGAATGTCATTGTTGGGGCAGGGTGCTGATATTAACATTAGTTACGTGCTAGTGTGGAGGAAATTTTGGAACCTTACCTACATTTGTTTCTTGAAAACGTCTGCCAAATAAACACGACAAACCCTGCATAAGTTAAAAGTGTGCTTTGGTTTATGGACTTAAAATTTTCAACTGAATAACAAAAAGTTTAATAATGTTAGGACTTAGAAGAATAAACTTTTACTTTGTTTTTCTGCTGTCTTTAACTAACTTTGTATTTAGGTCACTGATACACATCGCTTTATTATTGGAAGAGTTGGGGAATTTAAATAGTCTTGAAAGAAAAAAATACTAAAGTTTTTAAAATTATTTTGTTATTGGTGCTTGTTTAAAAACAACATATATTTTTAATGTCATGTTTGAACAGGATTATCACATTTCCCGATTAAACACAATCTAACCATTGATATTTTCGCTTTTGAAGAAAGTTGCATCGGAGTATTTTATTTATTTGTTCTTTCATTTCGGCAACCCAATTTCTTTCTGATAAAATAGGTTCCAATTTTGAAAAATCTTTTTGTCCATAAAAAAATACAAAAAGCACTGCCCTATACAGAAAGAAAATCGGAACGAAATTGCTGTTGCCATTGCCATTTATATCTAAGGTTTCGTTTTTAAACGACTAGGGTAAGGCGATTGCCAGGAAAACAAGTAGTTTAGTCCAAATAGTGCTGCCTAAAAAGATCAATAAAAAGGTGTTTGTTATTTTTTGATTATTTATTTGAGGTTTGCTAAAGGATTTGTTTGTACTCTTAGGAGAAAATAATTGTCTCTATTTTGACATTTCTTCGCTTTCATAATACTAAATAAATGTAATTTAAAAAAATAAATTAGTATTTGATTTTCAAAGAAGGTTTATTTACTTAGTTCCACACTCATTCTTTAATCGCAATATATAATCTGATCGTGCTATTTGCAAGTACTTCGAGTAGTACAAAAATATTCTTATTGAATAGTACAAAAATATTCTACTTGATAAATGTTCATTCGGCGCTGCCGTCGCTTAGTACCGTAAATGGCGCGAAATTTTGGCGGGCTAATGGAACGGGAAAAAAACTTATCCCTTTACGCACCCTTGTTGGCCCTTCCTATAAGGGGTGGAAATTGAAATAGCACAGCCTCATTCAGGGGCACGTGTCTGATAAAACAGTGCGGTTTCATGGCTATTTATTCTGGAAAAGCATTTAATATATCAATCTATGTTTTAGGAGAGACGCAATGACCATGTTGACATTTTGAATTTTGCAAATTAACCTTTCAAGAAATTTGTTCCTACAAAAATCTGCGAAATTCCCATATTTTACTGAAAACTACTGTTAAAAATGATTAATGTTTTTACCGACATTCAATTTAAATTAATTAAAATAAACCATGAATTCACATTCTTAAAAAAATTAATGAGTATTTTTTATTGATTTTATTAAAAACATACAGGTTGACAATACACCATATGCTGGAGAAAAATAAATGAAAATTAAGATATATTAATAATTAAAATAATATCAATAATCCTCAATGTAAATATAAACAAGAAAAAGTATAACGGTTGCGACTGAAACTCGAACTCAGAACGTCTTCTCTACCCGGAAGTAACGCGTCTGCCGATTCAGCCACCGAGACTTTATAAGAAACCGGCGTTTTTAATCAATCTCATTGCTCATTTGATTTGGCTGCCATCTTTGTATGGTGTACAAAACTCTACCCGAGCACATATTATATACCTACATAGTGTTTGTTTCATGGTTACGTCGGGGATTATTAATATTATTCCAATTATTAATATGAAAATAATAAGCATAAAAGCTCTTAAGTTAATTCTAATTTAATAGAAAATTTAGGATGGTAAAAAGTTTGATTACAAAATGATGACAAAGCTTCAAGAAACCGGTTAGTTTTAATAATTTCAACATTTTTGTAATTTTGTGATAAGTGTTGATTTTATTTCTTTTACATATAATGCAAAACCACAAAGTGATTATTTTCTAAGGAAATGAAATTCACAGCATTATTTATAGAATAATATTAATATAGAAAAAAAACCAAAGACATTCACAGTTTCATTTATGTTTATTTAAAACTGTGAATGTTTTTAGTTTTTTTTTCTCATAATGTCGATTTGAATTCTTAAAATTTTCCATTTTTTCCTTATGTGTTGCTTTCAAATGGTTGACGATATCCAATTTACGGAGTTCGATGGTTTTCAGATATCGATTAATTTTTTTTAACCTATATTGCCTTTCCTAGCCGTTCCCCATTACAGTAATTGCAATAAAGAATGCATGCGGTTGTATGATGTTTGCACGAATAAAGTTATGCGACAACAACTACAGTCAAGAGCACTTTTGGGAAATGCCTTATTAAATTAAAGCCCCTGACAGCCGTCGGAAATGAGACTTTTTGTATGAATTTATCGGCTAAGCACATATGCATTGTTTAAAATATTGTGAAATAATGAATTTAAAATATGTTGTTGTATCTAAAATACGGTTTAGATTCCAAATTGGACGTAGTTATGCAGAAAGCGTCCAACCAAAATTTTTCAAAATCGAGTTTTACATGTTTTCCTATAGATAAATACGAGATTTATATCTGCTGAAAACATCCAAGTTCAAAATGCAATAGATTTTGGTATTTTTTTTAATAACGCACATGGAGATTTTTGACTCAAATTGAAGTTTCAAAACATTATAAAATATTTGATATCATTTTTTTTTTCTTCATAAATACATTAATAGATTATAAATGACCAATTTATAATAATGCTTGTTAATAAAAAAAGCACTTGTATTAACTTTACAAATGCCGATAACGCATATTAATGTTTTTTTTTGGTCATATTTCCAAACGTCTTTCGTTCGTGAACTCGTTATACCAAAAATAGAATTAATATAATAGATTAATTTGTAAGCAGTAGTGGTAAAACAAGAAAAAACTTTTTTCGTTTTACGTCATGATATTTTGTGTAGCTTTCATTGTATAATATATTTTATATAAACATATATTTTTTTCCCAGTAATAAAATTACCCTAATGAAATTTATTGAACAATTACAAAATTAATTAATTTTAATTGAAAAAAAAACAACAAGAATAATAACTAAATTTTGATTATCTTAGCGTTACCTTGTTTTTAGATGGAAGAGTTTCAAGCTATTTTATACACAATATTAAAGCAAATAAACAGAAATTCCCTGCATTTATAGTAGCAAGTAAAAACATCGACAAATATTTGAAACTTCGTTGCGTGCCACCGTCTTCAGGTATCTCAAACCCAACTCAAAGAGAGAAAATAAAATTGCCAGCATGTAGACAATGATGTGAAGGATTCAAATATTCTATGAGATAGGCTGACAGTTGAGGTGACGATAATGATGTTAGACAGAGGCCATCGACAGCACGCTTGCTAAAAATAAATAAAATAAGAGTGTATTCAAAAACGTTTCAACCATGAGCAGGTTCATAGGTTTGAAGGGCGTTAAGGGTCGGAGATTAAGGAAGTGTGTTTTTGAAATGAATGTTCTCCCGACGGAGGCTTCGGGGGCGAACTTAAGCCTCGAATTGGAGAATTCAAAGCCTCATTTTGGTTAGAAATATGATCGGGGGATCAGTGTATTAAATTTGAGTTTAGACGGAGGGCGTTTAAGTGGGTAAAAGAATAATTTTTGTCGTCAATTAGGGCGGAAATTGAATGCTATGGTTGTCATATCAAAGAAAATATCGTATTACGAAAACTTATTGGTACCAAAGCTAATGCAAATTTGTTTCAAAAGGTCAATAAAAAAATTCCCTCAATCCCAAGATTATGGTGAAAGGAAAATGCATAAGACAAGTTTTGTAATAAATAAATTTAACCGGTTAGTGGCTGAATGGACTAACGCGTCGGATTCCCACCCAGGCAGCGTGGGTTCGATTCTTCTGTTAGATAAGTCCTCCATCATTGCACAATCAATATTTTTCGCGTGTTATGTGATAGTAGAAGTTTTAAAAATATTATCAGTTTATTCGTAACCCGGGAATGTTTGTCTTTCTTTTGAATAAAAAAGATTTTAAAAATTCTGTGTTTGAACAAAATCAATGTTTATTAATACATATTTTTGAAAATTAACCTCACGTGGGAAGTTCTGAGACGCAATAATTTCCCTTAGGGCCTATTTCATCTTTGGGGATTCTGTGTGAAGGGTCTTTTTGAGGAAAAAAAGGAACGAACTTAGTCTCGAAGAAGGTCAGCTTCCTGGTTTTTCTAATCTTAGACATTTTTACCTGATATTAAATGTGTTCACACCAATGCATGTTATCAATCCAAATAGTTGAGAGTCAATAAAATAGATCAATCAATTGAATGCACATAGAAATCATACTAAAAAGTGAAACAGAGTTTATCGTTACCCCGTATCAATCAAATTGTAAAACACAATTGGGAAATAATAAAAAAGCTTCCAAAACCGAAAATAAGATCGCTGGCAATTATTAAGCAGAACCTTAAACACAGCCTTTAATTATCCCATAAAAGAAGCAATAAAGATAATGGATACAATATACACAGCCACAAAATAAAATGTTTGCTTTGTACTAATTGAAAGAACAATGGTCTATTTAAAGAAAGGAAGTAAGAAACATTAGGTATGGGGTTAATGTGACCGAGGAAAGCGCAATTTAATGAAAAAGTAATAAATTAACAATTTATATACTAACACAGTAAGGCCATCGTAAGAAAGTAATGGACTTCCACATAAAGATTTTTTTTTTTAAATTCTAAGAAGGTTGGTTGGAAAATAGAAAGACAAAAACAGTTATCTTCCTTCACTACCCAAAATATGTAATTAGCGACGAATTGACTTTTTTATTCTTTTTGTTTTTTTCTCTCTCATTTCTATTATTTCTCAGCAAGGTTTGGTTGATGTTACACATTAATAATTAGACATTAAGTAGTATAGTTCATCGTTTTACAGTCCACTATTTTCCAAATTCACCTAAAGCTGAAAACAAATTCGGTATTTTGTCACAGCTTCGGATCTAACAATGTCAAAACATTAAAATGATAATTGAAAAAAAAAAAATAAGAATCATTGATTAAAATTCTCAGTTCACTGCCTCCTGATTAGATAATTATTCCCGTCTGTTGTTTGCAGCATTCATTTGCTCTTGCTTTCGGAAGACTGCAGTAATTTGGTACTCTCAGGTGGTTATCTCGAGTGATCCATTGTCTCAGCCGGGGCAAGAATATACAGACCTTCACTGAGAGGGGTAGAACCTCAAATACAGCCTTTGTAATATACGGGTAATCCTATGACGAAAGAACTATACTCATTAATAATAAATTAGAATATGAGTCATTTGAAGGAAAAGTGTAGATATGTAGTTATAAATAACAACTAGAAGATGTTTCGATAAACACAATCAAAATATTTTTTTGTTTGAAAGTAAAATAATACATTCGTTATTAAATACAAAATCGTTAGTTTGATGAGTGCCTTTATTTTCACAACAAAGTATTCACTCGTAAACACGCTTGATACAAACGCTGACCTGATGTCGCTTACCAGAAAAAAGCCTTTAGAGTCTTCTACAAGCGCATGCTCGTAGATACGGTCAACCCTTCCGAGATGTGTTGGAGATAACCCGCTACGGCGACATTGTGCTCGCTATGGGGGTGCCTTAGTACGTGTTCGGAATTATCACAGACTACGTGACGTAGGAACTGTGTTTAATAGCAGATCATATTTCATGATAACGTAATTTGACCAAAAACGACTTAAGACTAATTATTTGACCTTAGTCTTAAACTAGGACGGAGGATAATTACAGTAAAACTTTAATTAATTTGCGCTAATTTAAAAAATCGAGCGAAAAATACAAAAGCAATGACTTTTTGACATGTTAAACGTAGGTTATTAAAGGACAGCACCCAAGAATGGCGCTAAACGTCACTTTGAAGTATTCTATAATAATATTTGGATAATTTGTATAGCGCCGTTTTTGTGAAAAATCACCATAAGCAATACTACAAATGATTTATCTGTAATTTTTTTATGGGTCGTTAGAAAAAATGTCTGAGCTTTCCAGTGAATACATCTTTTTAATTGTAGTTCTTTTAATTCTTTGAAAAACATACTGAAATATCATTAACGGTGCAATTTAAAACCAGCAAAGACATTTTTGAATGTTTTACCTAAAATTTCAATATGAGTTTAATAAAGATTAAATAAGAATTAAAAAGGTTACTGCTTAAGAATTGTATTCACTAGAAACCTTAGACATTTTTATAACCACAAACTAATTGACAGATAAAGAATTTTTTTAGTTTTGCTTGTACTAGAAAACCAAAAAGTGTGTATTTTTGGGTGCTGACCCTTGAAGTAAAGAGTTTTGTTTTCACACGTAAAATAAGTTTGTAAGCTAATAATTAAAATACAAAGCAACATCAAGTTAGTTTTCAACAACGATCCAATATAACGTATTTTATAATATACGTAAACGCTAAGGTTGTTGGTAACAATACAAATGGGACTCATCTCATAATGTAAGAGCGCGCGTCGAGATAGCTATGAGTGCTATCATAAAGACGAGAAAACTCTCAAAGTTTTCTAAATTACACTGGATATGTCTCAGTCACATAACGAAAAGCGACGAATTTGAAATTATCTAATTCATAATCACGGAGAAGATTAGTGGAAGACAAAATAGCAGATGACTCCGCAACTCAAATATTTATTTAAGAAATACACCGAAAAACAAAGAACATTATTATAAAAAAAATACTAGAATTTTCTTCTGTTCTTTTGTACAAAATAAATCACAACAAGGTCGGGTTTAAATGAATTCAGACTTTATTTTTTACCAATCCAACGCAAAATAAAATCCTCGTAACTCATGCCTGATTGCAGTTATTAATACCTATTTCATAATTCCTCACAACACACTGATAACAAAAATATTCAACTACAACTACCAATCAATCAACCATATACTGTTTTATTGTCTATGAGTATCTATATAGTATGCAATATGACAAAAAGGATACAGATTTATTATCCACAACTTTGATAAGGATATATTGATTAGAAAACTTTTAATCTTTTAATAAAGCAGGTATTATTATTTTATTTTTTATAGAGAATACCGCACAAGAGTCCCAACTGCTCCCAACCGTCTAGAGACTATGGCATCCTCAATGGGGTATGTCGTGAGGCTGAAGGTAGTGGGAAGAAGAAGAAGATGGGGAAGAGGAAGGTTGGGAAGTACCTGGCAATTCAGATCTAGTCACCAAACACGGCTAAAGCCATTTTAAGAAACGTTTCGATTCTGACTGGTGGTTTTTCACCAGGGCCATACTGAGAGTATCTACCAATCTTTACAAATACACAAAATGTATTTTTTTCTGTTTGTGTTTACCAAAAATAAACTTTACATTATTTTATATGAATTAATTGTGTTACGACACATATTAATTCAACAAAAGATATTGACGCACGGGCTTGAATTCGTGACCTTTGGATTTGTAGTCGAGCGACTTACAACTTTAACATGGAGTCCGTCAAAATTAATCATATGACGTGTTTTTTTAAACATCAATAAGACTTTTAACTCTTACGTGACTTTTCACAGAATTATCTCTTTTTAAATTTAACTTAAAATGATTTCTAAAACAAGCTTCAATCATTGAATTTTGCAAATACTAAAAGTAATTATCTTAAAAGCCCAATCTTGCTGCAATCTTCCTTTGATAAAGTAGTGATCTAGCTCGAGTAGGATCATATTCTTTAGACAATGAGGGAGGGTTTTTTTTCTTTGACAGGGATACTTAATGCCAGACCTTTCTTCTATTCTTTTGACACGTGACGTCATCTTTATCTCCTTTGTAAGACTTTGTGTATCACATCATAAACCAGACATTAACTGACACCGCTTTGACTTCTTGCTACCATAATAAAGGGAAGTTGATTTTTCAGAACTTAAAAACTCTAACAAGCAAGCAAAGGTTTTAAATCTACTACGTAACAACTTCCCTCAAGCTTTTTACGTGGCGAAAAACTTAATATGTTAGTTTGCATAAAGCTATGAAACTTGGGCTATAAAAAGCCAAGATTGGCATGTTTAATGAAAGGTTTTTTTTAATATAAGCAGTGGAGAAATTTAATATTTTGATGAACTTTTGAGTTGAAAAAACCTTTTTGACGAACATTGAAAGCTTTATATGTGACTAAATTAGGATTGATTTGATTTGCATGACCCGTGAATTGTTCAGTTTGAGAAGGGAGTAAAATTTAACATTAATAATAAATATTTTTTTAACCTTAATAAAACTAGAAAAAGCTCTGCCTAAGTAAATCAACAAACTTTCCTTGTAAAAAAAAAATGCTACAAACATGTGGTGACTTTTTTTCCTAAAAAAACTTCCAAAGCTCTTAATGGAAATGAAAATATTATATATATTCGTAAAAAGCATTAACTTTGTGGCTTGCCATATTTATAAATAGAACATATATACTTTGTTTTTAACCACTTTTTTATTTAATATTTTTTCAAAATATTAAATAAAAAAGTGGTTAAAAACAAAGTATATATGTTCTATTTATGAAAATATTATACTTCACCTAGAAATTTCATGCAAAAAAAGCTTTGCAAATTTCAAATAGCCAGGGATTACTGTTAAAAAGTTGTATTTAGCAAATAAAATAGCACATATGTACCTGAGTTAGAAAAATATATTTTTTAAGCTATACGTATTCATAATACAGTGTGAAGGAAAAGATTAACGCGATGGTTTCATTGGATTGAATAGTTGCAAACATTTTATTTTTTTTCAATCAGGGCTTAGATCAGTTAAAATGGTTGTCTAGAACGCGCATTTAAATCGAAATGTTTTACGCTTTCCGTTTTATATCGAAAAAAAAAACTATTTTTAAAAAAGGTAGCTATTTGAATTTTTAAAAATTAACCTTTACCAGGGATTTCATATATTTTTTGAATAAAGTAAAAACATAACAGAGTAAAACGCCAAAAAAATTTCAACGCTGAAACTTTTTTTCGATATCTTTTAATAATAATAAAAGTTTCTGCAGCGAAGTTCCCTGAAAAATAATGGGTGAATAAATTACACAGCTTAAAAGATGAACCTCGTTTCACACGAAGTCTGAAATGAATGTTTCAGGAATAAAGTTAAATAAGGTTTATTAAGCAAAGCTTGTGAGGCGCTCTAATATTTTGATTGGTTAGAAATACAGCGGAAACTTAAAAAAATTCTATGTTTCTCCATAAGAAAGAAATCCACATTCGTTTGATAGTAAATTGTACATACAGCAATGTTCTGATAAGAAACCTTCATTTAGTATGAAAATGTTGCTTGAAATTACTTAAACTACATTCGGTGACCAGATTTTAATAGAAAATTACTTCGTTATCATGCTTTTTGCCATTTTCTTTCACTCTTTCTTTCTTTAATCACTAAAAATCCTTAATTTGTAGATTTTTCAGTCAACCTTTATGTGACTGAAAAGGTACTCGGTACCTTTTTTGGTTTTCAACATAGATTTTTTTAATGTTCCAGTTAGTCTAACCGGCTGAAACTTCCTGACTTCTCCACAATAGTGAAAATAAACAACTGAACATAGCCGTTGAAAATGTAAAGGATGGTAGGTCAGCAGAAAATGTATAGTATAATTTAAAACTTCTGATGACTGAAAAGGTACCCGGGTACCCTCATGTATTTTTACTTGGAATTTGAAGCTTGTCCGTATTTATTAATCATTTTATCATATTTTAAATTATAAACGTGACGAAATTTTGTGTTTAAACTACATCACCTGTATCCTTTATAATATTTTTAATCACCTGTTTGATTAAAAACCCTAAGAAAAGATGGTACTGGGTGAAATTCCCATCCACTTTCGATAGTATTGAACTGAGTTGAAATATATTGCGTCATAAAAGTGGTCCAGCAAACTTCAACAAATGATATACTGTAAAAGAAACCTTCAAATCAATTTAAAAACAGAATTTTTTTCGTCAGTCACATGAAGGTTAAGCTGGCCCTGATAAATTGAATCTGGTGCCATATAATTCTAAGCAATTCAAATAATATCATGTTTTGGACAGATGCTTAATTTTTCAATTTTTTCACTATTTCCTGAAAAAAAAACGAAATGTAACTAGGACAAAGCGACCTGGGAAATTAATTACTGAGCTCGCAGCAATTAGACTTTTATAATGCAGTGGAGATTTTATTTATACGGTCATTCTTTACTTTGACACTCGTACTAAACACATTCCTCCCAGCGACATGTGCATAAAGAAGCCTTTGTATTCCCCATGCTAAAGTATCCCCCATTAATTATAAAGGTAATAAACGAACAACTTATTCATTATATTATTTTTGTAATGAGACTCCTATTACATATCGTTTGTAGATCGATGTTAAGATGTTTGCAATGCAAATTTAATTCGTTTCTTAATATGTTTTGGTTAAAGCATTAAAAAAGCATAAGTATCGGTTAAAGCGGTAAACCGTTTCTATTTTTTGTTCATAGGTAATATCGCACAAAAATTCCAACTATTTGGAGCAAGTTAGACAGTGGCCTTCCTCTTTTGGCGAATTTGGTAAGACTGAAGAAAGTGGAGTTGATGTAAAAAAGGATTGAAAGACAAATATTGGGTTAGCTTATCTGCAGGTACTTTTCTATTCAATTCTGGTTACTTAACATAGTTAAAGCGATTTCAAACCACCTATAATTTAACTCCGTAAATGTTATTCTTTCACTAATGCGATTATTTTTTATTATGCAACGTCCCACGTCAGCATTTAATCACCAGAATACTATAATAGTATTTGATAATTTAACAGATTTTATTACCTTTATGAAAAAGGATCGTTTTTAAGTCGGTCGATAGTTGACGTACGTGTTGTGGTGGCTTAAACAAAGTGTTTGTTTTCTTTAAGTTGTAAAAGCCGAAGTCAGCTAAAGTAAATTTAAGTTTGTTTAACCTCGTTAGATTTATTTTGTCACCATTGTCATTATGTGCAGTCTCTTCCTCGGAGCAGTGAAATATTATTCTCCTTGCCGAAAGAACCACAGCACTTATCTCAGGCAAAGACAAATTGTCATCCTAAGTGTTTATCTACGATGGTATTTTCGTATGCAAACACTTGAGGTTGAGAGTGCTTCCCAACGGTTCAAAAGTTTTCCAAGGTCTGAGGTGCCAACAGCTTCTCGGGAAATTTCCTTGAATTGGGAAGATTCCTTAGTTTGACAGTTGGCATGGGTGTATTAATGGTTCTATTTCTGCAATTTCTTTCCGAGAGCCTTCGATGAGCGAATCGGTAGAATAATAATCTTACTACGGATTAGTTTTTTCCGAACCGTAAAGAAATTCATAAAATGCTATTACGATCAAATGCATACGGATGAAAATATTTTTAATAGATTGACAATTTTAAATTTGCATTTAGTGGCGTTGCTAGAGTGGAATATATAGGTAAAAAAATTATAGATTTGAACATTTAAAAAATTATTCACTAGTTCATCATTTCACAATCTGCAAATTTATATGTATGTTAAGCTGTAAGTAGCGAGGGCCAATTTTCATTATAGTGATATCTCTTTTGAACTTAATATTTAAGCAGTGCACTTAGTTACTGAAAATTTTGATGTTTCTAATTTTATTTAAATATGATACCACCGAGAACTATATGTTTGCTTTAAGTCTGAAGCAGCCAAAAAAAAATGAGAAAATTAACAAGATTTTTGTATCTTTATTTTCTAGGTCAACAAAACTAATTTCTACAGTGAAATATTTGTAAAATCCATTAACTTACTGTTAAAAAATCAAGCAAAGTGCGACATTTTGATTATTTCACTTTTTATATAAAAAAAATTGGGGAATCCGGGTAAAGCAAGTAACAATTTAAATTTTAAAGATATACAATTTTATCACTTTGTGGTTTGGCATATTTCAAGAAATTAAAAAAAATAACCACGGATATTATTTTAATTTTTATGTCCGACCGGTTTTGCTAAGCTTAAATTAACCATAATGAACCAAATTAAACTGAACAAAATATACAAAGTGTGCGGTTATATATATGTGTACATTTTAAATTTTATTAAAACTTTTCGAATTGAATAATTAATTTAAAATGTAAATAGAACACTTTGTTTATAACCACTTTATTATTCAATATTATGTCTACCGGTTTTGGAAGTACCCTTCCATCATCAGGACAATATTAAATTAACCTTTATCCGCCCTAGTGAGCACTAAATTTTCTTCGTCTAAAATTCTACGAATGTTTTTAATGTGTATATTCTCCATATTAGTGACCTTTGTAATTTTTGTTATTTGATGTTTAATGATTTTCGCACTTTTATATTGAAATGTTTTAGGTTGATTAGTAGGTTTATTTTAATATCTACTGCCACATTTTCAATAGCGTTGTGAAGACATTCTAAATAAATAAATACATTCAAAATACATTCTCTAGATACTCCAAAACATACATTTTTTAGATCGTGTGCAGAATTTATCTCCACATGTGTTTCTGCCAGAAGAGATGAAGTTACTATCTAAAGGTTTAAAATATAACTTAAATTATAATAAACTTTGACATGAAGTACTCACTTTGTGGAAAGACATAAATTTTAAATAAAAGTAACTTAGTTTTAACACCACTTTATTGGATACATATATACATAAACCTATGCTTTTTACGAATATGTAATTTAAAATGTATTTATTTTTTATATTTACCTACATACCCCAAAATAAGTGTGTGTTGTAAGATTTTTTTTTTACAATATGTTAATCATACTGCTTTCAACAGATAAAAGGTGAATTTTGAATTTTCGAGGGCTGTATACGTTCCATTATCGTTTTTTTGTTTTGTTATGTTGGTACACATATGTTAGCATTATCAGCCATTTTGTATTAGTGGTTTGTTTTTGACAACTGGAAAGGTTAGTCACGTTTGTGTGTGTACTTCGATTTTTTACTTTCGAAAAAAATGGATCAAAGAATAAAATCCATGATTTGTTTTTCCACAACTCCAGGATGCTTATCGTCATTAACATCTTCTTGGCCTTCTGTAAAGCGCTTGTACCACTTATAAACACTTTTTTTTAGACAAAGTAGACTCTCCAAATGCCACAGTAAACATTTTAAGTGTGTTGGAGTACTTTATTCCATTTTTAACGCAAAATTTAATACATATTCTTTGATCCATTTTTTTCAAAAGTAAAAAATCGAAGAACACACAAAAACGTGACTAACCTTTCCAGTTGTCAAAAAAAAACCACTAATCCAAAATGGCTGATGATGCTATCATATGATAAACATATGTGTACCAACATAACAAAAAAAAAATCGATAATCGAATGTACACAGCCCGCGAAAATTCAAAATTCAGCTTTTCTTTTGAACATGCTATGTATATATACATATATATTTTTATAGCAGATTTTGTCGCGCATATAAAAGGAAATGTCAAGGTTTTGTCTGGAAAAACCAGGAACATTCCATCCATGGATTCTCTATCATCCATGCATATTTTCACACATCCATTAGCTGATCGAATTTCGACTTAATCAGATTCCCCAGACTTATGCCAGGGTTCTCCATTATCTTCCGGCATTTCTAAACCACGTGTCCCAAATAATAAATCCCCTTCCAATTGGATACATTCCACCAGAAAACAAAAGGTTATCTTTTGTCTCTGTTAACTGTGCTCGGGCGTGTGACTATTTTATGACGTCATCAAGTTACCCATCCCTCACTTAACCATCCCTACAGGCGGAAGAGAGCTTCAGATTTTAGTTGGCGAGCATTTCTATCAACACATTATAACGCGCATACCGAATATGCTTTTAAATAAGGTTTCTAAAAGTATTTTGTTTACCGCTATTTCACAAATTATAGTAAAAAAAATAGAAAAATCATCATTCACAATCGAAACATTGCTTAAAACTGTTGCATCATTTAATTACTTAAGGGTCAGCACTAAAAATGACACTAAACGTTACTTTCCAGCGTTCTAATACAAGCAATCCTATTAATAATTTATAAAAAAATCTATGGGTAGTTAGAAAAATGTCAAAGGTTTCCAGTAAATACGGTTTTACAACACCTTTGGATTCAATGAAAAACATACTAAAACGCCAGTAAAGTGTGCAGTTTTAAAACCGGAAAAGATTTTGTTTAACGTTTTACTATAAGTTATAGAATGCTTTTCATGGATAATTTAAAATATTCAAAATAAAAGAATACTTTGTTTTAAAACCACGAAATTTATTATAATGAAGGCCAACCGGTTAAGCTTGGATCAAGCTTTGTCAGGGCACATATAATAACAGTTATTATATGTGCCCTGACGAAACTTGACTCAAGCGAAACCGGTTGGCCTTCATTATAATAAATTTTGTGGTTTTAAAACAAAGTATTCTTTTACTATTAATATAATGTCTAACCACCAAGTGATTGCTTCTTACAAAAAAAAATAAAAATTTTAAAGATAACATTTTTTTAACTACCAATATAGAAAAAAAGATGAATCATTTGTAGTATTGCTTATACTAGAAAGCCAAAAGTGTAAATTTTTGGATGCTAACCCTTAAGTTAAATTAAGGAAACATTAGCTGAAATTTTAGTAAATCGTACTGAATAGTCAAGTACTTCCTACCTTCCTATTCCTCACCTCCTTTCCATCCCGAATCTCTCCAGCCTCACGATATTCCCCAAAGTCATATCCATAAAAAAAAACACTTAGAAAGTTTACTTCCGTAAAGAATGGGTTTTTAAAACATGAATCAAAGGTAGACCTTCACTTAGGTTAACTAGTTTAGACATTCATATATTTTATGTTTAAATTATGTATTAGGTAGGTTATTTTTTTAAATAAAAGCATGTTAAAATATAGACAAATAAACAGTTCATAAGTATTATAGAAGTATGAAAATATTTTTTTGAGGAAATTGTTTTATATTTTTCCAGTGTTGCTAATCTGGTCATCACTGCTACTCCTTCTCTTTTTCTGGATTACTTTAGTTCTCTCTTCTTTACCCAATATAGAAATTACTTCATTAAGGTAATGCTCTTCAAGAATTCAAAACAAGGTTTTCTACATTGTTTTACTTAATCTATAAATCGCTTAAATAATTAAGGCATATTACTTCACGAAAAAAAAAAATTAAGCCCGCTTAAAATAAAAATCAACCTCAACATTAAACATTTAGGCTGGAAAAATAATAATACCCGATTTAAAATTGATATTTCAAAGTTTTGTTAATACCTCGTACAAGTATTCCGCAATAAGTATAACTTATTGGTATTCCAACGTAGGAAAAACGGTTTAAATTTGGGTTTATGCATATTTATGACTAATTACCGACTTTCCGGAATATAAAGAAATAAGCTGGTAAAAAATTGCCCTTCTGTAAAATTCCTCTTAAAACTTTTCCTCGTTAGTGAACCTGGGAGAGGGATTTATTTCAAAAGAAAATCCGAATATCTCATTTAAATTTTCCCGGTAAAAGAAGTTTAATCCTTTTCTCCGAAAAATATTTAAATTATAATTCATTTACTAACCATTTAACGTTAAATAGTATTTTTTGATATTATGGCTTATGTTTAACGTTTTCCACTGTAATATTACACGAGCTACGTTTTAAGAAATATTTTTACAGCAGTGGGTTTGTTTGATTGTGTCTGAAGCAGCGAGAGCTCAAAAACAGTGAGCTCCAGCGTCATAACTTTTGATATATTTTTTTATATCTCGAATTCCTACGCCAATAAAAACATATTTATTTTATGTAGTCGCATAATACCCACAAGGAAGAATTATTTTCGTTTCAAAATAAGTATATTTCACTTTCTTCTTTGTCAGAATGGGTTCTATTAAACCCATTTTTAACTTATAATAAAGCATGAGTATAAGAATAAGAAAATTTCACAAAGGAAAGATTTGTGAAATCAGGTGGAAGTGAAAAGGTCATGAAAGTGACGCCGTTAAATTAATGTGGCACGTTCCGAAGCCTCAAAGCAAATTTTCCATATTTCTCTCGGCACAGTTCGTAGAGAGATTAAAATTCCAAACAGGGTAAAATAGAATATGTGGAATATACGTTTCGTGAGATTTCTGAAGAAGCTTTTTCAGCGGATTAGTTTTTTTTAGTAAGGATTTAATTTTATGTTAATAAATAAATAAAATACTGTAGTAAGTATCAAAATACAAGTGAAATGTTTACAAATATGAACATGAATACGCAGTAGAAATTATATACCCTGAGTGAATTATATTTTGTCATATAGTACGGATGGATTAAAAAAAAAGGAGAATAATATAAGACGTAAATTATCGGAAGAAGAGATCAGACGGGCCTCCGGAAGACATTGCACGATCTAGTGAATAAAATGTTAAAATAGTTGTAGTCGAAAAATTTCTTTATTTATTATTTTTTTGTATGAATCTCAAAAATATTCATACATTTTTTTTGTTGATAAGAATCATTTTCGGCTACAAAAACATAAATAACGTCGTATTTTTAGCACTTAAGAACACTAAAATGTCAAGAGCCACCCCTGGTGAGAGCCGTACCCAAATTAGTGTGTGTGTGACGATATATCATATGAATATGAAGCAAGGAACAATAGAAAGGTAACTTGACACCTTTTGAACCTGTGGCACACGCGACATAATAAAATCGTATACAATCGTGCGTTTGCGGTTCTAGCAATGAACGTGCGCTTTTCAACGACTGTCACGAGTCAGTAGGTGCTAACTAAAATTGAAATTTCTAAGAAATGGTGAAAAGTAGCATTAAAATAACCAATTGGTATTTTAATCAGCTAATGTACCTACACAATTGAAAAGTCTAATAGTATGGTTTGACTTAAAACATTAATAAGGAAATAAGTTAGACATTCCAAGAAGCAGAACGAAGCAGAATTTTATCTTCTTTTTGTCTTTTATTTTAAGAACCTTATTGACGAATGATGTTGAACGATGTTGAGTTAGTAAGAAAAATGCTTTGTTAAAAGTCCTTCTCATTTTACAGAAGCTTTTGAATTGAATTTAATGCTTCTTTGCTCAAAGAGAGAAAATTAAACTATTCAGAAAAAAATGAGGAAAAGCACGGGGAGATTGATAAAGAGCTTGAAACAATGCTCCAACGAATCTACAAAAACATTCTCGCTAGATGAGTTATTAATTTCTACGGAACGGTTTTAAATTTAACCCTTTTTTTAATATCCGACATTAAAATGAAATTAAAAAAATTAAAGCTTTTTTACTATTTCAACTAAATTTATTACAAAAAATTTAAAATGTGGATTCTTTAAAAAAAAATTTTTTTTCATTTTGTAAAAATAGTTTTTATCGAAATGAAAATTTGCGAACAAGTAAGCACCTAATTTTTGATGGTCAAATGTTTGACAATTTTTTAAATTTCGAAGCTCATTATCTGAAAATAATTCCATTAACCTAGACACTAAGTTTCATGACGCCAAAGCTCACCGCCCACGATTTATTACAACGGGACACAAAAACAGACAATTAAAGAAATAAAGTATTACATTGCATGAATATCGAACTCATTAAATTTAATACTTACGAGTACATCGTATTTATCTATTGTTGAATGATATGTTGGTAGTTGCAAGTTTTTAATAAATAATAATAAATGGATTACTTTTATAGCGCCGTTTTTGTGGGAAAATCACCTCAAGGGCAAGTGTTTTAGGTCATTACATGGTCAACCGTTGTTGTAAAATATCTTATAAGTTTTCAGTCGTTATGAATATGGAGTGTAATAATATTCTCATAAAATATTAGGATAAAAGGGAGATTATTTGTGTTCCCATTCCACTATATTTACTGCAAGACACTCTAATGGAGATTTATTTTAAAAACGACGCTGTAAAAACCATCTTAATATTATTATGTTGATCCCACAATACATTATGTTGATCCGAAAATTTACTACGATACAAGAAACTAATTTCCGCAGCTTATTGACGATTTCAATCTAAACGGAGTCAGACTTGCGGTTGATTGATCACTGATCCTATCTGAAGAAAGCTCCTTAAAGTCATCAATATTCTGGGGAATCATTTTGAGTCCCGAGTCCTGAGTCCTGGGTGATAGATCACCATGGGTTATCGTTTTCCTGTACTTAACTACTCGTATTAACATTTTTTGATACAGCCTTTTGAAAAACCGACATGCCTTAAAAGGGATGCGTTTCTCCAAACTGTAATGTAATGTAACCAGATTGGAACAAATTCGTTTACTGAAGACTTGACACTTTTATGTAACTTAAATCGCTTTTCTTATGTAGGTTCCTATTGTAAAAGTCATTTGATAACACGATTTTTCTAGGTAAAGTAGTGCGTTGAAATTTATTCAAACGCAAATTATTGCGAGTATTGGAGTTTTCACCGAAAGAATAATTTTATTTTGAATTTTTTTAAATTTATTTATAACCTCTTCGTAAAATTCATATTAATAATTTAAATACGTAATATTATGCTAAAGGAAAAATCATTAGCATATGGAAATTTCATCCATCCCACAAACATTTCTCGTGAAACCTAAAAGCTGTTAAAGAAGTAGAGCTATTTAGAAAAAAAATGTAATTTCTACAGTTTATTATTTTAAAACCATTATTATGATTTTTTAATGTTTTATATTTATTTAATAAATATATATATATTTTTTTTAAAGAAAGACAAACATTCCTGAGTTACGAATAACCTGACAATATTTGAAAAACTTTTACTACCATCACAATAAGCCGAATATGTTTCTCGTACAATAATGGAGGACTTAGCTGGCGGAGTGAATCGAACCCACGACACCTGGTAGGAATCCGTTGCGTTTGTCCACTTAGTCTACTAACGAGTCAATTTTAGACTGGGAGAGTAATTTTTTGCATTTATTTCCATTTAGCATTGTACTAATAGCCTTCCTCTCACAAGTTATAAATATTTAAACGATATGTTTTTATTAATTTTAGGTTTAAAATTGTAATTTATATATCAAGGAGATTTTTTTATATACCTTTTTGTTTCACAGAAGCACATGAAATAGAATATGGTAATACAACAAGATTTTATAAACACCAAAAAATCAATGATGAAACCTTCTGAAATGGAATTGGACACATAAAGATATCACCCTCATATTTATGCGTTTCACCCAAAATAAATACTGAAATAAGTGATGGCCGTAGAAACAGAAAACTTCGAAAGCTTAAACATACCCAGGTCCTACATATGGACAAGTCAGAACGAAAAGGGTAACTTAGGTGATAAGTCGGGCTTAACAAGGAGATTTAATGTTTTTTGCAGATTGGTGTTATCAACCCTTATACACCCGGGAATAGAGTTGAAAGAGAAGGTCAAAACCTCGTAGGGTATTTATTTCTTTTACAGGTATTTTTTTTGTATTTTATAACTACCCGTTGAATTGGATTATAAACTTTGGAAAAAACAGAGACATGTTGATGAAGAAAACACTTAGAGTATATAGAGTGGTATCAATCCAAGGCAGTGTAGTCAGTTTTTGATGATTTTTACCTGACTCGGCGGACCTGGGCGTGGCTAAGACCAACGCTAGGGTATTTATACATCCATTCATATCACATAATGTTTTTAATTATTCGTTTAACCACATTTCACAGTGTTGATATAAACAAATATATCTATCTAATAATAGCATCTAACCTAAAAAACCGTCTAGTTGTGTCAAGCTTAGTAACATAATAAAAAAATGTGGGCGGAGTTCCGCGGTGACCCAGGAGCCCAAGATCATTGTGACAGTACGTAGAAGCGGAGTATTATATTTGTTGTCTCTTTCTCTCTCATGGTGTACGACGTAAAAACCCGGAGAAATTGATTTATCGCAAGTTTGTATCGGTTGGGTAAAAATAATTAGCTCTCTCTCCATACATTGTTTCTCCAAGTTTTCTTCTATTTTAGCACATTAATATGAATACCAATACGTATAAGAGAAAAAAAATAACTGTTGATTTTGCGAATCATCTTTAAATAATTAATAAATAACAACATAATTGTTAACAATTTTTTTTTGAATAACATTTTGGCGCACGTCCCGTTAATTTTATAACATACTAGGTAAAAACAGTACTTGTCAAAATTGCAAATTTTCTTAATCAAGATATGTACTAGTTGTAAATTAAACTTTATCGCGAAGACAAATTACTTAAAGTATTTTTTTTTAGAAATGTTGCCGAATGCAAGAATTCATTTATTCTGTTTCTTGTGAAATAAACAAATACGGAAATTCACATATAAACGTGGTTACATTAGATTTTAAGCTGAAAAAATAATAAGTATTTTAAAAGCACAAATGGCTCTAACCTTTGTTGAAAGTGAAAAATGAGAAACAAAGAAAACGAAACAACTTCGTCATATTATTTCTTGAATTTAAATTACGAAATCTTTGTGCAAAATTTGCACGAAATAAGAAATAAAGTCTACTCCCAAAATAAGTCTCCGGCGAAGAGTAAATAGACTTTGAAAACTGATAACAAAGCCGTTACAATACCGCCTAATGGGTTATTAAAAAAATAAACTGGCATTCCGGAACGAGTTTAACTTCTGACAATAAAGGGAACGATAATATAATTTTCACCCTTTTTGCCACTCTTGGCTTTTGTGGAAACCTCTTTTGAGCTTACGCGAAAACGAACTCAATCATTTGCTGACCGTTAAATAAAATGCTATTCGTAAAAAGCGGTGACTAATTGACGATATTTGGATAGATTAAATAACTTCAGTTTCATAATGATTTATTGCAGATGTATTTATGTTTCTCTAGATGATTTATTCATGATTTAATTAACTGCCTAGAGCTTTGGTGCTTTTGAATGTTTTGGATATCAAAACTTCATATAGGCACACATTAAGGCTCAGCACCCAATAAATATGTTAAACGCCGCTTTGTAGGATTCTAATATAAGCAATACCGCAAATGATTTATCTGCAAATTTTCTATGGGTAGTTAGAAAAATGTCTGAGGTTTCCAGTGAATACAATTTTTTAACAGGAACTCTTTGAATTCTATGAAAAACATACTGAAATATCAGTAAAAGGTGCAACAAAAACAATATTGAACGCTTTACCTAAACTTCCAGTAAGCATTTTATAAAGAATTAAAAGATTAGTACTTAAGAACTGTATTCACAGAAAAGCTTTACTCTTACCCGAATAAAATTGACAGATTAAGAATTTCGTAGTTTTGCTTGTACTAGAAAACCAAAAATTGTATATTTTTAGGTGCTGATCCATTAGATGATTAATTATGAAAACTTAAGATTTTTTAATTTTTTAAAGAAAGACAAACATTCCCTGGTTACGAATAACCTGAAAATATTTGAAAAAATCCTACTGCCATCATAATAAGCGAAAAACATTGCATGTGCAATAATGGAAGACTTAGCTTTTAGAGGGATTAAACCCACGAGTGAGAATCCGACGCGTTTGTCCAATCAGCTACTAACAGGTTAAATTTGATTTATTGATTCTTTAAATATACATGAAAAAAATTAGACTCCATATAAAATCAAACATTCTTAGCGAGCATGCTTTACTGCATACGACCTTTTTTCTGGGGTTACCTGCCTTGCTTTTTATTTTTTCAATACAGAGGCATGCACTATATTTGTATTTGGACTGGTTGTATTGTTGAATTGGAAGCCTAAAAAGCATTGTATTCTATACCTCTGACCTTTACATTGGAAGTTTACGATTTCGATGCTTTGCGCAGCACGAAAATATTTGGTGACGAAATTTAACGGGGAAAGGACTAAAAAAGCATCACATGGGAGTGAGTAATATGAGGAAGAAGAATTCAAAATTCAAACACTTTCGTATCGTTATATATGGAGGAACCTGAGGTACTTTATTTTTACTCAGGATTGACGTAACTTTGGAAAAATGGAATTCAAACAGAACAAAGAGTTAGGTTAGAAAAATAGTATGAGAAGATTAATTTTCTTTATCCGTATAGAAAAACCATTTTTGTAAACTCATCTATTTGCATAAACCAATAAATAAAACTCTCTTAAAACTTAGCAGACCGTTCTTTTCATTTGGAATTCAGTGGGTAATTTTGAAGTAGTTGTTCCCCCTATTCCCTGTTATGTTTCCCAGGGCGGGGGCGGAGGAGGGGCGGAGAAGAAGGGCGGGGCGGGGCTCCCGCAGAAGCGCCCAGGGCGGCTCTCTGTTTACTCTCCCGGCTAATTTCCAACAAGAGAAAACTTTGTCCAATGTATCACGAGTCACGAGATGCTTCCATCCTAGATCTAAGATTGATCAAGAGGAGAAGATTCAGGAGAAATGTGAAAGAAGATGTACGAAAGTCCCAACCGACTGGAACTAGTGGGACTATGTTATCCCCAATGTGGGAAAGGCTAAACAAAACTGGAGAGGTGAAGAAGATGAGAAAGAGGAAGGTTGGTAACTACACAGTTTTAGTTATTTCAAGGGTAAGTTTAGTAAGCATGAGTGATATATATATATATATATATATATATATATATATATATATATATATATATATATGTATATATATCAGAGTAATATTGAATCTGGTGAATTAATTGATTACTACTCGTAAGTGATTACATTATGAAATTCTACGTGTGAATAAAAGGCATAAAATTTTGTTAAGGTTGTTTATACAAAATTAATAAAAGTAATTGGTTGATTTATATAGCGCCGTTTTCGTGACAGAAATATCACCTCAAGGGCGCTTTACAGCATAATTAATATAATATTAAAACTAAGACTTATTATTAACTAATAACTAGTAACTTACAATTAACATATTTACATTAACACACATATATATAATGGTTGTTGCCCATGCTGTCGGAACTAGGGTAGAAAAAAATGAAGTAAGTAATAGTAAACTATATTTATATATATATATATATTTATATATATAAACTATGTATAGCACTCGGACTGAATGATCAAAACTCTAGTGAAGCAAATTTACGTTTTGACGGGTGTGATAATTTAAAAAGGTGTGTCTTTAGTTTTGCTCTGAACTCAGTTGAGCTGTCAATCTTTCGCAGATGTGAAGGGAGGTTATTCCAAGCTGTGGGGCCTGCTACGGCAAAAACTCAGTCTCCGAAATTGGTGTTGGGATTGCGTTTAGGTACAGTGAGTCTACCTATGGCCATTGAAGATGCTGATCGAAGAGTAACTTGTCTCGTATTAGTATCGCTTGGAATGCACAATTCCGACAAGTAAGGCGACGCCATGTCATGTTTCGCCTTAAAAATCATCCAGTATAGTTTGAACTAGATCCGTTCAGTACATTTAAGCCAATGAAGGTTCTTAAGATGTTGCGATTTATGGGAATATTTGGAAACGCCAGTTATCAGCCTTGCTGCAGCATTATAAACTGACTGGAGTCTCGCAGTGTATATTTTGGGGAGACTTGCATATATGACATTGCAATAATCGAGTCATGACACGATGAAAGAATTTACCAACATTTTTGTGGCATTACACGTAATATTTCTCCTAATGGATTTAATTTGACACAGGTGAAAGAAACCTGCGCTCATTGTTTTCACCGTTCAAATATTTCGATTAATCGTATAAATCTTTCGAAACTACTGTCATTTGTGACATTTAATAGAAAACCGGGTTAATAGCCGATTGTATAAATGCGTCAGGTTTCCACCTTGCTAGCCTAGCCAAGTACTCCATATTTATACAAGCGATTTTTTCCGCTTATAATGATGAAAGTAGGAGGAATCGAAATATTGTCAGATTTTTCGTAACCTGGGAATATTTGTCCCAATTTTATATGAAAAATAAATAAATAATAAGACGTTTCAAGAATCTCTCAATTTTTTAATAATACTTGGCTAATTTATATAGCGTCATTTTTGCAAAATATTACCTCAAGGGCGCTTAACGTATTAATGTATCTTAAAAAAACCTAGTTTAGTGCAATCAGAATATGTAAACAGGAGTAAGGTTTTTGATAACGTTTTTTATAAATATTAAAATAATTGGTTATTCAGATAGATAACTATACGCAAAGGTTATCCAAGAACTTACACTATTTAAAAAAAATAGTGTAGTTTTCCAGTTGCTCTATCAACATGCCCACAAAGAAAAGAAACGCCTTTGGCTTAGGTTTGGTTTAGAAGAGTATATTACACAATGCAATCGTGACCATGTCGATAAAGTCTCGAAAAAGAGCATTTAGAACAGTCAAGTATCTTCTGTGATTTCAAATTAGGATAAAATATTTTCCATTCAACATAAAAAATAAAATAATAATAATTGGCTGATTTCTATAGCGCCGTTTTCGTGGAAGAAATATCACTTCAAGGGCGCTTTACAATGCGAAAGTGAATGGAAGAAGAAGTCAAGGCCGCCCGAGAAAGACATGGCACGATCAAGTAAATCAAATACTTAAATCGGGTCAGGTGAAGAGTCAGAATAACAGAAGAGTATGTATGAGACGATGTATGAATGTAAATGAAGCAAGGAGTGTGTGCCAAGACAAAGTTATATGGCGGTCCGTCCTCTCTGCCTACTCCTGCGGGGAAACGGCGTGATGGTTAGTTAGTTAGTTAGTTAGTGATCACTAAGACTAATAACTAGTGGCGTATTAATTATAACTTATAACTATGTACTTATAGCTGAAATGTATGATTAATGACTTTAATTTTAGACTTGTAATTAAAACTTATGACTAGTGACTTACAATTTAGACTAACAACTAAGACTTATTAATATTAAATTATGCCTAATACTTCTAACTCATGACTTACAACTAACATATTTACATAAAAAAACATATGTAATGGTTGTTGCCCATGCTGTCAAATAGAGTAGAAAAAAAAGAAATGAGCAATAGTAAAACTGAGTATTGCACTTGGATTAAGTGATTAAAACTCCACTGAAGCAAATTGACGTTATTATGGGTATGATAATACAAAAAAGTGAGTCTTTAGTTTTGCTCTGAACTCAGTTGATCTGTTGGTCTTTCTCAAATGTGAAGGGGGGTTATTCTAAGCTGCGGGTCCTGCGACAGCTCGGTCTCCGAAAGCTCAAAGAATTTTATGTAACCTTCTGTTTTTATTTTTTATTACTGTGTTAAATCAACAAATATTCCTTTCGATAAGCAGTTATAAAATAAGGAATTAAGACGAGGAATTTATTTTCTTTCGACAAGCAATTATAAAATAAGGAATTAAGACGAGGAATTTATTCTCTTTCGACAAGCAATTATAAAATAAGGGATTAAGACGATGAATTTATTTTCTTTCGACAAGCAATTATAAAATAAGGAATTAAAACAAGGAATCAATTTTCTTTCGACAATCAATTATAAAATAAGGAATTAAGACGAGGAATTTATTCTCTTTCGACAAGCAATTATAAAATAAGGAATTAAGACGAGGATTTTTTTCTCTTTCGACAAGCAATTATAAAATAAAGAATTAAGATGAGGAATTTATTCTCTTTCGACAAGCTCTCTATCGCTCTTTTAAAACCGCTTCCATATTATTATACCGCAGGGAGATAAGTGGTTGTTTTGGGAAGAAGCGTCTTCATTACGCCGACAAGTTCATTAGCGTATTCGCAATGCCGTTAAACACATAAAGCCGCGCGCGTGAGAATTTACCTAATGTTTTTACCCCGCATCAAAGACGAAAAGCTTATATTTTAAAGAGAGTGACAGTTAACAGGCAAACGTCAATAAATTTAACGTAAGTAATTATTCAGTTAAATGAAGGGAATATTTATATAAAACAACTGCTTTGACACGAAACGTAAGTGCCCGGGATAATAAATGATGTGAGAATTTTATTTTTCACGATCTTTCATAAAAACATTAAAAAAATACATATCGTCAAAGCATAAAAAATTCTGCTTATTATTGTGATCAATTATTTTTTATAATGGATTTAATTGCGCCTGTCATTTTTTATACAAATAATAAATACAACATGAGGGGCTTAGAAGCAAAGGCAGCAGTCTACAAAAACGGTTCTATAGCATTATTAACTTTTGAATGATTATTATAAACAAGTAACCGGTCGGCAGCTGAGTGGAGAACGCGTCGGATTCCCACCCGGGCGTCGTGCGTTTAATTCCTCGGCTGGCTAAGTCCTCCATCATTGCACAAGCAACATCTTCCGCTTTTTATGATGGCAGTAGGAGTTTTTCAAATATTGTCAGGTTATTCGTAACCCGGGAATGTTTGTCTTACTTTAAAAAAAAAAAAAAATTAATAGAGAATTTGGTATAGCAAAATGTTTGTGTACATTAAACTAGGAATAATTTGAAACAATAATCTCATAATGCATAATATTAACATATTTATGAAAAAAAGTGTTAAAAACGCTTTATTAACTATAAATAAATAATTTAGGATGAAAAATATCGCTGTCTTTGCTTCTATATTCTTCATATGGACAAATATGTAAAATGACTTATTTTTATAAAATGTTATATCACATTGAATACCGCTTTTACTCTTCAAGAGTGTAATAAACAATCGAAAAAGGGCCTCTTTATATTTAAACTAGTTCCAAGAGTAAGCTTTATTATCAATTATTTTAAAACTCGATTTGGAGTTGTGATAAAGGAGATATGAAATGGTGAAAGGTAGAAAGGCAATTTTGATAAATATTGAAGAAAATAGGATACCCATTGATAAGATTACGAAAACCACAGAAGATATTCAAAGGTTCTTACTTAAAGGCCACAATGGTTACTATCCGGAGAGTCAATCAGAAGAATGGAAAAAAAGGTGAGATGTAACGGTGTGGTGGATAGGAAAAACAAGTAGGGCAATGGTTTAATAAATTAGTTGACCCTACATAATATATGTACTCACATAAATATGTACTTACATAAATATGTACTTACATAAATATGTACTTACATAAATATGTACTTACATAAATATGTACTTACATAAATATGTACTTACATAAATATGGCGTAAAATTCGTAAAGAGCCCGAATGAAAACGTCCTCGTGTCAACATGACAATATGGCGATCGTTTATCAATTTGTATACTTCGACCAGACAGATACATCTTCTACAATCTTCCTTGCAACAAAATATTATTCTGACTTGTTACGGAGCCAAACACATTCCGTTCGACAAAGTCATAAGCGAATTCATAAATTCTTATCCCCCGAATCTCAGCAAGTCAAACTTTGCTGTCAGCTTTCAAAAAACGAATTTCATATTTGGCACAGGATAAAGTTGAATTATGCGGGTAACAAACTTTTTGTTTCAACATCATACTTGTTGCTTGACTGGGGAAGAAGTTTCTCTATAAATTAAGATATAATCTTTTATTTTTCACTGGGTTATACTCGTATATCTACAAACAATCATAGTTGTTGGGGATAGGATCGTAGTTGAACGTGGACATTGCCTAATATACGTATTTTGAAATAAATATTTTTAATATTAATTCCACACATTAGTCACTATCATCTTAGGGTGCGCTGGGTGGAAGGTATTTTTCAGAATAAGAAGGTGTTATCTTGGGGTATTGAAGAGACCTAAATTATAGAAGGGAGAAACTCTGGCAAGTCATTATACCGTCGAGCTACTGAACACAAGAACGAGTAGTAAAAACGACCTGTTCTCATAAATATTTTTATATATTTTTAAAGTAAATAAGTGCGCACAAGAACTGTTCCCAACCGTCTAGAGCCAGTGAGACTATGACAGCCCAACTTGGGGTATGTTGTGAGGCTGAAGGTAGTAGAAAGAGAATGAGATGGGAAAGAGGAAGGTTGTAAAGTACTTGACTATTCAGATCTGGTCACCAAACATGGCTAAAGCCGTTTCAAGCAACGTTTCCCTTCTGAATGGTGGTCTTTCACCAAGGCGATACTAAGAGTGTCTGCCACTGTCAATCGTGTACAAATCTTAATATGCACCGGTGCTGGAAGCTAATTACACTAGTTGTTCGGAGTGTAGTAATACTGGTAGAAATTAACACCGTTCTCCCATGATGTACGAGTATATATTCTAAAGACTCCGATCTTTCCAATAAGACAGTGGAATCGATCAAACTGAGTCCAGGGATTTTTCATGTATTTAGGATCTTTGGGCCAAAGGCAGAAAATTCAAGAGTAGGACGCACTGACGATTTGTAAAGGTCTAACCATTGCGTATAGACAATTATAGTATATGTCGACTCTGCACAACACACCCAGCTTCTGAGAGGCTAATTCGAGTAATATATTGTATAAAAAAAAGATTGAGGAAAAAAGCGAAGCTAGCAGTCCACAATAGAGTGCTTATACAAACCCTGATGAATGGCAGTGAGGCATGGAACTGGCAGAAAAAGGATGAAAGTAGACTGAATGCTGTGAAAATGACATCCTTGAAGCGTATGTATTGTAAAACCGTATATGTATGACCTTGTTAGAAATGTGGATATCCGGAATGAATGCTAGGCTGATGTAAGCGTAATGAAAAGGATCACGGAAAGGACGCTTAGATGGTTGTGTGGTAAGACGCTGGACTACGAATCCAAAGGTCGCGGGTTCAAACCCGGCGTGCGCCAATAACTTTTATTTAATTAATATGTGTTATAACACATTTAGTTCATATGAAAATAATAAAAAGTATATTTGCGGCACGTTCCAGAGTGGTAGATACTTTAAGTATCGCCCTGGTGAAAGACCACCATTCAGAATCGAAACGTTGCTTAAAATGGCTTTAGCCGTGTTTGGTGACAAGATCTGAATAGCCAGGTACTTCCTAACCTTCCTCTTACCCATCTCCTTCCCCTCCCCAGTACCTTCAGTCTCACAACATACCCTATTTGGGGATGCCATAGTCTCACTGGCTCTAGACGGTTGAGAGCAGTTGAGACTCTTGTGCGGTATTCATATAAAAAAAATAAAAAATAAAATGTAGAGGAATTTTACGAAGAAAGGAGTGTGAAACAAATATATTATGCAAAAAGTGAATAGAAAAAGATGTCCGGGACGCCCGAGAAAGACGATCAAGTGAATCAAATACTTGAGTTAGGGCCATGTGAAGAGTCAGAATAAAAGAATAGTATGTATGAGACGAAGAGTACGTATGTAAGGAGTGTGTGCCAAGACAGAGCTGTATGGCGGTCCATTCTCTCTGCCTACCCCTGCTGAGAAACGGCGTGATAGTTAGTTAATTATAAAAAAAAAAATATATATATATTTATATATATATATATATATATATATATATATATATATATATATATATATAAAATAATACTAGGTTTGATAGTGCCCCAAGCCCGACATATTCATTTTAGGTTACACGGAGTGTGTCAAAGAAAGGCTTGTAGGGAAGATTGTTTCCGTTGAAAGAGGCTAGATTATCGCTTTTATACCTATTAATCGTAAAACCATTGAGTCTTTGAAACATTTCGCAATACGTCGAGCGTAGTGAGAAAGGTTTTTCAGCCATTGAAGGACCCTAAAGGTCTCGAAGTAAAGATAGTTACATTATTTTAGATTGCCCGGGGGAGTCGTTTTATTTTTCAGAAAGTGTATCCTTTACGATGATTCATAATATTCTCCTCAGAGAGTCGTAACATTTTAAGTTTTGCTTTGGAATATCTCTAGAGATACAGGAAATCTTATTACACTTACTTCTATTTATAAAAGTACCCCAAAGTTCTGAAAAATCATAAAATAACTATTTTTGTAAAAGATCTAGATATTAAGTTGTTTATTTTTATTTCCTTTCTCAAACCAAATATTACATTACAATATACCTATTCCCTGGAACAGAGAGATAATTTAGATTCGCAGAACGGTAAAAGATATATCCTTAGTCCACTAACGTTCCTAGGCTTGCATGCATATTGAGATAAAAATATTTCATCCGAAAAATAATCTACTAAATGTTATTTGACTAGATATATTTTAAAAACCTTCCTGGTTCGTAGACACGTTGACGAGATTAATAAGGATTGTTCAAAATAATGTCATTACCACAGATTTTAAGGCTTTTTTGAAAAGTAAGCGTTTTATTTATTTATTTATATTGCGTTTCAAAAGATGTTCACTTACGCGAGAACAATCCAGTTAACCAACAAAACTCAGTAAGTGCAAAATTGTAAAAAAAAATACATATACAGGAGGATGCATTGCACTTAAAAAGTACTAAAACTCAATCAATGATAAATAATTCACATAACAGTAAAGTACACAATAAAAACAAAAGTGATACACAATATAATTAGCCCGATCATTGTTACATATTTTTCAGCAAAAGTAGGACTTTTTTTTCTGAAATGAAATGAATAGTAGTTTTTTTTACGTGAATACCGCACAAGAGCCTCAACTACTCCCAAACGTCTAGAGCCAGCGAGACTATGGTATCCCCGATAAGGGTATGTTGTGAAGTTGAAGGTAGCGGGGAGGGGAAGGAGATGAGAAAGGGGAACGTTGGGAAGTACCTGTCTATTCATATCTAGTCACCAAATACGGCTAAAGCCATTTCAAGCAACCTTTTAATTCTGAATGGTGGTCTTTCACCAGGGAGATTCTTAGTATCTACCACTCTGGAACGTTCCGCAAATATACTTTATTTTATTTTATATCAATTGAATGTGTTTTGATACATATTAATTAAATCAAATTTATTTGCGCGCGCTGGGTTCGAACCCACGACCTCCGTATTCGTAGTCGAGCGTATTACCACTGGCAGGCCGTCAAAAGTAGAAGTACACTCTATCTTATAAAACAATCGACACATTTGAGAGAGGACTAAAGTAGGCAATATTACTTTCTAATGTACTCATGTGGAATGTGTTATGGCGTCTTAAACAATAAGAATTAAGTACATTTATTTCAATACTGCTAAAACATACTGTAGTATCGAGATGACTTATGATAAAAAATGCGATGATTATGTAAACATATTAAATCAGTTATTTGCCTTCTAGTTTTAAGTGAATTAATGTTTTTAAGTATTCAAGGCGTACATCATATAATCTCAGAGAGTCATGTAGACCACACTTAGAAGAAAATATTCTTGGCATTTTAATATCATATTAAAATGTTCTAAAACGGGAATAAAACTTCCATGTTGGACAGTAAAAAATGTAAGACAAAGTGAGCTTAGTTCTAAATAAATAAAATATTTCATCGAAGATTTATGATTGAAGACTTTTGACTAAAATCAAAAGGTAACGAAGGATATGAAAATAGTTTTCAATTCAACAGTTTCATTAATTTCAACCAAACTTCACACTGATTCTTGTTTAAAATAAACTTTTTTCGTAGTAATGAAGTTTTGATATGTTATTATCAATCATTCAGAAAGCATGTGCAGTTTCCAAAAAGTTGCACTTGTATATAACTTAGTTTGATGAATAAAAGTTTTCCGTTCCCGTTACCACTCATCTTGCATTTGGGAGTTGTTTAAGTTGATATTTTGTTGCAGGTGTTCCGCAATAAAAAGTTCGTAGTAGTTTTGAAACTTTTCTTGAACACTTCCTAATGACTTAGATGTCACATGCACGTTGAACTGAAACTGAATATTTTTCTCATCAGTCTAGTGGCGTATTTTTTGTAACACAAAAAAAACTTTTTAAAACAAACATTCTTTACAAATGGTTCATTGCTGTTTTAACAAGTTCTCACAACATTCTTTATTTGCATGGTTCTGCTTTATATAAAAAAAAACATTTTCCAAGCAATCGTATCTACTTACATAAATATAATGTTTCGTATCAGTACATACATTTCTTTTAAAGTACATATACTCTTATTTTATTGTAAATACAACTGGTGAAATAAATATTTGTAGAATATCTACGGAATATAACAAAAAAAACAACCGTTTTCGAAAAAGAATAATTGCAAACAAATTTGAAAACATATTTTCCTTTCTTTGAGTTCTTTCTTGTATGCTGAGACAGACTAAGAAATACTTGTCTCCGTGGTAGAGTGGTTAAGACGTTCGACTAAGAATTCAGAGGTCGCGGGTTCAAATCCTGGCGAGCGCAAATAAATTTTATTAAATCAGTATGTGTTATTTCACATTTGTTATATATGTAGTTTATTTGCGGCACGTTTCAGGGTGGTAGATACTCTTGAAATATCTCCCTGGTAAAAGAACACCATTCATAATCGAAACATCGTTAAAATGAAGTCAAATATTAATATATAATCACGGCTTTAGCCGTGTTTGGCGGCCAGATCTGAATAACCAGGTAATTCCCAAACTTCTTCTTTTCCCCATATCATTTTCTTCGCTACTACCTGCAGCTTCACAACATACCCTTAATGGAGATGTTATAGTCCCACTGGCCCAAAATGGTCGGGAGCAGTTGGGATTCTTGTGCAGTATTCACTTAAAAAAAGATGGATTCATGTTTGTTTTATTTTTAACCATTTGTCTTTTAGCTTGCAGTATCGTAATAATTATATATATTCCAAGGGTTAACGTCAAATTATTTTCTTTTAAACGATGTAGAAAGGGCGGTACAACCCAACAAATATAGTAATTCGATGAGTTTCTGCAATTTAACAAAGGGTGAGACCTTCGAGACATTAATCAGTGCGCAAGTTGGATTTTTCGACTGTCGCAAACCATCGCTAGTTATATTTCTTATTTGGGTACCGGGAGGGCAGCAAGTGGCAGCAGTCTTCCACCGTTTGTCCTGGTTCAGACCAAAGCAAGCGTCTGGTGCTGATAATTGCTAACGTAATTCAGCTATTTTCGGTATTATATAATTCAGCGTTACTTGGTCCGGTTAGACAGAGTCTCACTTTGGTGATGCCCCCAGGTGGTTGCAGAGCCAGCTACAGAATATAGAAAAGTGCATAAATTGCGTAAGTGATTCCAGGCTTGCCTGTTTTGACAAAATAAAGAAAACACTTGTAACTTATTTGTCAAAGACATTTGTTAGAATTTTAACGTTTGTTTGATGAAATGTTGAAATAACAGGCGGATGTGATCGCAATTCAGATATAATTATCTTTGGTACTAATCAAAGTCAAGATATCAAACTAAAGCAGGGATAGGGAATCTGAAGAGAAGAATTAATACATCAATAATAAAAAGTCATATTAATATTTATTAACAAACCTAATTTAAAAAAATATATTTTTAAGTTTTTTGTTTTTTTTAAACTTTATTATCCATCTAACGTTGACGGCCTGCATGGTTGAATAGTAAGACGCTCGACTACGAATCCATGAGGTTGCGGGTTTGTACCCGGCGTGCGCAAATAAATTTAATCTAATCAATATGTGTCATAACACATTTAATTGATATAAAATAAAATATAGTATATTTGCGGCACGTTCCAGAGTGGTAGATACTCTAAGTATCGCCCTGGTGTAAGACCACCATTCAGAGTTGGATCATTGCTTGAAATGGCTTTAGCCATATTTGGTGAACAGATCTAAATAGCCAGGTACTTCCCAACCTTTCTTTCCCTCATCTTATTTCCCTCTCCGCTACCTTCAGCTTCACAAGATACCCCTATCGGAGATGCCATAGTCTCACTGACTCTAGACAGTTGGGACTCTTGTGGGGTATACACTATTAAAAATAAATATTGTATATATATGTGTAAATGTATTTATATATATATATAAATATATATATATATATATATATATATATATATATATATATATATATATATATATATATATATATATAAATCTCAGTTCGCTACCAAAAATTGTTTGAATACAATGTAAGTTGACAATGACATTCGTTCCAATCTGTCTTCTATTTATCACGCCAAACACATAAATAACAGTAATTTGTAATTCACGGAACTCGTGCGTTTTGCAATTCCCCTGGCCGCAGCCGCTCCTGTGCGGGAAATTGTGTGGAACACAAATGCCTTCATGTCCTCAGGCCCTTTGGCTGGGAACTTCGCCCACCGACAAGTCGCTGGCTTTCCTTGTGCCTTCCTAAAGGTCAGACTCCCTACAGCGCTACGAGATTTGCATATTTATTGACGTTGAAACATGGCCCCGATAAGCCTTGTAAAAGCTTTCAGAATCATCTGACAGGAACAGATATGATAAAAATATTTTTTCAACATACAAATCGGATTGAGGAAGATATGATAATATTAAAAGTTTTGGTAGCTGAATATATCAAAATAAAATGACTAAATTGTACACTACGCATATACGTGAAAATTTCGGTCGGAAAATGCTTCGTGCAAACATTTTTTGAAAATATATTTTTTTATAGTAAATAGCACACAATAGTCCCAAATGTCTAAAGCCAGTGAAACTATGGCGTCTCCAATTGGGGTATGTTGTGAGGCTGAAGGAAGTGAAAAAAGGGAAGGATATTGAGAAGAGGAGGGTTGGTAATTACCTGGCTATTCAGATCTTGTCACTAAACACGGTAGCGGTAGATACTCTAAGTGTCGCCCTGGTGAAATACCACCATTTAGAATTAAAACGTTGCTTGAAATGGCTTTAGCCGCCGTGTTTGCTGACCAGATCTGAATAGCCAAGTACTTCTTAACTTTCCCCTTACTCACCCCCTTTCCCCTCCCCACTACCTTCAGCCTCATAACATACCCCTATTGGGGATGCAATAGTCTCACTGGCTCTAGACGGTTGGGAGCAGTTGAGACTCTTGTGCGGTATTCACGTAAATAAAAAAAAAAACGGCTTGATCCGTTTTAAGGAACGTTTCGATTCCGAATGGTGGTCTTTCACCAGGGCGATATCGTAGTATTTACCACTCTGGAACGTACCACAAATTAAATGCGTTATGAATTATGACACATATTAATTAAATACAAGTAATTTGCGCACGCTGAGCTCGACCCCGCGACCTCTGGATTCGTAGTCGAGCGGTTTACCACTCGACTGTGGAGGTCGTCAAATAAGGTCTTTAAAATTATAGTAACGGTACAAGTCAAAATGTTTTATTTTTAAGCACACCCTCAAACCAACCTTCGTATATTGATGTATGAATATCAATTTATTTATTTTTCTTTAAACACATTGAACATACATCAAAGAACTTTTGTTTGATTTCAGCCTGCAATATTGGCTTAAATTATTACATTTTCAATTTATCAAGTTCTTACTTCAGACAAAATGCCACGTTTTAATTACAAAATAACGGAAAATATTATGCCTTAAACCTTAATATTCCTACAGGCATGCTGAAAAAATATCGTATATTTCCTTCCAAATATCGCACACGAGATGAAGGGTGTGAGAGCACTTCTAGGCGGTTTTCATTTAAATATTTAAGCATCCACCTACTGAAAATTTCAAGTACACACACACTTGGTGCGATTCTGTATGATACCGAATTCAATTATTACTTTATCATTAATAACATCCAGGAGAGCGGCGTTAATCCTAAGGTTTAGATCGAAATTAATAAATTGATAAGAAATAATGAATGGAAGGATCTGGGCTAAATGTGAAAGGTTATACGTATTATTAATTACAGGAAGAGGAAGTTTGTAGAAAATCTTTGTATTCCCTTATCTGTCTTGTTATCATTGATCATAATCAATTTATAAGAAACAAATAGTTGGAAAAAAATAATCGTATTAATGGTATAAATACTTCCGTTTACTTGGATTCTATTTTTGAAACCGTATTTTTTAAAGAAAACCATTACTATTCTTTTGATTCTCGATGTCGTCGCTGTAAAGACTAAAAAGGCTTAAGCGAAACTTAGGTATAAAATCAGTTAAATGTGCAGTTTTAATGAGTTTTTTTGCATCGAATACATTGACTTTCGTTTGATTCTGAAGACTTTTTTGGCGCTTCAGTCATCTAAAATATGTTTAACATTTGGGAGAAGACTTGATTCAAGCGACACCAGTTTGGGATTTTTTTAGCATTTTGACGCTTTAGGCAACTCAATTTTAGAATTATATGAAGTTTTTTTTCGAAATTTAACCAGGTGCTAAAGACTTATGACTTTTATTGTAAAACCAAAAAAACTTTTAAGTGCTCTGGTGTAAACTTTTCAAAATGGTACCCTTTTGTCTTTTCCGGCGACGATATCATGTTTTAAAATCTTCTAGATTTAGTAAACCTATAACGTTTATTTATAAAGACTTTTATGTCTTCATATTTAAGCAACTCAAATATCTTGGTTTTAGAGATATCAAGTTTCCTCAATTTAATTTTGAATTCAAATATTTTAGAGCATATGTGTACAATAAAATGTTCAATGACCTGTATAGTTGAAATCGTTTTGATTCATAAATTTTAAATGTTTTAAACTTAGGAATTTTATTTTTCCTAGATCTAGAATCTAGGGAAATTGAACAATAAATTTACTAAATTTGAAAAAATCCTTTTTTTTTCGATCAAAAAGGTTCAAAATCCTGCAAGCAATTGTAGTAAATAGGCAGAAATACCTTGTCTACCTTGTTGGCACTGTCAAATAATTGTTTATCATGAGAAGATGATATTGTGGTTTTGAAATCCCCGACAACACGCGTCTGGTTACGACGCGACGTGGCGATGTTATTTTAATGCGACTATTATGACGTTTGTCCCTTCTGCAATTGAACTTATTTGCTCTTGGGAAGAAACGAGAACAAATAATATTGTAACAATCAGTAGAAATAAACAAGGAAACAAATGTGTTCTCATTAGTAAAAAAAATCCAGCAGAAGTTAAAACTATTTGACAAAAGACCACTGTTCAAATAGACCTTTTGAATTTTGCAAAAGCTTAATTTCCTCTTGATGGGAAAAGTCATTCAAAACATCATAAGCATACATCTTGTATGGCTTAACGAGATTCATAAATATTTAAAAAAGCAACAATTGTCAAATAATAAAATAAAAGAATTTATTATTCAGATTGCTCATGTGATTCATATAAAACAATATAATTATTTATTAAGAAAGACGATTGTTTTTTTCAGCGGAAAAAATTCACAAGACATGCATCATTATTTTTTTTGAGAAAAAAATCTAACTAGTAATACTTCTCTTCATTTTTAAGAGAAAACAAAGAACTCATTTAAAAAATAGTGTAATTGTGGCTTGTTCATCATTTATAAATTCTAAAAAATAATGCATTCATTTTATTCTCTAGAAATTTGTGAATTTTTGCCTACATAACATAACCTATTTGGTCATAAATAAATCACTTTCTATTATCAACGTTTTTCATATAAAAAATGTGATTAAAATGAAGGATTCATATGCAATTAATTTGAACTTCGATCGGTGCAAGCAATTATAATTTATAGGTGCTGCAAGGTCTGACTGTCAAATGATATAATAGTGATTGATATGTTATTTGTGTTTGTTGTTCATTTGTAAGAGTGCCTATCTACGTTCTTAACCTTTTCTACGCGTCAAAAATAGTAATTACTTCCCTCACACACGGGGCCCTTTTTCTTCAATCTAGTTTATGACTTTAAACAATACTAACACATGGAATAAATAAAATATTACGAAGATTTCATCACTTATGTCCCAAGTACATTTCCATGTGTCTCAAAACATCAATGGGACAGGATAAATCGTCGAAGTTTATTTACATACTGCGAGTGTGCGAGATATAGGCGACCATTTTTTTATGACTGGTCGCATTAAAACACACCAAAGTAGAGCTCTTCAACTGTGGTGCGGATTTTGCGGCGCCATACTTGTAAAGGGTCTAAGATTAAAACTACACCTTAAATTTAATAAATTTAGAAGGATTTATTGTTATTATTTCATTGTAAATAACACTTAATGTTTTTTTATCATGATAAATTTTGAAACAATCAATAATTTAATTTCACGATTCAAAAATGTTCAAAAACATAAGTTCGGCGGTATCTTCAGTGAAACCGGTATCCAGGATTGATACCTGATGCGAAATAGCACTAATTATTTATTTATCATTAAGACCGCGACCCGACATTTCGAATTCTGCAATAACACTTATTTAAAATGGATACGAATTCAAAAGTGCACAACTTCACATATGGTTAAAACGTCATTTTAAACACTTGATTATTTCTATAAAACAGCTTTTTTGAAATTAAAAATAGTATAAAACTTCGATAAAAAACAATATTTTTTACTAGTTTGTGTATGTTAGATGTTTTAACACAGAACCATACTTTTTAATACAAGTCTCGGAAAAAAATATTGTGATAAGAAATTATAATAATTCACGTCCACAAAATGGTGAACAACAATCGATTGTCTGAGAGAATCTCCGCTTGAGAATCTTAGAAACACGCGCGTGCGCAATCGCGTCTGTAAAGAGCCGGGAAAAATTCAAACTGACTGAATTTACTCTTCAAGACGAGGGTTCCTTCAAACCTTTGTATCATTGCTTGCGATACGTATTTAGGATAAATTTCACAAGATGTCAGTAGTGTTAAGATTTGTCATTTTTTAGAAGTATAAATTTTACCGTCTTCAAGAATGTTTCATAGAATTAACGCCAGAGAAACTTTGCGGCGCAACAGTGCGCTGTCCGCGTACAAGGCAAGCATAGCGCGACTCCCGGGTGCGCTTTCCGCGTGGAAATAGTTAAGAAAATATGTCAAACTATATACCTAATAATACAAATGTATCAGAATACGTACCAAATAATGCGAATTCGGAAATAGTTCGTACCTTATTGAGATTTTTATACCTTACAATACACAATAAAAAAAATCATTACTTTGCGGACACGCGTTAAGTGAAATTGTTTCATCATAACATCTCGAATTTAAAATTAAACGATAAAATTAAAGCCTGTTGACTTAGAATTTTGTAAAATTTCATCCCCAAGCATGGCCGTGATATTGGCTTATATTATTTTTAAGGGTAAATGTTTCTGCTAGTATTTGTATTCGGTGATATTATCACAAAGCCACCCTCGGTAATGCGCTTCAGAGAGTAGCATTAACATTCATATTAAAATATCTTCGCAAGTATTAAGCACATAAAAGGAGAAAGTCTAAAGTTCTTCATTTGATGTTCTATGAATATTAATTGTTTGTGAATTTCGTGTCATTTCTCCTTAAAAAGAACCATGGGAACAAATTCGATCTCATTTGTTTCTTCAAAATTATTAATTGCATTCTTGATTCACGTACTTTACCACAACTCATCTCTTTCAACTTCCCCTCCGGTAGACTAAAATTGCTCTTCCTCAATCAACACTCAAATAATTATGTTAACTATTCTTCACCGTCCCAAATGTGTAGACTGGTCAACTTAAGTCAAAACTTTCATTTTTTGGTGTGGGGTCACATGATTTTTATCTGTCATTAAGCTACTTACTTAATCATTTATTTAAATTGTTATGACTCCTGTCATGACCAAGTTTTGACTTGACTTGCCACTTCTACCGAATTATGTATACTTTGTCTTTGTGTTTAGTCATTGCTTTATTCATATACCATCCTTTTTGAAATTTTAAAATTATTCTTCTATGTTTGTGTTAATTGTGTTGTAAATTAGACATTTATCCGTTAATAAAAAATAAAAAAAAAATAAAATATACATATATATATCTTTAAAATTAAGATATAATGTGATGAATTATTAATTTATATATGTATCTTTAAAATGAAGATAATGTGATGAATTATTCATTTATAATGAATTTATTATACTTTTCATACAATTATGAAATCCATTAGGTATGGATATGTACACCAGAGCATATTTATGATGAAATACAGAGAGAGCTGAGCGAGATCATCCGACATGCTCGTAAGACGGAAGACGCAAGATGCAGCTTCCTCCAGTGTTAATAATGTACATGATCTGAACGTAATAATCTGGTTTCCGTACAGGATGCTGCAAGCTTCTGTATGGAGCAACAATCAACCAACCCCGTGCATCTCACCGGGGGAGGGTACCTAATCCATGTGGCTAATTCAAACTGAGTTGATACAAATGGCTGAACACTGCATGCGACGGGTAATTATAGCTTAACTGTTTGAAGGTACAAATTAATATGAATTCGTCTTACTATGATCTCAGCAGTACATTAGTTAAGTTTACACAAGTAGCTTTGTGTAACGCAAATTTCATGATATTTTACCTCAAGGGCACCTAAAGCAAAGTCTAAAGCAAAATTTACATACGTGATAAGATAGTTCAATTCATTTCAAGGTTCAATTTAAAAAAAACTTGTAAATATTATTTAACGTTTCTACTGTAGGTACCATAAAATTAACAAAGTTCGAACACAAATTTGTTTATTTAACTATGTTTATTTCTCTAAATGATTAATGTTAATGCTCTAATTCTAAGAGATATATTTTTTCATTTATTTTTTCAGTGAATACCGCACAAGAGTCCGCTCCCAACTGCTCCCAACCGTTTAGAGCCAGTGGGACTATGGCATCCCAATTGGGGTATGCTATGAGACTGAAGGTAGTGGGGAGGGGAAGGAGATGGGGAAGAATAAGGTTGGGAAGTACCTGCCTATTCAGATCTGGTCACCAAACACGGCTAAAGCCATTTCAAGCAACGTTTCGATTCTGAATGGTGATCTTTCACCAGAGCGATACTATGAGTATCTACCACTCTGGAATGTGCCGCAAAATAAACATACTATTTTATAATATTTAAATGCGTTATAATATGTATTAATTAAAAAAAGTTGTTTGCGCACGCCGGTTTAGATTTGTAGTCAAGCGTCTTACCACTCGACAACGGAGGCCGTCAAATGAGTCAGATATGATTTTGCCATGTAATATTATTTGGTTTTCTTTGGGTTTGTTTTAAATATCATTGTTCAATAAACTTTTGTGTATTCAACATTGCGTTTGTCCCAAAAACAAAACAAAAAAATCGTTTCAAGACTATGAAAATTTGCAGACAAAGGTACAACTAATTTATTTCCATTCAATTCCATACAATCGATAAATGGCAAAATGATTTATTTTTCGGTCCTCCATTGTTTGTGAGATTTACAAAATAACGCAGACACAATTGTATGGAAAATATGTTAGAGTTTTATCATAAAGTGTATTTGACGTTTTTGTATTTGTAGCATATTTTAGCTACGCATTTCTACAAAATGGATTGTTTTGTTAAATGACTTATTAATTGAGAACTTCTCGTTTTGCTTGATTTGCTTCAGCAAGGTTTCATGACCAACATAATGGCAGAATCTAGGGACTCAAGGTTACATAGTTTGCCCAAGGGTGAGATTTTCCAGGACACTTGACAAGCCTACCCTATTGAACATAATAGGAACATGGTGTGTATCCGAAATAGAAAAGTTTTAGACACCAAATAGTTCATATATAAAACCCTCTGATGATTTTCATCTAGAATATTTCAATAGGATGTGTCCTAAATCCACTACCTTTGTTTTCAGAAGCTTAATAATTATGTTGTAAATCATTTTCTCTTAACTTTGATCACACACCATTAAATTGAATAGTTTTGAAGACCGATTTTTTCTTAATTTGTATAAATAAACAGTAAAGTTTGGTTTCAAAAAGTGAATTGATTTAAACAGTTTTTGAAAAAAAACCAAAATCAGTAAAGATTGTCATTACATTGAAAAAAATCGGCACTCTTTATTAGTTGAAATATCGTAATTTCCGGTAGGAAAACATCATGAAACTATCTATATTCGTAAAAATTAAAGATTTTAATAACAAAAAAAAAAATAGAAAAGTAGAAAAATTTAAAATTATATGGGATTCAAATAAGGTTAAACGAAATTTTACCCTTTGAGTGATGATTTATATACATATTGGTTTGGTACTCGTGCGATAGAAAATAAAAGAAATTTACAAATAGTCGAAAAATTAAAAAAATTTTGAGTTGTTATCAAGCATAATACTTTTTTTGTTTCTGCCAGAATTAATTAACGTCTCAAACGGCGGAGCGCGTGTTCTACTTTATAAAATTATTATTTTCTGATTGTTAGTTAACCTTGTTAAGTAATACAATATTTTAAGTCTAGAGGAGACTAGTTAAAGCCGTATTTAGTTAGTTTTAAAATGTTCATAAATTGTATAGGTACCTAATATTATTTTTACACAATGAGAATTTGTACCAACTAAGCTATTGTAAGTGTCTTGTCATTGTATTTATATCAGTTTCCGTTTAATATTGTGGTATTTGTATTATGATATAATATTATAACAGTAATGAAAACACATTAAAAGGTTCGAGTCATAAAATGTTTGATGATACTACGTAGTTAAAAACACATTTCGAACACAATCATCAATTGCATTTGAAAAAATATATGAGCGGATTGCATTCAATAATGTCAGCAATGTTGCCTCCACAATATCAGTTCATACTAACTTTGAGAAGGGTGAACATTCCAGAAAGGATAAATAATTCATTGTGCACGTCTCAACCCAACTCGGGTCCAGAAGGTCTACACAATCCCACCATGTATAACTGGGCGTAGCAGAAGCCCAGCTTTGCAAGGAGATGGAATGAAAAATAGCAGTAGTATTCTCCGTATGGTTTTGGATTTAATTGAGTGGACTGATTTCGCATTTGATTTATCTGAAATGGAACGATTCACCGGACACTGCTGGATATCAACCGGAAATAGTGGATTGAATATCGATTTTATATAAATCCGTAAAATTCTGTGACGAATACCGAGTTAGTAATCCAGCGGTACCTTCTTACGAAAAATAGGTTCAGCTCTTTCTGTATTTATTATCTACCTTTTTGGTTTGACATGATAATTTATTGTTATTTGTTTCTGCCAGACCTGTTCACATATTACACTGCAATTTAACCATTTTTATTGCCGTCTTAAAAATAGTTGTGGTTTTTCCACTTCATAATTTTTATTTATGGTTTTATGACACATTGACTATAGAGTCTCCAATGAAGGGAATATTGGGAAGTTGAATCAATTAAGAATGGGAAGAGGAATAATGAGGAGTAAATGGCTAGTCAGATTCGAGAGAAACACAGCGACAGCCATTTTAAGCATTGTATCGTTTCGAATGGCAGTCTCTCACAAGGACAATATTGAGAGTACCTGTATCTCTGAAACAAGGTGTTAATATATTGGATATTATTTTAACGAAAAACAAACGTAGTAACGTAACAACCCAAATAATAAACAAATAAATATTTGTCCTTGCATAGTTTCAAACTCACGATCTCTGGGTTTGGAGACAAGCACCTTACCCTTTAGATTCTAGAACCTAAGCTTCTAGTAAATAGTTTTTTATTTTTTTTGTTTTTAATTTGTTGTACACATGCACTGCTATTCCCATATCTGAACTTTTCTCTCTCATGATTTATGAAAAAGATCATGATTTGAGATATTTTTAATTTGGATACATATTATATTTTACTTTCTCTTTGTTGGTTAGTCTTATTAGCTTAATTAATTTAGTATGAAACACCCTTGAGGTGAAATATCAAAAAACTACGATGTATAAATTCAATGTTATTATTATTACCGCTCGGTTACTGAGGTCGTCATCTCCGTGAAATAAACAAGTATTTGTCACTCATTAAAAATCATTCCTAAAACAACTAGTGATTAACTAACACAATTATCTTCGGGGAAAATTGATCCTTAATACCAAGATTATCTCCACCACAGACACAGAAATAGAGAAAAAGATATTTTCCTTATCCTATTTCTCAAGAGAGAAAAATCACGCCCTGCTATTTAAGCCGTTTTCCGTTTACCTTCTTAAGTCTGTTTTCGTGTTGGGTTTTCTGAACGAAAAACGAAGTGTCTGGAAAAGACGATGTGTTTTTTTAAGAATGTCTTCGATTTGTTCATAATCCACATATGTCGTTAACTAGACACAATGGATCCTGTTCGTTTTAATTAATACGATTGTGCTGCTGAAATGAATGCCAAGAGGTGTTAATTTTTTACTAACATTTTTAATTAGTTAATAATTACAAGTTTTCCAACCCCAAATGAAAAAACAATTTTTAAGTTTTTACTTTTGGGAAAATATAATTGTTCTGTTTGTAATAGAAATAAAATCAATCAAATACTAAAAAATGCATGTTTACTGTGTTTTGGTCGAATGCATTATTAAAAAAATACAAAATATACGGGGCGCTTAAAAAGTTTTCTTATAACTTCCTGTGTAATTAATGATTATGGCAAATGCTCACACAGAAACACAGATTGTTAAATAGAAAAAATGACACTGAAACATATGTTAAGTGAAGAGGGAGAAGAAGTCGGGGACGCTCGAAGAAGACATGACACGATCAAATGAATCAAATACTTGAATTGGGCCATGTGATGAGTCAGAACAACAAAAGAGTATGTAAGAGACGATGTATGAATGTGAATGAAGCAAGAGTGCGTGCCTAGACAGAGTTGTATGGCAGTCCGACCTCTCTGCCTACCCCTGCGTGCAAACAGCGTGATGGTTAGTTACTGATATCAAGTATCTTTGCTAAACATGTAAAACAAATGCCTAAGACCAAAATACAGTGACAACGCATTTATAAAACAACACATTGAAAGTAATAAATTCAATTTATATTCAACCCCTCTAAATCTTGGCAAATATAAAACAGATTCTCCAGTGACCAAGGTAAACTATCCAACCCAGCTATTTACTTGTGTCTACATAAATCTCATGACGCGGTGTTGATAGAATCTCAAGTAAGGAAGAGTATTCTTGAGAAGGATGTTTTAAGTGATGTGAGACATTTGATAAGACATCACTTTGCTTCCTTGTTGGATTTTTTTTTCACCCTGATGGGAAGAATATTTTAATAATAAATCAACTTTTCCCTTTATATTTTTGTGCAAGCAGAAATAATAATTGGGATTTTTCTTATCCCTATCCTTTTCAAACAAATCAATCTAGATAATTATTATTCTAGATTTGAGTTTAGGGCATGAAATAATAGAACCTTCGTTTTAATATTTTTATTGGTTTAGTGACTATCAATTTTAATATAATTAAATGCTTTTAGGATAGAGTAATTAAAATTTTGGTTTCAATGTTTGAAGAAATTTAATCAACCTTAATAATTTATTTCTTTTATTAAAATTTTTTACAAAATGTTTCCAAGAATTGAGCTGTAATTATTTTTTATAGAATTACTAGTATTTATACTCGACTCCGTCCATAAGCTATGAAAAAAAATCTCATTGAAAATATGGAATTAATTGCATTCTATTTTATTCTATTATTTATTCAACTTAAACTAGATCATATTCATGTGTCTTCTAATATGGAAAAAAAATAATATATATATATATATATATTAACACAATTATTGCACAGATGTTTTTCTAATAACATACTTAATTGAATCACAAAAATTAAACACATAATAAACTAACATTGATGGTTTTGACAAACAATTTATTTTTTATTAAAAAACTAACTCTCTATAAGACCACAGATTTTATTTTTATTTTTATGATCTACCGGTTTCGCTTAGCCTAAGCAACATAACTTACTAACTAACTAACCATCACACCGTTTCCCCGCAGGGGTGGATAGAGAGGACGGACCGCCATATAACTCTGTCTTGGTACACACTCCTTGCTTCATATACTTTCATACATCATATCTTACATACTCTTCTGTTATTCTGACTCTTCACATGACTCGATTCAAGTATTTGATTTACTTGATCGTGCCATGTCTTTCTCGGGCGTCCTCGACTTCTTCTTCAATTCACTTAATATATGCATCATATATTCTTTTCACACTCCTTTCTTCGCTCATTCGCTCTACATGCCCAAACCATCTAAGCGTCCTTTTCTTGATCCTATTCATTACGCTCACATTAGTCTTGCATTCTTTCCGGATATCCACATTTTTAATATGGTGATACATCAGGGTACAAAATTAAAATAAACAAAAAATACATGGTGTGCGGACATATACTCGTATACATAGAAAACAGTGAAAAAACAAAAAAAAACATTTAAATTATAACAAAGGAACAGAAAGAAAGAAAAAGATAATATAAATTGAAAGAGGCAAAACCTCAATTGAGAAGGTGATTAAAGAATAATGATAATTTTATTAGTTTACAGGAGATATACCTAATATTGAACTACTGGACAAATTTATCTGATTTTTAGGAATACGACTGTTAATTTTAATGGATTTCATTATTTATAGTGCTTCTAAATTATTTAATCTGTTGCCATTACCATTTTTGTGGAGAATATGAGCACTAGTGCTTTTATTGAAGGGATTATCTTTTTCAATAAGACGATTGGCGAATTCTTTAGAATTGTGGTTATTTAAAGATACATATTTGATAAATAAAACAGAAAAACTTTATTTATCTGTTTTAAACTTTGTTTATCGTTTATCTGTTTTATTTATAAATATGGCGAGCCACAAAATAAATGCGTTTTACGAATATCTTTCTTTAATTCGAACATTGACATTACGGGTTGTTTTAAAAACATAAAATGCAGAACAATCACTAAAATTGTTTGTCATCTTTTCCCTTAAAATTGATCAGAAATTAACGTAAATAATTTATGTTAACTTTAATTTTTCTTATTTTTTTTTCAAATCGAAGAATATTATGAATTGTCGAAATTTCTGCTTGTGTTTATTTTATAGTTGGAAAGATTCTGTCTGAAAACGCCTTGCAAAAGTGATTGGTCCCTGACTAGAATAGGACTAGAGGGATATGATACATCAAAATTCCATAAACAAAGAGCTGTGCGTATTTCATGTCCACATTCAAACTTTATAAAACTATATTTAGTACATTTAATGACACAGCGAGCATAACACCAATGAACGTATAATATCAAAGTTTAGCAATTCTCATTTCCATTAGGCGTCATACTTTTACATCTATTTAATATCACAATTCTGAAAAAAAACCGCAAACGCAAAACATAAAGTTTCAAACGTTTGTGTGCCAAACAAACTTATTAATAAAATTAAAACTTTTCCAATATACGCGAGGCTTACCGTATGGTTTGTTTCTTCCGTCAAATGATTTTCCCATCGAGCAGAGTGGCACTTTGCTCTCAACTTCTGCCAGGGTTAAGGGTACAAATGTACGGGAAAAAGTGCCCTCATGAATATAAAATGACCCCACATGTATAAAACCAGGCAAATTTCCTTTCGTAAAACCCTTATTTCAATGGTTTAATTTCAGATCGCCCGGTTAAGTCAGGCATATTTTGGTGGTGCAGCAGTATGGTAGATACTTTCAGTATCGCTGTGGTGAAATACCACTATTTGGAATCGAAAATAGCTTAAAATAGCTTTATTCGTGGCTAGAATTGCCAGTTATTTTCCAACCTTCATATTTTCAATCTGCTTTTATCCCTTCTCTATTCAGCCTCATAAAATACACCAATTAGGGACACCATAGTTAAACTGACTTCGAATTTTTGAAGGTAATTAAGATTCACATAAAAACATGGTATTCACACAAAAACAAACAACAAAAATATTTTATCATGTCGCCGCTGGAAAACCAAAAGGGTTGAAGCAAAACTTTGGTCAAAAATTAGTTAAATATGCAGTTCTGATTAGTTTTTTTTCTGCATCGATGACTCTCTTTTGGTTTTGAAGACTTTTGTTGCCCTTCAGTCTTCTAAAATATATTCACCATTCGGAAGAAAGCTTGACTCAAGTGACATAAGTTTGGGCCTTTTTAAAGGTTTTGTCGCTTCAGATAACTCAGTAAGAGCATTGAGTTAATTTTTGTTTTTTAAATCCAACCAGGCACTGAAGACTAATGAATTTTATTACAAATTAAAAAAAAACTTTGAAGTGCTCTCTATTTAGGTCTCCTAATTTGTAAAATGATCGCAAGTACATGGTTTTCACCACATCTGCGTCTTAATGAAATAATTAGATACTTGTAAACTTAAATGTACAAAGTAACTAATATAAAAAAAAATAAAAAAAAAAAAAAAAAAAAATGAAAATAAACAATCTTATTTCTTATGCATTAAGTCTAATTTCTCCTTTCTTCTGTGAAATATTTATAACACCGAGGAGTCGTTTTTAGTACACTAGATTGAATGTAAACTATATTTATATACGTTAATATATTCTAATGATTTAATAAAACAAATTTATAACTTTATTCCACTTTTATTTAAATAACTTACTTTTATTTAAATAAAAGTGGAATAAAGTTATAAATTTGTTTTATTAAATCATTAAAATGGAATTCCACCACGAATTAACAGTTTCAAAATTAAGAAATAATGATTATATTTATATTTATGTACATTGAATACTATTTATCATATAGATTTATCCAGCTAAAGGGTAACCATCGAAATAACCTTCTTAAGTCTGCAGTTTGCACCTTTTAGTTAAGAAGGATTTTGATACCCCAAGTAGTACGCTGGAAGCTTCCAGTTTAAAATGTAATCTCCGTGATTGATTAACTGCTACCATTTGTGATTACTTCCGTGTAAGGGATGATTAATGTAAGCGATTTTTTGGAGCACTTGGGAGAAAAACTTTGATTAAAATGTCCATTAGAAGTTTTAAGCACATTTCGTTGGTGTATTTCATTATATATCACAAGCTTAAAGCAGACGAATTCAACGCTCGTCTAATATACTTAAGTATTTAAACTAAGAGAAAAATTATTATTCTAGAACCTAGGAATCTATAAATAAATAAAAACAATAGAAAGAGAAAAAAAAACTACCCAAAGCGTATCGTATTGGAAGTGGGTACAAGGTAATTATCTAAGTACATACTTAATTTTATCTTTAATAATAAAATTTATTCAAATTTAATATTATAAAATATTTAGTTCTGCTAGTTTTATTTTTTAGTTACAGTTGTTTCGGCATTCAATATTGACGTAAAGTTTGATAGTGGCTTTGGACGCTGAAACAGTTGTCACTAAAAAAAAAAAACTTGGCAGAGATTATAATACCATTAAATTTTATTAAATCAATTTATTTATTTTTATACTAACGGACCATTGTCCAATTACAAAATATACAAATATAGCACCAAATGGAAAAAAGAGCAACAAAGAAAGAATAGCATATACATAATATTATAAATATAAAAGATTCTTTCGCTGAAATAGTAGATGTATTCAATTGCACTGAATCTATTATAAAGAAGGCTATAATAGCAAATCTCTTTCAAAAATATGACTCTTAATTTATGGCATTATGTTTTTGGGTGCTAATCATTTACTCTATGTTAGTTTTATGTCGCTATTATTTTATGTTATATATTACACAGTTATGTAAAAGCCCATAAGGGCGTGTATAATTAATTAAATAAATAATGAGCCAATGACAAAAATAGGACATAAATATACAATTGTAAGAACTTTCAAGTCAAAGCCTGAACAAGGTTTTTGTCTGAAAGTAAAGAATAACAAAAATCATTTATACTGGTACCAAAAATTTCATGACCATGGCTTGAGTTAACAAGTCTCGAAATTTTGCTCAGTTGATAATGATACCCATAATTAGTTGAGTGATGATTGAGGAACAGCAATTCATGAATTCTAATTCTCCGGAAAAAAATGATGTAATTATAAAAAAATAGTTACAGATATTATTGACTCGACGGTACTAGTAGGTCGAAACCCTTATCGAGAATGTTTCGAAATTCAAGTACACGCTTTGTTAACACAGTAAATTCACTTCAAATAATATTTATTACATTTGTACAAGTGGATACTCTTAACCAAATGTAGTTTTTATCGTTAAATTAAAAGTATGTTGCGCAATCTCTGTTAAAGTACAAATGCTCCGATCGCCCGGCGGTAGAGATGATAGTGGTGCATTTCAATAGTTTAAAAGGGGTAAGGGCTGTGCTCTGAAAATTATTTTTTGAAACCTAAATATATGCTTAAACTTGTATATTATATAGTACAGACCTTTTCACCAAATCTAACCATTAAGAAATGAGAGTAGGTTGGTAATCGCTATGTGAATCTTAGGTTACCATCTGACAGCTAGCTAAGCGCCCTACTCACCGGACTTACAATCGCATCTGATGAAATCTTAATTAAAAATACGTATATTTTTTAGATTTGATTTTCTCCTTAAATGTTTCTATTTAAGGAGAAAATCATCATCTCGATTTAGCGGTCAGAATTATGTAATTAATTATTATATATTCGTAAAAAGAATTCAATTTTGTGGCTTGCCATATTTGACCCCTTTCCGTTGGTTAACCTCTACTCTAACTCCTAAATATTTCTGTCAGTAATCAGTATCTACGAGTATGTGAAATTTGATGATTTTAATAATACAAAATTTTCCACTTTGTTCCACTTTTTTTATTTAAGACCTAACCGATTTCACTTTATGACGGGCATCTTCAGACTGGTACAATTTTAAGTAAGTCTATGGAATATATACTATAAGATCCCTGATGTATGGCAGTGAGGCATGGAACTGGCAAAGGAAGGATGAAAGTAAACTGAATGCTGTGGAAATGAGATCTTTGAGACGTATGTGCGGTAAAACCATGTATGATCGTATTAAAAATGTGGATATCCGGAAAAAATGCAAGGCTGATGTGAGCGTAATGAATAGGATCAAGAAAGGGACGCTTAGATGGTTTGGCCATGTAGAGCGAATGAACTAAGAAAAAAGTGTGAAAAGAATTTATGATGCAAAAGTGAATGGAAGAAGAAGTCAAGGACGCCCGAAAAAGACATGGCACGATCGAGTAAATCAAATACTTGAATCGGGTCATGTGAAGAGTCAGAATAACAGAAGAGTATGTATGAGACGATGTATGAATGTAAATGAAGCAAGGAGTGTGTGCCAAGACAGAGTTATATGGCGGTCCGTCCTCTCTGCCTACCCCTGCGGGGAAACGGCGTGATGGTTAGTTAGTTAGTGAGGTCCGATAGGGATGGGTATTGATATTCATAGAGACTTAAAGATTTTAGTTTTATCGCTGACAGAGGTGGTAGAGACGGCTTACACGGGGTGCGTTATATGCGTTTGTGCGTGTTTTTTAATTTTTTACACTCTATATTTCAAAGTTGTCAGCTTTATTTTTAACAGTTGGCTACATTTGAATTTACTATTTGATTTTCCTATCTCTGTTTGGTTAATGTATTTTGTAGAAGGTATAAAGAATTTTGATGTTAATTTTTAACAGTCTCATAAAGATAAAAATAAGTTTCTGAGACTGGTTGACAAATATATTCAATTAAAATAGTCAAAATAAAGCAAAGTGTTGAAATACGAATTTTTTTATTTGTATCATGGAAAGTTTATTGAAAATCGCTATTACGTGGTTTCTCATGTTGTCACGATCCTTGATTGGCTACATTTTAATCTCCTTTCCCAGTTTGTTATCGATTAGATCCATCATTTTCCATTTACATCTTTCAGATTTTAAAAAAGGAGTGGTTATTTGAAATGATTCAGAGAGTCATCTAAAATGGCTAAGTGAAATTTTTAAAATTTATTTATTTTTATATTAAAGAACCATTGTCCAATTACAAAACATACATAACACGAAATGAGAAAAAAGAACAAACGAGAAAAAACAGCACATACATAGTATTTGAATAAAGAAATGACAAAAATAAGGTGAAAATATAAATTTTATAGAGCATTCAAGTCAAAGCCTGAACAAGGTTTTGGTAGATTCGTAAAGAATGACAAAAATCATTTAGACTGGTACCAAAAATTTCAAGACCATGGCTTGAGTTAACAAGTCTCGACATCCTGGACAGTGAAGAATAATACCCATAATAAGTAGAGTGATGATTGAGGAACAGCAATTCATTGTTTCTAAGTATATGGCAAGAAATGTTGAACTGGATGAGTTGTAACAAAGAAAGTCAGTCAATAATACAATTAATCATTTAAAAAATGCAAATCAAATCAAAGTCTTTCGAACGCTTTTCTAATGAAGAATTTTTTTTATGTTTGTTCAATTTCATCAAATGAAGAATTGCCTCTTTCTCGCTCTAATTTCCATGAAATTCCGAGTAAGAAGCGATGTTGTACGGATTCATTATGATGAATATGAACAGTATAGGAAGGAGACCATATAAAACTGGCCCATTCTAGATGAGGGCGAACTAACGAGCAGTTGAGAGTTTTTAGGGTCTTTATATAAAAAAAAGAAAAGTCACAGGCAATTCTATTGACGAAGCCAAAAAGTTGTAGTGGTTAATGTCATATAATCATTTTTCTTTCGCTATCACAAATATGTAATTTATCTATTTTTTGTAAATCTTCGATTACTCTGCCACCCCTATAATTCAGTTTGATGTTCACTTTACCATTCCCTCAACTGTTTGCAATTTAACGATGGCACATGAAATTATTGTAGAAACCACCTGAGGTGCACTTAAGAGAATTGGACGGGTCTCAATCACGGAGAAATGCATCGGTTGTCACTTCTCCTGCAGCTGGAGTCCTGGTATCATGTGATACGGGAAATGTTATTCAGATAATGATACTGTTAGATTGACGCTTCTGATGTGCACTTGGTCGCTCAAGAAGAGAGGTGGAATTGCAATAGAACACTTAACCGAATTACATTGTGGGTATTCGAGGTAGGTTGAAAGCTTTTTTACTAAGAGATATTGTTACATCGGTAATATAAATGTATTTTTGGTCCGGTTTTGTATTAAAGCAAACAAGTAGGTACCTAGTTGTAGCATAAGTCAATTCAAGTGTAGAGCACCAATAATTCTGTTTGTTTAATTTTAATTTTAAAGACACCATATGTACATCGCACCTCACACTTACAAAAAACTCCTACCACAGACTGTAGCCATCACCAATATGTATTCCTTTAATCAAAACATTACTAAATGGCTAATGAGTAAGGACCGCAAAGAAATTGAATACCTCCTAAAATAGCAATTGATATTCTTCACCATGACAAACTAGAACATTGTGTAACAAATATTATCATTTAAAAAAAAAAATTCTACTTGTACTCATTGTCACTTACCTCAGAACAGGTTCTTACGACCTAGTGAGGTAGGTAATGTAAAAAAAACAAAAAGTCAATAAACAAATAAATAATTTGATTAATTTAATGTATGCGTACATTTACATACATTTTATGTTTACAAGCATTCTATTGGGTTTTTGGCTAATAGTCAGTACTCGCAACAAAAATTGCGCAAAAATCTTATTCATCCATAAATTCTCATTTAAAACTTTACCAGAGTGGTATATACTCTAAATACGAATGACCACCATTCAGAATCGAAACGTTGTTTGTAATGGCTTTAGCCGTGTTTAGATCTGAATAGTCAGGTACTTCCCAACCTTCCTCTTCCTCATTTTCTTCCCCTCCCCCCTACCTTCAGCCTCACAACATACCTCGATTGGGGATGCCATAGTTCCAATGGCTCTGAAAAATAATAAAAACATGTTCTCTTAAAGCATTTATACGGCTGTCATTGACTAATCAAAGTAAACATGTTTTTTGAAGGAACGTCAATCGTTTTTTTTTCATTACAAGTCAAAAGCATAAAAAGCCTGACTTTGCTCTTAAACGCTACCTACGGATCGTACCTGATTGATATTTTGTAAGACCTTGTTCAAAGAATCATACTTGTCAACACCGACGACAATTTCAAATTTGTGACCCCATTTCATATGAATTTATCAAATTTTTCAAAAAGCCGTCGTAGATGTATTTGATAGATTATCATCAAATTCTAAATACGTCTAAATTTTAATTTCTACGAAATACACAGTTATTGTCAAAATTTCACACTACATATTTTGATGTATAGTGCTATAAACCTATTCCAGAAGTGTCCCATTTTTACGCAAACTAAAAAGCATTTCAGCGACACGATTTATTTATTATTTTTTTTTGACCTTCCACACTGGCATCCCTAAGAGGTTCATTATTAGAACTGATAGTTCCGACTGCCACGCTGCAGGAAATATAATGCAATAATAAAGGCAAGTTTACTATCACTCGGTTTGTCGCGAGATCCGTAAATGTTGCTTGAATTTAACAAACTTAAACAAAATAATTTCAATGTGGTGGGGCGAAAAGCTCCCTGAAATCAAACCTGGCATTGTCACATAAAACCTTGGAGTAACAATGTATGGAGAGATAGCTAATTATTTTTACCCAACCTGATACAAACTTGCGATAAATCACTTTCTCCGGGTTTTCTACGTCGTACACCATGAGAGAGAAAGAGACAACAAATATAATACACCGCTTCTATGTACTGTTACGATGATCTTGGGGTTCTGGGTCACTGCGGGACTCCGCCTACATTTTTCACTATGCCACTAAACTTGACACAACTAAACTGTTTTTTAGGTTATATGCAATATTTTCGTTGGTAACAATAGTGTCAAAAAGTGGTTATACGAATAAACAAAAACATTATGTCAATAAGTGATATAAATGGATGTTTAAATACCCTAGCCTTAGTCTTAACCACGCCCAGGTCCACCGAGTCCGGTAAAAAACATCAAAAACTGACTACACTGCCTAAGATAGATACCACTCTATATACTCTAAGCATAAAACATACTGATAGAATACCCCCGAAAGACCACATTTCACAAACAAACCGTTACTTGAAATTGCCCAAACTATGTTGAATCACCAGATACAAATAGTCAGATACCTTCCTTACCTTCATCTTCATTATCAGCTTCATAACATTTCCGAAATGGGAAAGAATACAGTTGCGGGACAAGAAATTTATGCAGTATCATTTCGTCACCGTAAAGACAAAAGGGCTGAAGCGCCATTTTGAGAAGTTTACACCTGAGAACTTTTTTTTACAGTAAAATTCATAAGTCTTCAGTAGCTGGTTGGATTTTTGAAAAAAGTTAACTCAGATAACTCAACGCTCTTACTAAGTTACCTAAACCGACAAAAAGCTAAAAAACGTCCCAAAATTAAATGGAAAATATATTCTAAATGGCTGAAGCGCTACAAAAGTCTTCAGAACCAAACGAGAGTCAAAGAATTTCATGCATAAAAAACCTGATCAAAACTGAGCATTTAACTCATTTTTTACCCAAGTGTCACTTAAACCCTTTTGCCTTTCAAGCAACGATATGCAAAAGGTATGTGGCAGAGTGATTCGGAGAGAAAAGTTTAGTAGAAGTGTGACAGAGCGTTTTAAAAACTGTCTGAAGATCTTTAATCCTTTCTCTAATCTTTTCCAAACGAGTTAAAATTTAAAGTATATTTTGGAATATCGCATTTAAAAAAAAAGAGTATTTATTTTATAGTGAATACCGCACAAGAGTCCCAACTGCTCCCAACCGGCTGGAGCCGGTGAGACAATGACATCCTCAATTGGGGTATTTTGTGAGGCTGAAGGTAGTGGGGAGGGAAAGGAGACGGGTGGGAAGAGGAAGGTTGGAAAGTACCTGACTATTCAGATCTGGTCACAAACACGACTTAAAAGCCATTTCAAGCAAAGTTTCGATTCTGAATAGTGATCTTTAACCATGGCGATACTTATAGTATCTATCACTCTGGAACGTGTCGCAAATATACTTTTATTTTATTTTATATGAATTAAATGTTTGATGACACATATTAATTAATTGGCGCACGCCGGGCTTGAACCCACAACCTTTGGATTCGTAGTCGAGCGTCTTACCACTCGAATATGGAGGCCGTCAAAAGGCCGAATTGAAAAAGGAACATAATTTTCAAGTTTTGAACACACTTTTAAAATACAGCAACAAAACGTCATTGAGTCCAAAGCGTTTTTAAAATCAGCATAATTAAATGAATGAACTGAAAATTTATAGATTTGAATTAAGAAGCTTTTATTTATTAGATTTGATCTGACGCATACTTATCAAATAGGCACTTGTCACGATTTTAAACATCAAACAAATAATAAACGACCGGTCGGCGGCTGAGTGGACAGATGCGTCGGATCCCCACCCGGGCGTCGTTCGTTCAATTCCTCTGCTGGCTAAGGCCTCCATCATTGCACAAACAACATATTCCGCTTCTTATGATGGCAGTAGGAGTTTCCCAAATATTGTCAGGCTATTCGTAGCCTGAGAATGTTATCTTTCTTAAAAAAAAAATTTAAAAAATCGTCAAATTCGTTATTTTATCAATAATGCGTCCATTTGAATACTGAGCAAATAAAATGCAAACAAATAGTCGACTCTACATTTATTTGCCAGTCGTTAAACAGTTGAGTACCTCCAGTTTATTTTATCTGCTGTGACCAGCGTCCAGATTTGAAATGTCCAGTAATAATTTAGCAATTTATTTAAGCGCACTCTCCATACGTTTTTTATCAGCAGTAACATAACATAAGTAAGAGTGAGTTTTGTCTACTTTGAAATATATTATTTTATCCCCTTTAATTTAACGCAATAATCAGAATTGATTTCAATGGAGGATTATATATAAGGGTGAATATTTTTATCACCCGGTTTCGCTTAGGAATTTCTTTTTTCTTCGTCACCTTATTTCTACAGGCGTGGAAACGAAAAACTACCAGAAAGTTGGGAATGAATCGTCGACTATGATAGATATTTGAATATTTTTTACATTTTTGATTTTTCCTTGGATTTAATAATAAAGTTTTGAACTAATGCATCCTTTCATTAGACAGAGAAGATGACGGAAAAAATAAAATATACTTATCTAAAAACAAAATATTTTTATATTTTCGTAGAAAACAATTACTTTGTGATTTGACATATAAATGAAATGATAAAATAACTTTCTATAAGACCGAATTTTTTATTTTAATTCTTTAACGTTTTGCTTCTTTCAATTCATATTACCTGTCTTTTTATCTCTGTTCCTTTGTTATATTTTTTAATTTGAATGTTATTATTTTGTTTTCTCACTGTTTTCTTATTTTATTTTATATTTTATTCTACCTGTATATGTATATATAAACGCACACTTTGTATTTTTTGTTTGGTTTAATTTTGTACCCTGGTGATGCTTGGGCTAAGCGAAACCGGTCCGTCATAAAAAATATACTAAATTATTTATTCATTTCATTAAAAATATTTTTACATAATTGGTTTATAATAATATATATTGATTTTATATCATTTTCTACAAAATCAAAAAAATATGTTTCTTATGGCTGACAGAACTTGGATGGAGTCTGCGGATGAACGCGATCAGAGCCTTTTTGTTGCTTGGCGGCCGGAAACAAAATGGCGTAGCGGCTCTTGTCAGATCGTTTCCGGCCGGTTCAGATTTATGTGTTGCCAGGTAAGAGATTCGGTAAAAGCGAAATAAGAAAAACTATTTATAAAAATATAAAATGTAGTTAGGATACACAAATCCTGACTTTCTTACCTAAGAGTAAATCAATATTTTACGTGCTGTAATTTTTTACTCGCCCGTGTTTCTGATAAACGATTATTAAATGTTCATATCTATAAAAGGGAAAATGCAGTAATAATTTATTGAACTTGCTTTGATATAATTATGTTTTCAAATGAAATTGATTTTATGTTAATTTTTTGTAAAAATGAGGTTTTTTTTCATGGTGAGATAAAATATAAACCTGTGTTTTGGCAGTATCTATAAACTGAAAGGATTTGTATTGTTTTAATTATACTGATAAACACTATCAATATATCGTTGGTGCTACTCGTCTTCGTCCAATTTAACACTTTTTTTTCAGTTGATATATACGTAAGAAATAAAACGGCGGATTTTTTTTTTTAACAACTAAAATGCTCGTTTCGAAACTTAATAACTTAATATGGAAATTTAGTTCCAACCGCTTAAATAGTTGTGTTGACCAAATAAAGAAACTCCAAACATGGTGTAGTAAAATTTGCACAGCCATGACTTCAGAGTTCACTAGTGCGAGGGCTTTGAGAAGTTTTCATCCAGAATTGCAGTAAGTAGTATTTTAAGCAGCAAATACCAAACGCATTTTGTCAACAAAAGATTTTCTCGTTCTTTGTATCAGCACTGACTCATATTTTAACTGTCGTTTTTTCGTCGTTTACATAAGAAAGCGGTTTTTGCGATATCAAAGAGTTCTTAACGACCAAGTCAAAGTGTTGATATAAGATACTCTGCCGAGAACAAATTAAGCACCTTTGTCAGGAAAGATTAAGATGTTCACTGATCTAGATGTTTCAACGGACCAAAACCTTTCTCGTTTCAACAAAAGAGCTTAGCTTTAGTAGAAATGTAAGCAAGAACTCAAATTGTTTAAAAAAAATAGTAAAAACTTTTTTTTTCTGGCTTTTTCTGTTTCATATTTGTGTTGTAGATTATTGATATTATTGAAATATTTGAAAAAAAAAAAAAAGTTTAAATCACTTAATACTATGTTATACAGAATAAATATTTTCCTTCACTCTTGACGTAAATGTTTCGAACACTCTTACAAGTATGAATGTAGCAAATATACGTAATAAATGATAATTCAAGTGAACTATTTATTTCGGTTATTGCCTGAGACTGTTCACACATTTACGTATTTATATTTATATATATACTTAAATTGTCATCCCGGATTGACTTGATTAACTGAGATTGTACAAAAATCTACTTGAATGATGAACCTCGCAACGTCAACGTTACTTTAACAATTTTTGTTTATTTTTTAAACATTTTTTAAACACAATCACTAGATGAAAAAATTTCCACAAAGTGGCACCCATTAAAGGTGGTTACAAAGTAAATTCCGATTTGGCAGTCAATCGGTTCCTACCAAAAATCTTTCGTAACACAATTCGTGCAAATAATATATTTTCTTACTAATTATTAAGTTGTATTCATGTTATTTCTACTCCTTTATGTAAAAAACCTTCTATAATATGATATAGGGCCCAAGAAAAAACATGCTTATTGATTGTCATATTGGATTCAATATGACAGAGTAGCTGAAATTACACTTATTAAGGAACATTAAGTGGTTTGTTATCATATTTTAAGGCAGGTCATATAATAATGATGTTAATTGATTTGTGTTCTTATACTGGTAGTATATGGTTTTGTAATCTTAATAACTAAGGTTCGTGTCTTCTATTATTCACTGTTTGAGATTTCCGCCTAAGTTGGTATTTTTTCATAATGAGTACTGTACCCGACGTAATCAGGTACACAAGTAAACTGTATAGGGGGCGGTCCCAATCTGTGAGATGCTCCAAGGGGTCGTCTCGTTGTAAGGGAGGCGACAGGGCCTCGGCTTTCAATTGAAGATGCTGCGGGTCTGGTCCAGAGAGGTGTGTCAAGGGGGCAGGCGATGGTCAAATAAAAGTCAGGAGTCAAGTTGAAGGCGATGTCAGGGCGAAGATGAGTCAAGGTGATTGGTACTGGTGGAGGATGCTGGTGATCTGCCTTCCTCTGGTTTTTGCGCAATTATTGCGCTCCAGAGCGCGACCACGGATTTGGGAGATTTGTAATTTTCTTTCCCCTTTCTCTCTCTTTCCGGGTCGCTGGCAATTTGTGGGATAGATTTTAGCAATCTATCCCCTTCTCCTTTCCACCAGCTTTCACCTCAACTTTATTTCGCCCCTCTATCATTTTTATTACGTTCACAAATACATATCAAAAATACAATTTACAAATAATGCCCGGTTTTTTGGGGCTAAACTCTTAATAACTATTTTATCCTAACATTTACAAACATAATAACATGACAGTTGTGTAGTTCGGTGGTATATTTTATTTGGCCGGGTGATTAACCTGGCCCCCGTGAAAAAGGTTTAACAAATCATTTTTCCGGGACGCTCGCGCAAGAATCGTTAGGTCATCCCGCTGGTTGCTGCCTCAGTCTGGCCGACCGAGCCCAAAGGGCTGATTCCTTCACGTCATTCGGGCTTATCAAGCCGGGAGAAATATACATTACAATGATTAACATTTCTAAATAATATACAATAATCTTAATGCTACACATTTATCGTGGACCATGTACGTCCGACACAAGTACCGCACAAGAGTCCCAACTGCTCCCAACCATCCAAAGCCAGTGAGGCTGTGGCATCTACCATTGCAATATACTTATGATACAAGTTTATTTTATTTAAAAAAAATTAACATAAAAAAAACCATCAAAGGTTAGTTCCCCCTAAAATAAAGGAATAAATAACATTAATATTTACCAACAATTAATTGAATTTTACCAAGTAATTTGATCAAAGAAGGAATTAGAATTTTAACCTTTGAAAAGTTAGGTTTGTTTAATTAATGTTAAAAAAATTGAGTTAGTTTATTAATTATACTAATAATAATTAAGTACTTACAATTTAAACCACACAACTTCACCCCAAAGTATAAGTAATGAAATATAATTAAATATGTATGTACATTTTCACGTTGCACACTGTTCAATCAAAGTTGACATTTGAAACTTCCCCATTATAGACTGTGTATTCCAAAGTGATTTATTTGTCGTCCGTTTTCATTTATCCGACCGTTTATTTGCGGAATTATGAGCTACGGCGTTCTCATCTTGGCGTCGGTATTATTTACATAGATGGCGCCTCTTTTATCGACCCGTCATATATGGCGAGTTAATGCTTTATTATTTGTAGGTAATATCTCAGACTATTTAAATTAAGAACGTGCAGAACGCTGATGAAAAAAAACAAATACTCGTATATTGAAACCATAGCCTAAAATTCCTTCATATATTAGTCTGAAAATAAACTGTTGATTAATTATAATTTAAAACCATTTAAACTGAATTAATTTTGACAGTTTTTGACTAAACGTTGTGCTTTCTATTGCTAAAAGCTATATGAAATATTTGTTGGGTAGATTATTTCGCTGTCGAGTCATACCAATCATATGGTTTATGATGAGCTTTACGCCTTACACGTTTTACTATAATATCAGTTTTTAATGAAGACCTTGACTGAAAACCATTTAAAGGAATCTATTTGTTTATTTGTAAATAGTATTGCGTGGTCGAGTGATAAGATCTTCTACTACAGTGGGTTCAAACCCATGTAATTGAGATAAAATAATAAATCGTATATTTACGATACTTTACAGAGTGGTAGATGTTCAGAAATTCGGTCTGATGAAAGACCATCATTTAGAATTGGAAAGTTACTTGAAATGGATTTAACTGTGTTTGGTGACCAGATCTGAATATCCAAATACTTTCCAAACTTTTTATTACCATCTACTTCCCTTCCCCACCAACTTCAGCCTCACAACATTCCCCAATTGGGGATCCCATAGTATCACTGGCTCCAGACGGTTGGAAGCAGTTGGGACTCTTGTGCGGTATTCACAATAAAAAAATGAAAAAGCTTGCAGTTTAATTTTCTTATTTATTAAAACTTTTCGATAATTTTACTACTAGTATATTGCTGGATTTATTCTCAGTTGGTGATTTATTTAAACCAATCCAGATTCTTGGTGAGAAAAAGTAATATTTTATGCACAATGTGAATCTTATAAAAAACTATAAATGTGAATAAAGACACCATGAAGGGAAACAAATATTTTATAAGATATGTAGAAGGGTGTGTTGAATTTTTTCAAAACTATTATTTCACTTTTCAGCAATGTAAAAAACATGTCCTCACCACGACTTCCATCATATGCAAACATGGTTTCAACGAGCTGCTGAATGATGGTGACTTTGATTGATGGCCCGATATAGACTATGGACATTGAAGGCTTTAACGTTTAAAAATAATATTTCTTTAGAGCATTTAGTTCTAGTGTATTGATTAATTAACTACAAGAGTACATTTCTTGAATAGCAAATTTTGCGAACAGACGATTAAACAAATTGACGGAGCTTTTCCAAAGCATTTGAGATTTTTTAGTACAGGTACTAAACATCTGCTTGTTAAAAAAATCTTTTAAAAAATGTTAAGGCTCGTTTTTTTTTTTTTAAATGATTTTAAGTATTTTATCATTTTTTTTCGTGGATGCAATCACTTTGTGGTTTGATATGTTTTGACGTTTTGTCTCTTTCATTTCATCTTATCTGTCTCTTTCTCTCTGTTCCTTTGTTATAATTTGAATATTACTCTTTTGTTTTCTTACTGTTCTCTTATTTTTTTTTATATTGTGTTCTCCCTCTGTATGGACGAGTATACATAACCACACACTATGTATTTCTTAAAGTTTAATTTTGCGCCTTGATGATACTTAGACTAAGCGAAACTAGTTAGTCATAAAAATCAAAATAAAATCTATGGTCTAATACAAAGTCATTATTTTGTTTTCGTTATTTTTTACGCGATAGTTCTAATTGCTAAAAAAAACCCAAAGCATCCACAATTTGAGAATATTGTGAGACTAAAGGCAAGAAGAAGACAAATATAGGACTTACTTGACTATTCAGATCTTTTTACTTAACAGTGTATGTAGTTAAAGTAATTTTAAACAAAGTTTTAAATATAAATTGTGGTTTCTCACTTCAACCATTCAAATATTATTCTACACCTCGGTGGCTTGGCTTCTAAATTGAGATGGTGGAATTAATATTTCAAAGCTCTAAAGTTCATGATAAAAATAGCGTTGAAGATGGCTTACTAAAAATGGTTTCATTTCTTAGATATTTTACACCGAAATAGTTATGTAAATTACATGACGCCGGGATTTTTGAAGAGGTTTAGGTGGTTTTACTGAATTATTCAATCAGAGTAATGCTTTATTGTTTCATATTTTTAAACATTTAGTAAATCAAACCAAAAAAACTTACTGTTATTACAAAAATACTAAATTTAAAATTGAAAAATTTTAGAACGAAATTCGTTTAATCAACTCTCTTTTTGTGAGACAGATTGAAAAATGGCACTACCTTGTCTGTCTGTTTGAATTGCGATAAAGGATATCAAATATTTTTGACCTCCTGAAAGCTCCCGACCACGTACGGAGGCTGCGGGTTTGCGGGTCTGACTGTCGAAAGCTTGGGGTGCTTTCGTTCAAGATAAACACTTGATCAATCGGATGTGGTACGGGAGATGATGCAGTATAAACATTTAAGTTTCATCTTGGTTTTCTTGTGTTTTATAATGTTGAAGATCGTACGAAAAATATGTGAGACTTATTACCACTTAGGGCGGGTTATGTTAAAAACATGAATATTATTTGATGTGACATGCATGTATAAATGTGGCTGTAGCAAAGATTGCGTTCCAGAAAAGATATGCATGACTTTCCACCATCTTCATCTACCATTGCGAGGAAGCGTGATGCCTAATTTGTTCTGTAAATAGGTCATATTCTATCTGGGAGACTAAAAGATACACAAATAACTAGCCTACGGCCTGAGTGTTTCTAAAAGTTTTGCAGACTGTCTCCGTTTACAGAATATTAATATAAAATTTAATGTGTTTTGGAATATTAAAATAAAATATATTGTGCTTCAAATTCTAAAAGAGCCCAGCGTTCTTAGAAAACAAATTTGAAAAAATAAATGGATTCGCTACGTTCATGTTAGAGTGAATAATTGTTGTCAATTTCATTTGAAACACAAAAATAACCAGTATGATACCTTTAGGTTTTTACAACAACTAGGTTGGTATTAAAAAAACTTTGTTCATTTTAAATGAGGTTTTTGCCATTCATTTTTATCTCCAATATGTCTAACCCCATTGTTTACTGACCAATCGCTTCATGTTATCTTATTATTCAAATGTAGTTATTTTTTATCAAGCCTATCCTTAAAGGTGCAAACGCCAGTAAGTAACATTTTTAACTTCGATTTTTTTTGTTATTTTACATAATTCGCGTGCCAGGTTAGAATTTATAATTAATTTTTAGAATTTCTGTTTTGCCATAAATTATTTAAAAAGTTGCTTTTCACTGAGATTTTTCAATTTTGTCGGTGTTGAATAATCAAACTAATTTTTAAATATGTATGAAACCAGTGATTGTTTTAGATTGATTGCAAGATTGAAGTTTAATTGCAACTGTCAAATTTTGATATTCTGATTCTGATATAGTTCATGATAAAATGAATTAATTAATTACACACGATTAAACAAAATTTGACAAACATCCCCACTACAATATGAATCGAAGGCTAGGTTTGTTACCCAGACAACATACCTCTAGTTATATTATGGTAGGGCTGCTACCAACACCTACTCAACTAAGCTACTCACATTACCGGTGGGATGTATGTATGTTATTCGCTGATGGCATGCAAGACGTAAGTGGCATCTGTGAGTGACAACCCAACCGTTGAAGTGGGATTTGATCACTAAATCTCAGTCTGTTCTCAGTTAATTGAGTTTACTCTGATTTGTCTTGCATTGGATTTGAGCTGAGTACAAAGAGGTGTTACTATAAGCATTTAATTAAATGATTAAATGAAAAAGGTTAAGAAGATTTTGATATTAACGGTTTATACGAAAGTATTAAACAGCTCTTTGTTTTGATGTTGGCAGCACAGTATGATTAACCTAATTGACTCCATAAGTTTTGTCGATTTATCTAATGAACACTGCATCATCAGCTAATTAATTATCATATTTAATTCATGGTGAAATCAGTCAATTTTAAATCATAATTAATTGATTCCTTCTAAACTAGCAAGGATCCAAACGGATTCTTGTCACTCTTAAAAAACAACCTAATTTTTTGATGTTGGCAGTATGATAATGAGTCAAAAAAAGACGTTAAATGGCACGTACTAATAAGCACTTATCTTTCTTCCAGAATACAACCTGGACCTTTTAAAGACTACTCATTAAAAAAAAACTCCCCTCCTACAGCTTCTTCCTTGACCCTCGTCAAAATGTTGCACCACCGAGTGGCTACATAATTTTCCTAGTTTTATGTAGTGCCGAAAAAGATCGTCTCTACCTATCGCCATAAAATAAAAAAATGATTTTTGTTGGATTTCGAAATGATAATGTATTGGGTTATATATTCGTCTTCTATTTAAAGTTTCTTCTTTCCTAATAATCATTTAGAAGATAATTGAAGAAATTGAATGAGAAATAGAATTCAGTAATTTTCCAGTAAGAAATGTGAGAAGATGATTTGTTGATCATTTGTAGGTTATTAATGCGAAGAGAACTATTGATTTGAACTTGAAGCTTTTTGTTTTTAGAATTATTCTGTTGTCAAAGTATTGGACTTTTAATTATTATAGTGTTTTAAATAAAAATTTTAAAAAATGTTATAAAGTGAACTGTGGTTGTATTTTAGGTATGTGTTCAAACTTTTCTAAGTTATGTTCTTATGCCTGGAACTAGGGTTATCTTGTTTCTACATTGCGCATTAAATTCATTTAAATCTGTATTATACGTTCAATGTTTTCGTATACAGTTCAGATATTAAAAAGTAGGATAAATGAGTATGTAATATAAACAGCGACGTTATAAAATAAACTCATAATTGGTGCTTTGAGACGATACAAAAAGCAAAGGTTAATAAAACCGAGGAGAAAATTTATGATTTAGTTTATAATACATTTATAATAGAGTTGGGAGGCTAAGGGCACTAAAGTTAAGGCTGTTATACGTTGGAAATAGCCAGTAAAAAATTGTGAGAAAAATAAACACACTCCCTTAGCTTGTTCAGTGAATACGATTTTAAATAGAAAAGGTTTAAGGTTAATAAAGAAAAAAAGGTTTATTCGAAACAAACTTAGGTCAAAGAATTTTTACGAGCACAATATTGTTTTAAGAACAAACTGCTTGCCAAAGAATTATTAATATATATTATTTCATCGATGAATGAACTTAGAGAAAAGTCATGTGTTTGTATATATTATTGTGGTACTGATTTTGCTGTCGGAATACACCTTACTGTGCTTCAACTATCATTGTCACAAAAAATGTATTCAGCATATTATTAAACTTCAGTTCTTCTTTTTATGTGAATACCGCACAAGAGTGCCAACCGCCCATTTTGTGAGGCTTAAGGTAGTAGGAAAGTACCTAGCTATTCAAATCTGGTCTTCAAATACGGCTAAAACCATTTCAAGCAATATTTTGTTTAGGAATCGTGATGTTCTATCAAGGCGATAGTATCTACTAGTCTGGAACATGCCAAAAATGTACTTTATATTATTTTGTATGGATTGAATATAAAATACCACAAATTAATTTAAAAAAAAAATGTTTTCACAAGCCGGGAATCGAATTCACGGTCATTGAATTTTTAGCTTAAAACCTTTACAATGGAGGTCATCTAGGATATTTTCATATCAATAACTAGAAAATAATGGTTTATAAATTTAGTATGCAAACAAAATTTTCTTTATAATGCGCAATATAAATGTAAAAAAGTAACAGAAAAGGGATCAAGATGAACGTTTATATAAAGGATTCTGGAATATCTATAGCTATTTATATTGCTCATGGCTTGAGAACAATGTAAATTTGATTTCTTCCTAGTATGGGACGGTGCGAGGATGAAAAAATATCATCGAGGAAAATGGTTTAACTAAAATAATTAAACATACTGATATCGAGTTACCAAGGCAAACTACGTGAGTTTATAAACCACACAGGATTATCTAATTAAATAACGTATTACATTCAAAGCAAAAGAGAAAAGGAGATGCAAAGTTGGAATTATACACCCAAATAGTATAATGACGTCACCACTTCACCACGCATATAGTAAACCACTACTCACCAGGAATTATTGAAGTATTTTAAAGAGGTGACTATTTTTTCTTTATTTAGCAACAAAATTGCGTTCAATTAATATAGGAAAGTTTAAGAGTTGTTTTTTGTTTTTTTTTTTCAAATTCAGTTATTTGATATTCATTTTCTTGGTTGTACTTATATTTTTCAACAATTATTTACGATGTTTCTGAAACGCATTGACAATTAAGTATACATTTATTCATCCAAAAATATGATAATTATTACGTGAAAATTTGAATTTTTTACAAAATATTCAAGTCTTTCTGATCACTTAGTACTAAAACAAGTACGTAGTTGTTATCAATTATCAGGAGTAATATTTCTAAAAAACGATCTAAATCAAATTTACGAGACAAGTTTAATACGAAAAAAATGTATTATTCTTGTTAATAACTAAAATTTGAGAAGTTACTAGAAAACAGTTACTTTGTCGCGCGCCAGTAATAAATAAAAGTAAGCAATAGCTTCGTTTTTTACCAGTAAAATAAACTCTCGCCCGAATTCGAAAATAATGTTTAATTTTCGTTTTAATTTTTGCAAACAAACAACCGTTTGTTTAAACATATTTATTGCTTAAAACAATGTTTGTAAATTTTTATCTTCCAAACCTCCCTCTTCCCCATATCCTTCCTCTCCTCACTACTTTCAGCTTCACAACATATCTTAATTGAGGATGCCATAGGCTTGCTCTCAGAAAGTTGGAAGCAGTTAGGACTCTTGTACGGAAATTACTATTTAAAAAAAAAATTGAAATTTGAACCTGTAACATACTCCACGTTTTCACAATCCAAAGAGTACACTTAAGATGGAAGCCATAGTAACAAAGGGGCCAAGCTTCAAAGTGCATCTCATCTGGCACATCGTTGAGGTTTTCAAAATTCTCCTCGGAGACCCCTCCACAAGCTAAAGCTCTCAAAGCTCTAAAACAACATTGGCTCGCAACACAGCCTTACTTTGGGTTATCGCCCCCCCCCAACCACCTCTTCGCTCCGTAATGCGCGCAGTCACGCGATGAACCGAAAGCTATGGTTTAATCTTCAAGTCTCCTTACGGGTAGCAACACTGATTCCTGCCGATTGTTGTTAAACGGCTAATTTGATAATTTTATTTACGTTGAGATTATTTCATTTCTGATGAATATGTAACAAAAATATCAAATGCCAAAGATACACTCGGGATGCAAGTAATCTATTTTTTAGAAATAAAAAAAAACTAGCCCTTACCATTCACATTCTCATCGTTAAAAAAAGACTTAGGAAATTTTTAAATCTTTTTCACTAATAAAATTAACTGAAATGAAAAAATAACTTTGTACAAGACCACAGATTTTATTTTCATTTTAATGACCGATCGGTTTCGCTTAGCCTAAGCATCATCACGGTAAAAAATGTATTTATGTATTTAAAAGTTAACGGACTAAAGTCCAATTACAAAAAATAAACAACGAAATGGAAAAAAAAGAAAAAAGAGAAAAAATAGCACACACATAATAATAAATGAAGCGATGACAAAAATAGGACAAAATAAACGCAAGAGAGAACATTCAAGCCATGGTCTAGTCAAAGTTTTGGTAGTGTCGTAAAGAATGACGAAAATCATTTAGACTGCTACCAAAACTTCCAAGACCATGGCTTGGTTAACAAGTCTTGACATTCTGAACATTGGAGAATTATACCCATAGTTAGTATAGTGATAATTGAGGAACGGCAATTCATTGTTTCTGAGTCTACGGCAAGATTAAACTAAACAAAAAATACAAAGTGTGCGTTTATATTTACATGAAAGGGAAGATAAAATGTAAAATAAGTGAACAGTGAGAAACCAAAAATATATTTAAATTATAACAAAGGAACAGAGAGAAAGAGACAGATAATATTAATTGAATGAGGCATAACGTCAACTGAGAAGGTGATACTTTTTTAACAGGTTTTATACCTAATATTGGACTACTGGACAAATTTAAGTGATTATTAAGAATATATATTTATACTTTTACTTTTAATGGCTTTCCTTATTTCTTTTTCAATGAGATGATTAAAAAATCATTATCAATTAATTAAATCATTGAAATTTACTGTAAGGAATAGATTTTGTTTAATTGTAACTAGTTGTTACACGTGAAAAAACACGGGATGTAACATGACTTAAAGCTTATAACTTTTATGGGAGAAAAATATGGGTTGCTTTAATCTAACCATTTAAAACATAAAAGTAATGCCTGCTAAATGAAGGAAATGTTTCATATCATTAAGTGAATTATGATATTACCGATTCTATGTTATCTTGAAAATTCTTCTCAGAGCATGGGGTCCAAGAACCGTAATGAAATTCAGACAGGAATTGGAAGCATTTTCATGAAAAACAAGATATTTTATAATCGAAATAGTAATTCTTGACGGAGTATAAGGTACATACTCAGATATAGTCTGATGACTGATTAATTGTAGCATAAATTTAATAGTTAAAAAAGGAACATACTACCTTAATTGATGTTCTTTAAAAAATATATGTTGTAGTGAATACCCCCCGAGAGTCCCAACTGCTCCCAACCGTCTAAAGTTAGAGAGACTATGGCATCCCCAATTGGGGTAAGTTGTGAGGCTGAAGGTAGTGGGAAGGGAAGGAGATGGGGAAGAGGAAGGTTGGGAAGTATCTGGTAATACAGATCTGATCAGCAAACACGGCTAAAGCCATTTTTAGCAACGTTTCAATTCTGAATGATGGTCCTTCACCATACTTAGAGTATCTACCACTGGAACGTGCCGCAGATATACTTTCTATTATTTTATATGAATTAAATGTGTTATGACACATTTAAATAATTAAAGTTATTTGCGCTCGCCGGGTTTGAACCCGCTACCTTTGGATCCGTAGTCGAGCGTCTTACCACTCGACCATGGAGGCTGTCTTAAATATCTTTCTAAATGTTTGCGGAGGGAGGAAGCGAGAGGCCGTCAATTAAAGTTCGGTACACCGCTACAGGTTCAGGCTGAAGTAAGGAAGAAGTAAGTAGAGGAAATCATTGGCTTGACCCGTGGGCCAAGGATGGCAGGTGAAGCTGATACATGGTGCCAGGGCGTAGACCTCCAGAAATTCAGAATGGAGAAGAATGTGGATTGCTGATTCACAGACTTGTAGAAGAGACAAAGTCGAAGCCGATCATATGAACGACTTTGATTACAATCGAAGCGCCACTACAGCGTGGGTGGAGAACCATTTCACATTACCCTTGTCCTTTGGAAATCTAAGCGAGACCGCTCCTGCGGCGGTCAATACACAAAAGGCTAGAGATACTGTCCGAAAGCGCCACTAAAGTGGGTAAATGTTCTTCGCGCGGGTGTCACGTTCCGTTGCTTCCGGCTCCTTGCTTAGAATGTGCTTTTATCGCTGTCTGTCACGTCTTCCTTGCGTGATCTAGGTTTTTGTATTACACAGTGGATTACAATTAGGGTGGCTTGTCTGATATATAACAGTAGATAGAGATTTGAAAAGATTTAATTTGATAATTTTCTAAACACACCCGGTCAGTTACAATATTGAAAAGTTCACACTTTTACGTATTTCATTAACATAGTTGATTCTAAAACATCTCATTGACAAATAATAAGACGTAGTTATGCAGAAGACGTCCATCCTTTAATTTGCCTATCGAGTTTTACATGTTTTCCTATAAATAAATACAAGCTTTGTGTCTGCTGAAAACATCTAAGCTTCAAATGCAATAGATTTTTGGTAATTTATTTTTTTTCTTTACAAATTGAAGTTTAAAAACATTAAGAAATGTAGGATAACATAAGAAATACTTTTTTTTAATAAACGTAGATTATAAATTATCTATTTATAATAATGCTTATTAAGAAAAAAACACTTATGTTCACTTCACAAATGCCGATTATGCATATGAATGCTTTTTTACCGTCATATTTTCAAAAGCCCCTTTCTCAGTTTCATCTTTATGGAGTTGAATGTTTTCTGCATAACTACGTCTAATTATCGTGATTTATGTGGCGATATTCCGAATTTATAATGTATCGTTAATATTATTTGTTTCCACAGAGTTATAAGATTTAAGGTAATTCCATTATTTTCATATTTTCTAAGCCAGATTAGCCTTTCTTTGGACTAACGATGTGATTTGATTAAATAAACACCACTAAAGGTGAGTATGAAATATTCAACCCTTGTTGTAGGTGGTTGAGAAATTGTCAGCGTGGGAAGGAAAAAGGTTCTGGGAAATAATTATCTGAAGGTAACTTCTGCGTAGATTTGCGATTATTATTTAATTCGTTGTGACTGTACTGAAAGTAAAGTAATTTCTTTTCTCTGTCACTTGGTTCGCAGCCACAAATTTTCATTAATAATTTTCTAACTTTTGCCTTTTCGGAAAGTTAATACTTAAAATAATTATAAAAACATGTTTTTCAACAGTCGAGCTGAAATCCTGCCAAATGTCAAACGTAAACAGAGCGATAAACCCAGGTTGAGGTGGTGAAAAGTGTGTATTGTAAATTAATAACTTATTATTATTCTTGTACGGAAGGTTGTCTAACACCAGGGTAATCTTCACAGTGCAGGTCGCAGCACAACTCAGTCGAACTGAAATCACGTAGATTTCAAAGTCATGAAGTGAACTGTCTTCCTTTAGGAATCTCCCCTAGGACTATCATTGGGTAATATTGTATTAAATTTGTCAACTATAAACCTATATAATGGATATTTATTTTTTATGATCTGTTCAATAAGACAAAGTTTTTAGTTAAAGCTTAGTTTGCAATTAGGTTTGGATAGAGCTTTGCCCACGATTAAAAAGATGGTTGCCAAAATACCGGAAATAATAAAAATTAATATGGAAAATTTACAGTTTGAAAAATTGTGTGATTAATAAAAATTATGATTATGATTGTGTCTCGAATAAAAACTAGTATTTTCATTGTCTTTTTATTTTATTTTTGAAGATTGTTAATATTCTTTTAATATCCCGCTGCAGTTTTTTTTTCTTTTTTGATGTGGGCCTCTCTGGTGTGTCACTTCAAAATGTACGACAAAATCTTACCATGGCAAAAAAGTGCCAAGCACCTTGAAGTGATACTCGACCAAAAAATACTATGGAATGCACACAACGAGACACTTGTGAAAGCAAGACAGACAGAGAACGCAGCATATCCCCTCATCAGTTATTACAAAAATAAACTTCTCATTTATACATCGACAATCCGATCAAAACTTACATACCCCTCACTCATATGAGATACATCCAAAACAAAAACTTGAATCATTTCAGAATGCATTGCTTTTACGATTCACCAAAAGTCCCAGGATTGTTAGGAATAGCATAATTAACACAGGCTCTAAAATTCTTACACTCCGAAAACATATAACAGATTTAGCCAAAACATTTTACTTTAAATTATAATCAAACAACAATCAATCAACCTTGGACTCTGGACCCCCTTTGTCTCAAACACCATCTTATTCTTTCCTAACCTTTGTGAGTGGGCTTAAATAAAATATTGCTATAAGCACAAAACACACGATCTACAAAATTTCACTTTAATTACTGGTTTATAAACATTTACAGAAAATGTCCTATAATAGCAAAAGGCAGCCCGCTCACCGCTCACCGGGTAGAAAAGAAATCAAAGTTGACTCAGGAAGAGGGAGAAATATTCCCTGGCACTCTTTTCAAATTTCTGCAATGCGATATATTTCAATAACCAACTATATAAAAAAATCTTTATTACAATTAAATCCAACAATGAAAATCATTGTTATTCAGATAAGTAAGTTTATGAACAGTAAGATTATTATGATGTTCTTCAAACAATCACATTATATTTGATAATCCCTAATTTGATGCTAAAATCACTAGTTTCAAGGTGCCATAATCCAAATTTCCGTCGGATAAGTTTTGAATATAATCTCCTCTCGCATGGAAGGGGAGGCTGCGGAAGGAACAACTTGTGTAGCGAACTGCTGGCACCTGTTGCCATGGATACGAGAGGTTTCTAGCTGGGTAGGTGCCGGGAGAAGAGGAGGTACTATCTGGAATCTTGACTTTTATCCCACCCGGTGAAGTAGGGCTGCGCGGCGTCAAAAAGTTACGATGATATTTGGTTTATATTGCTTGCACTAAACATCCCTGGGGAATGTTGTAATGTTATAACGCAGTTAAAATATATCAAAGGTGTATTTTGACTACTATATTTTCACTTATCGTTACTCTTATAAGGTTTCAAGAATACTTTTTTTCACACATAGACTATGGTATCACCCATGACCTCCGTGGCCGAGCGGTTAAGATCCTCAGCTATCAATCAAAAATTACGGTTTAAAGGTTCAGCGTTGGCTCTAATATCAATCAATTCTATTTCATTTGAATGTGTTATTTCAAATATCATGAAATAAAATAATACGAGGTGTATTTGCGGCACGTTTCAGAGCGGATGATTCTCTCAATATCACCTCGGTGAAAGAATATTAATCTTAATAGAAACGTTGCTTGAAATGGCCTTAGCCATGTTTCGTGACCAGAAATATTAACAGAATAGCCAGGTACTTCTCAACCTTCCTCTTCCCTATCATTTTCAATCCCTTCAGCTTCATAAAATTCCCCAATTGGGGATATTCTAGGTCCACTGGCTCTGAACAGTTGGAACTCTTTTGTGGTGTTCACATAATATAAATAATTTATTTTTTTAAATGTCTCGATTTAGTGAAATTTTATGTGGCCAAAGGAAGTGGAAAAGGGAATGAGATCGGAGAGGGTAGAGTTAGGAAGATAACTTAGTTTTTAAGCATGGTGACTAAACTTGGTTGAAGCCATACCTTATTATTTAACGTTTTGATTATAATTGTGACCTCAGCAAGGCGATACTGATAAGTTTATTCACATAAAACAAATAAAGACAATTGTTGTTGAAAGTTATATTAATGAATAAGTGAAGTGTTATTCTAAGAGTCGATCGATCAATGAACAGGAAAAATGAATTTGATTTTTCCTCAAATAAAAGTATTCGTTCTTTAACTGACGTTGACATGTCCGACGACATTTTTTTTATTCAACGAATAAAAATTGGTATACATTTTCTTCAGTTAAAAATAACGATTCTTTTTTTGATGTGCTCGAAAAATGTTACCTGTTTTATATTTAAATCCATCGCTTAGAAAACAGGACCCAACACAAATAAGGCCTTTTGCTCGACTGAGAAGTTGTATTTTTGGTTTTAATTAATTAAACCAATATAAATATTAAGTTATGACCGATATTTGAAAGAAACTGCTTATCGAATTGGACAATACACTCTGAATAAGGGTTTGATTTTATTACTGCGAGATTAATTTTTACATTTATTTACAAAATAGAGTTTTAGAGATTACTGGAATATTCGAATATTTACATTTACAAATATACTTGTTATATCCAAAACTGTGATAAAACACCAAATCAGCTTCAAATAAATTTGGACAATGGTGAATTGAAAACGATAAACTATACATACCCTTCTATTTGATACAAAATTGTTTCTAACATAGTGTTGTTGAATACCGAAATCAAAAAGCGAAATGGCTGGATAAGTAGGGAACTTGGGTAAAAAACATGAAGGTAAAAAACTGACAAATTGTAACATTTAAATTCAACAATATTTCGCCCTAGACAAAAAATGATTATAGGTTTTAAAGTCTCCTGTCAATAATTAAAAAAAAAACTATGGGATAAGCAGGTTGGCATAATACCTTTTTTTTACAATCAAATGTATATCTGTGCTCTACACTTCATGTTAGAAATCATAGGTAAAATAACGTTATTTTCAGTATAAAATTATAGTAAGATTTTGCGTATTATTTATTTTGGTAAATGAGTGTTAAACCTGAGACGGTTCTGTCGCAACATAAAAAAAGCGTCAAAGAAAAAAAGAGAATACTGTCCCTGATGTCATTTTGACGTAATTGAATCAAAAGTATAATTTGGCATGACATTATTTCGCCTCGCTTTGCGCCCAACATTCCGCAAATCGCACAGTAATATTCCCCGGGAACGTTCCGTGAAGGATTTCGTAAAAAGAATACGGCGTAAAACGTAAAAGGACTATTATTACTGTCGGTGAATACGGGAGTCAATTTATTTTCCGCGTAACGCAACGTAAGTTGAGCACACTCGCTTTATTTTTATTCCTCGCTTCGAATGTATTCGTAAATAAGGTTTTTGGTGATTGGTAGATTGGTGCCAGAAATAACGAACGCATTTTCTTAATAATAAATGGATTACTTTTATAGCGCCGTTTTTGTGGGAAGATCACCTCAAGGGCGCTTTACAAATTAATTCATCTAACCTATAATTTATCACTTAAGCTTATAACTAATAACTTACAGTTAAGATTTATTACTAATGGCTTACAACTAATATTTTCAACTAGTGACTTACAATAAGGACTTATGGCTTGTAACTTACCACTGAGTATAACTTATAACTAGTAACTTACATCTAAGATTTCATTATTATTACTTCATCACCTCTTCATTATTGCTCCACATTTGCATTACTGTTCAACTATTCTTTTCTTGTGTAACGACAAATAATAGAACAAGTTTCAAATTCTTAACATCATTCTTAGTGTAAAATATTAGTGAGACCCATTCTGACACAACTGATATCGAAGTAATGTCAGATAACTGAAAAAGACGACGTACATTTTGAGAAAAAGTAGAAGAGCTATTTCTACAGGAAGCATAAAATAAAATATGTACATATCTTGCAATTATCGGAAACCAAAAAAATACCCACATACAACAAAATATTGCATTTCCGTTGACTAATCAATTGTTTTAAGAAAGCTCTTTCAGCTTCAAGAAAGTGTTAGAAGGAATTTGGTCCACTTTTTTTTCATTATCATGTCGTCGTTATAAAGGCAAAAAGGCTAAAGCGCCATTTTGGGAAGCTTATAACAGAGCACGTTCAAGTTTTTGTTTGTTTTACAATAAAATTTATAAGTCTTCGGTAGCTGGTTGGATTTTGAAAAAAAAGTTAAATCAGGTAACTGAATGCTCTCACTGAATTACCTGAAGTGACAAAAAGCTTAAAAAAGCCTAAAAATTCCCAAAGTTGTGTCATTTGAGTCAAGCCTTCTCTCAAATGGTAAATATATTTTAGATGGCTGAAGGGCCACAAAAGTCTTCAGAATCCAACGAGAGTCAGAGCTTTCGACGCAGAAAGAAAAACTGATCAAATCTGCATATTTTACTATTTTTGACCAAAATGTCGCTAAAGCTCTTTTGCTTTTCTGGCGACGATATTTTTTCCGTACCATGAACACCAAGTTTACAATGAAAATTTTACCGGTATGTTTTACATTAGAACAAGTATTTTGTGATCTGGGTAAGTGAGCATTGCTGTTATAACATGAAAACAAAAAAGGTATTAATCGAATCTATTATTAAGTTAATTGATCTTGACAAAAGAGTATTTAAAAAAAAATGGTTTAAAAATTACCATGTTAAAAATATGGATATCCAAAAAGAAAGCAAGGCTGATGTAAGCATAATGAATAGGATTAACAAAGGGACACATACATGGTTTGAGCATGTAGAGCGATTGAACAAAGAAAGGAGTCTGAAAATAATATATGATACATAAGTGAACATAAGAAGAAGTCGGAGACGCCCGAGAAAGACATGGCACGATTGAGTGAATCAAATACTTGAATCAAAATAACAGAAGAGTATGTATGAGATGAATTATGAATGTGAATGAAGCAAAGAGTGTGTGCCAAGACGTTAAAAAAGACAAGAGTTGTATGGCGGTCTGTCCTTTTTGTCTACCCCTTTGGAGAAACGGCGTGATCGTTAGTTAGTTAATAAATGTACATCCGTCTTACTTATTAGATTCTTACGTGCGCCGGTTTAACGTAGCTATATAACTGGGCGTAAAGCCTAGCTTAAATTTACCTACGCCGTGATTATAAGGCAAGTTTTGAACTGTTTTGACCTTACGCGCCTCGTTATACTTACGAGGTTCGTCTGTTTAAGAAGAGACTTTTTGTAACGTAAATCTGTAAAATGCCAGTGCTTAAACAACGAAAAGTATTTTACGAATAAAAATTCTTCTGGACAGTCAAAAGTATGCCCTATTCCATAATATTTTGGTTTCGTGAGGAATACAGAATAATTGGAAGGAAAACAAGAATACATTTTTAGAATTCGGCAATTTAAATGTATTATAATTTCAAAAATTTTTTAGTATCTCAACCTTTTCCCCTAAAATAACAAGCTGAATTCTTCAATTTGAGCGTCATAACCTCTGAATTCTCTTTTTCGTGTAACAAGAAACCGTGCACCATCCCGAAACGTAAATTAAATTTTGTTTTCCGAGAATTCGGCTGTCAAAGAAATTATTTCCTAGAAATATTGTTCGTAATTCCATCTGGAAACATCCTCCAATACAGGTGATAATTAAATTAAGGGCAAGATTGAAATGCTCCGAGGTTTTGGTTTCTTGTCCAAGTTGTTGCGTAAACTTATAAATGAATTAAGGTTAGGGGTTAACATTTTTGGCTTTGTAACTTTAATTCGTAATTTAATACTTTTGTTCTTCGCTAGATTGTAATCTGTTGTTTTGAAATTACAAATATTAAGCTGAATTCAGAAAAGGAATTTTTAACAAGCTTTGTATATTTGGTTCCTTCAGATTCAATCACATTTCTAAGCCTTTTATTAAATTAAAACTTTCTCTCCGGGTAAACCATTTCTCGTAATTTTTATTTGAATTTTAAATAAAAGTTACGCAAATTTAAATTTGAAATCGCAAAAATTTTTTTGTACACCTTAAATTTTCTTTAAGCCTAGCGATAATCGAAAGCATTGAGCAGATTAAAGATAAATCTATTTAAATTTAGAAGGTGGTTTCATCCCTATGTGTGAGAGAGTAAGTATATTCCTAGCATCCCTTCTCAGATGACAAAGCTGTTCCAGATAACGATGTGAAATATCACCCAGCCCCTTTGCAGTGCGCATAAGGAGATAGCTCCAATTATCAAGAAATATGTTACTTGCAAATGCTCATTTGCAAAGTTAAGGGAAATTTCCTCCCGGTGAATATGGAACTATTTCCTACCTTTTGTTTCGTAACTATCGTTATGATTTAGTGTATTTACAGTACCGTAGTAGTATTGTATTTCTTATGGAAAAAAAATATACATTAAGGCAGATACGTAGTAACATTTCAGCTCGGCTTTAAAATGTTTATTTAAGGGATGTGTATTTTTTATAAAACTCCTTCTGTCATTTGATGTTATTTGATAATATCTTACTTCAAAATAACATAAAGACTGGCCTATCAAGTTTCGAACTTAATAATGATGAAGAAAAATAAGAAACTTGCATTATATTAAATATTTCACTTTTAAGCCAATTATGTGTGAAATTAAAAAAAAAATGTAACTGAACAACCATAAGAAACTATTGCGTTTTAGGAAATAAGTAAAAAATATTAAAGTGCGTGTTATTGTTATTTATCATACGTGGTCGTCAAAATGAAATTTTTCTCTTTTACGTGTTTGGATTCTTTGGGAGATTGTATATCACAATTAGTTTTAATCTAGAATAGTTAAATTACTCCACCATTCTTCAAGAGATGGTTTGTTTTTTTTTGTCTCCGACCAGCATTTACTAATTTTTTTCCTGCATTCTTAAGGTATTTCACATGACTTATTTTCCATTGCATGTGTAAAGGGTTTTGGTTTGCAACCCTGTAGACAATGAGTTCGTATTGAAGGTATGCAGAAGGCTGTAAAGCGGTGGATGCTCCAATAAATAAAGAATAATAATATGCATATGGAAATTGAACACTCTCTTCATGTATTTATTTTCTCGTGGAGAGTTTATGAGTCACTGTACACTGCATGCAATGTCCTAGTTAGTAATAACTGGGCAATAAATTGGCGACTGAAAATGTAATAATTTATCCGCAAATGTATTTAAAATCCTCTCCGATATAAAATCCATCATTAACATTCCTGAGTTTAATGACCCGCTTTGCTATCCATTAGTACGTAATGCCTTTTGTAGTGAATTAATCATTGTTAAACGTACTTAATACGGTATTTTCTACACGGGCTCTATCTGGGTGGCCTAGTTAACTCCCAGCGCAAGGGTTGATAAGTACTACCATTCGATGTCCCGAGGGAGACCTAATATCCACAAACGAACATTGTTCCTTAAATAGTTGTGTTCCTGCTAATGAAATTACCCCTCAGATGGCAGACGGAACCTTACAACACTCAACTAACAAAGCATCTTCTTTCAGAACTTTACAGACGTGAAAAATTATAGAACTGTCTGAATAAATAATGTTCCATGCGAACTAATTTATCCGGCTTAGGCTGAAATAAACAATATAATTTCATTGTCCGAACGTACGCAAGTACGAGTCTGACATTTTCATTATCAAATTATAAAACTCATCTTTTCAAATACAGACAAGCTATAAAGTACCTCACTATAATATAATCTGGCAGACATTATTCTCTATGTCGAATGGGTAAATTAAAGCAAAAAACATATTTCTTGGCAAGTCAAGTTACATCCCGTGATTTTTCACGGGTAGCATATAATATTAAATTATAAAAAGCGAAATAGCGTAATAGTGTTTGCATATGTTTAGGTTAATCGAATACATTATTAAAAAATAAAATAAAGTGAATTTTCTCAACTCGGCTTGGAATATCCTCTTTTTTGCAAATTTCTTCACCAAGTCAAAGTTTTCCCAATCCGGTCAAAAAGCATCACCACTTGAGATTCGAGTTTTTTTCTTTGTCATAATTTATAAGAATCTTATAATAAATTTAAATCCCATGATAACAGATTTTTCTTTTAAGCCTCTTAACTGAGTTGTATAAAATATATTATGCGCTAGCAAAGTGCTGAAGAACACGTTGTAAAAATTTTGGTATTTCTATTTTCATAATTTAACATGTTCGTGTGTCTGTTTTGTTCACCACCCCATTGAAATATTCTCAAATTTAATAAACTTAATTAAAAACTTATTGAAATAAGCCATGATAGCCAACTGATATTTTTTGTCTTCTTCAAATTTGATTATTCGCATCAAATTCAAATTAAACCAAGTGAAATCTTTGAATTGTATGTTGTGACATCTGCATACGACGTCGTTTAAAATTTTCGTTTGTTTGGCAATCACATTACTATCATGTTATTGTATATACCAAGTTTCAGTTAGATAATTATAAAGTGTTGTCTATAGCAAAATAATTTATAAGCCTTAATATTGCCTACACCGTACATGTTTTTTCGCAATATTTGACGCTTTGTATGTTAATATTTTGTTTGTGTTTCATACAAACAAATAATACATGATGGATCCTCACCTTCAACTTGACAACCTCCGTTGCCGAGTCGTTAGGATCCTAGCCTACAAATTTGAAGGTTGCGGGTTTGAATTTCATTTAGGATACAACATTTTATTATTTTGTAATATATTTTTAGCACATTCCAGAGTAGTAAGAACTGTCCGTATTGCCCTGGTGAAAGACAACCATTCAGAGTTGACACGCTGCTTGATATGGAATTAACTGTATTTAGTGATTAGGTCTGAAAAAGACATGTACTCCTACCCAACCATTCTCTTCCCCATATCTTTCCCTTTAGCTTTAAAACATACCTGAATTAGAGATGCCATAGTCTCATTTGTTTCGGATAGTAGGGAGCTATTGGGAGTCTTGTGTGATAAAACATAATTTAAAAAATAATAATATCATAAGGGGATATTTTTTATTTTAATAAATTGTTAAACAAATATTTAAATACCTCTCAAAGTAACCTACAACCTTGTACGGAGGTTTTTTTAAATGCCTCTAAAGCCTGAAATTAAAGTGCTTGAAAGTGCGTAATATAATTCTCCTTAAGTCCTGTTACCAATTTCGCGGTTGGTTTACTAACCGAGTTATGTTTTGTACAAAAAGCCTTTAAACTTAATGACCTTGCATACAATTATATAACATTTATATTTAAATGCGGCGCCGACTCTTGCCTAATAGGTTTTTATAATCATAAAAACTGAAATTAAGCAACGTAATCGGGGAAGCCTTAATTCAGGTCACTTGTATGATAAAAGTTGTAATAAAAGTACTGAAAAACTACATACATTTTTAAAATACTAGGTATTTTAAATAACTGTTATTCATTCATTGAACTGAAACCTTTGTCAGCATCAACATAAAAGGTTGTTCAACAATCACAAAGATTATCAATTCATACTCCCACTCGATGGGTTTAGTATACTATTGAACTTTACGAATACATTATACGTACATAATAATTTTGGGGTTTTTTGTTAAAATGCTCACTTAAATTTGATATGGCAAAAAGTAGTAAGAAGTTACAAGAACGTAAGAGGTATCAAAAAATACGTTATGATTTAAAAAAAAAACAAAGCCTGGCTCGCCCTCCACTCTTTTCTTGCCTTGTCTTTTAAACTAGAAAAAGAGTTGAAATATTTTTTTTTTTTTCGTTTAATAATAATCGTCATTTTTTAACCAACGATTCTTGTAACCGATGATGGCCTGCGTGGTCAAGTGGTAAGACGCTAGACTAAAAACTCAAACCCGGCCTGCACAAATAAATTTTATTTATTTAATATGTGCTATAACACATTTAATTTATTAAAAAAAGTATATTTGCGGCACGTTGTAGAGTGGTAGACCCTCTATGTATCGCCTTGGTGAACGACCACCATTCAGAAATGTAAGGTTGCTTTATATGGCTTTTGTAGTGTTTAGTGACCAGATCTGAATTGTCAGGTACTTCCCAACCTTTCTCTTCCCTATCTCTTTCTATTTGCCACTACCTCTAACCTCACAACATACCCCAATTAGAGATTCCATAGTCTTACTGGCTCCAGACGAATTGGGAGAAGTTGAGACTCTTGTGCGATATTCACCACGAAAATAAATAAATAAACTATTTTAATATAAGCTAACTGTTCATTCTATGCACCAATTTAAAGCCAATCTTTTTATTTAATTCATATACTGTTTGTCTTTATATGTTAAGTTATATTTGAGTTTAGTAAATTTGAAAATTAGATATTTATTTTCATTGTCTAAAATGGAAGCTTAGTACGAAGAAAACCAGACAATGTCAAAAGCCATTGAGATGTTTAAAGCTACCGTCAACAATGTAAGTTGTGTTGTAATACGTGAAAAAGCAAAATTCCTATTACGCCGCAGTAACTTGATGTACCCACTCAGCCAATTAACTTTTATGGCCGATGCAAAAGAAGCTTTTTCCCCAAAATATTGAATAAATTTCAGGAATTATACGTTCTTGGTACTTGTATCCTCGTGATTTTAAATTAAAACCGAAATTAGAAAGCAACCCAGATAAAACGACTTTCTCTTGCTTTTAATTAATCATCTTTTTGCCATTACTTGTTTGATTCGCAATTCAACTGAAATGTTATTTAACGAAAAATCCCTAGATTTCAGGTAATTCTGGAATTTAATCAATTCAAATATGCTTTCTGCAAAACGTAATTCGATATTTTGGTTTGACAAACAAAGTCTTTCAAAAATTAAATAAAATGTAGCTCAAAGAAAATTTACAAAAAAAAAAAAAATATTAGCCACAAACTATGGGGTTTTATCTAGTAGAAAATAATATATTTGATTACATTTTTTAACATTTTGGTACTTTTAAATTGCTTCTTTAAAAAATAAGGTTATTTTCGTAAGGTAAATATTTATGTCTTTTATTAATACGTTTCAAGGATTCTGTAAAATTTTATTTGGGATTATCTTTTATTCTGTGAAATAGCAACATTTTTTTTAAAGAAATGAAAAAATAACTTTGTATAAAACCTTCAATTTATATTAATTTTTAAGACAGACTGGTTTTGCTTAGCCTAGGCATCATTGAGGTAAAAAATTAAACTAAACAAAAAATACAAAGTTTGCGGTTATATATACATACAAAGAGAGAACAAATTATGAAATAAAATAACAAAACTATTAGAAAACAATAGAATAACATTTAAATTATAACAAAGGAACATAGAGAAAGATACAGATAATATGAATTAAAAGAACCAACGTCAACTGAGAAGGTGATCAAAGAATAATGATTATTTTTTTTGAGTTTACAGGAAATATACCTAATATTGGACTTTTGGACAAATTTACCTGATCATTAAGAATATTACTATTAATTTTAATGGCTTAGTGCTTCTAAATGATTTAATCTAATACCATGATCATCATGCTTAGGCTAAGCGAAACTGGTCGGCCATAAAAAATAAAATAATATTCGTTTTACTTAAGTTATTTTTTAATTTACTTAAATATGTAAAACCACAAAGTGATTGCTTTCTACGAAAACATATCATTTATTGTATTATTTTACTTGAACATATTTTTATATTGGTTGATAAAAGGCATACGCCTGTGTTGGGATAACAATTTAAAATAATCCTTAATGACACGGTTTTGAATAGTTTTGGTTATGTTATATGAGTAGATCTGGATTTCTATGTTTTCTCAAATATCATGTGTATCTTTGTCTTTCGCATTTGTCAATCCATTTCTGACATGGAACATTCCTAACGCAGGGTAATTTAGGGTGCCGGTCCGAATGAGGTAGTTACTAACCTTGTCAACGAACCAAAGTGTTCACCAGTGCAGCATCAAACGCCTGGGCAGTTTTAGCTAAAATCGTTTTAGCAAGCACACGTAGAACATTCAAATGTACAACTAATTATTATTATTTTGTTGATGCATCAAAAAGCTGATTTTCTTTCCAGTAAAATTATTTTTCCCTTAAGTTGATGCCACGTTTTCGCGACTGGAATATGGCTCCTGGTGAATTTTTCTTAAATGTTGGCTTAAAGAGCCTTTCAGATGTATTTTTAAGGCGTATAATTGCATTCTATGGTGTAGTCGTAAAATACTTGTCTTTTCATAATTTGTTTTTGGTTTTTCTTTTACATTCCAAACTCATTTTTTAAATATAATAAATATTTATTAAACATTGTAATAACATTTCTTTAAAACTTTATTCCACTATTTTTTATTTAAGACCTGGCCGGTTTCACCTTGTGACGGGCATCTTCAGACTGGTACAATTTTACGTAAGTCTATGGAGTATATACTATTAGGTCCGGAAGGGATGGATATTGATATTCATAGTGAATCATCTGTGAATTTTAGTTTTATGGCTGACAGAGGTGGCGTTACCATAACCTTAAAAAAATACATTCGGGTAGTTTTATTACCCTCTGGGAGACAGATTTACACGGGGTGCGTTATAGTATATATTCCATAAACTTACTTAAAATTGTACCAGTCTGAAGATGCCTGTCATAAGGTGAAACCGGTCAGGTCTTAAATAAAAAAATAGTGGAAAAAAGTAAAATATAAATAAAAAAATTATATTATTAAAATGGACATATGTTCCACCACAAATTAACAGTTTCAAAATTAGAAATAATATTTATTAACCCCCAATCACATTACTAAGAAATAATAATTTTACAATATCTATTTCATAAAATGCAGTTATAGTAAGTGTTATTATTTCAAAACATAAATATGAAGGTATCAGCTCACAAAACAAATAAAAAAGTAGTATTTTTGAATACGGCAAAATAAAGAAAAATACGTCGATGCAGATCGTTACAAAAATCAAAATGTGTTCGAACCGTTGAGATTTATTAAAATTGTCAATTTGTAAATAAATCACAGCAAAGTATTATAAATCAAAGGTATAAAAAAATGTTTTCAATCTCTCCTCAAAAGAATAATTACTAATTATAATTTTATAACAAAATCCACGTAGCGTTCGCAGAGACATATCATTAATTATTAACGCTACTCGTGCAGTTGGCTTTGAGCGGTTTGTCAGTGTGAGCTTTACCGGCTACTTTTGGTTAGTTTACCTGTTCACCGTGAGGTGGCGGTGGGCGCAGGGGCTGTTTGATTTGCGGCTATCCCACCCCTATATTCCCTTTCCTCATCTGCGCAAGTGGAGGATGGCGTGGCTTCCTTTGACCGGATGCGGCTCTATCATTTGGAAAACGGGGACCAAATTATTGCAAATTTGCAGGAAATAATTTTAGAGGGAAGACCATCACAGGAGAACGGTGTTCGGCGCCTCAATAGAGCTATTTGAGCTGTACTTATATTAAACACGAGTGAAAACACTAATAAGATTAAATTCAGTTGTCAGAATCATGTCTCGTCACAAGGTGAATCTTTGTACCGAAGTTGGGTAACCATCTTTATTCTGGAATGTGAGAGGGTCAATGCAATCTCACAGATCTACATACAGAAAACAGAAATAAAATAGCATTATTGGGAGGGAAAAATAATTACCTCGCAAACGATAGGTTGTACCGAAATTAAAAAGTTATATATTCAAATAAGTTGATGTTAAGAGAGAGATATATTTTTTTAAACATTATTTAAATTAGATGTGGAAAGAGAAACAAAAGTCGATACGAAAAAGAGTAATGGTACGGGTTGTAGAGAATATTACTAATTTTACGGATTGCAACGATATAATGAATATATTCCATGCTAAGTAAGGGTTTTACATAGGTTAAATTTATTTGCTATGTTTCGTTTTTAGAATTTCAATTTTTACTGAAAAGATAATCGAGACATTTTAGATGGTTATTTTATATTTGATATTTTTCCTGTATTTCTTACAATATTATGGTTGATATAATTGAAATGCTAATTAGTTTTAAGCATCAGGTGCTGAATAGTTAAATCATATATTTGATTTCGATACTCAAATGCGTATCGTGTCGTCGCTTCGTGAAACTAGTTTGATGCCAAGTTTAACTTCGATACCCTCAAACTATTGAAAACTTTCACATTCTCCTTCTAATAAACTCGCAGCATCTGCCTCTCCAGCGACTCGCATCAGCTATTTCATAACCCGTACAAGTATAACACATTCCACGCCTTTGTGGCCTGCCTGACCGCTCCATTATGTCGGGTCATGCATTCACAGGGTACGAAATAATAGCTGAATTCGAGCAGAAATTTAAATTGTAGAAATATGTTTTCAATTTTATTTAAATTTTCTTGAATCTTTAGACTTAAATACATTTTGAAAAGTACTAAGCTATTGAAAAAATAATGACAACAACTACTGAAAAATATTATTTAAGGAACTATATATAAATCACTTTGATAAAACCACTTGTTCTTTTTATATGAATATGTCGCCTAAGCTTCTAGGTTATACAGTGAGTTTTATTATTAAAAAAACTCTTAGGTTGTTATGCCCCTAATTTTTTAACCAATTAATGCGAAATGGTTAAATTTTGCTTACTTATCGTACTGTAGAAATTTTGAACAGTGCCAGGGAATATTTTTGTCTTATTGTGTCGACTGTGGTTAGAGGTGCATTGATGAGGAGATAATCCTTTCTATCCGGTGAGTGGGCTGGCTTTTTGCTACAAAAAAGTGTGAAAAAGCGGAAACCAAATGCAATCATGATATGGATATAAAACGATTTTGATCATTTAAACAACATATTATAATGGTAACTCTTTATACTCGTATGTACTCATGTGAAATTACGGAAAATTGAAGAAAAAATACACAATGTAAAAATTCCTTTCCGTAAATACAATAGAAATGAGATCCCAGAGGCGTATGCCGAGCAAAATCACGTTTTTAGTAACATAATAATTTTACTTTAAAAAAAGTGTGCAACGATTACGTATTATGTCCTTATGTATAAATAACTTAGGAACATACAAATATATTTTTTTATATATATATAAGAAATAAATAAACTAAAAATATGAACATTAAATAAATAAAAAAATATTAAAACCAAATGTTTCCAAAGCTAAAAATTACTCTCCAAATATAAACCTGACTTTTCTTTTGAGATTCAAAACATTTTCCTTTACCTTTAAATTGGTTGGTAGTTCTTGGAAGATCTTCACCGCTTTATGTAGAAATGAATTCTGAGATTTTATTTCTTTCTAAAAGGAAGACTTATTTAGTTTTTTTTTGTTGACTGAATAAAAAGACTTGGAAAATAGTGAGACCGCTATTGCTTACCGAAGAAAAGTAAATGAAAAGTATGGTTACCATAAGTAAATTTTAGAACCGAGAGGACATGCAGGCACAATCAAACGATGTAAATACTTATTTCACAAGTTGGTTAAAAAAGTTACAGGTATGTGCTTTAAATTAATTATAAATTATGCTACGTGCCTCCTTTTCTGACCACTACCGATAGTAAGTTGAATACACAATAAAGTTACGCACGTGTGACATGCAATATTAAGCCAATCTATAACTTTCAGATACGTCTTCACATAGTACAAATATCATTTTTCTAGATCGACTTTAAAATTTATTAAGACAAATCGCACTTGCCCATTTAAAATTTATTACACATTGAACATAACAGACAGAATTATTATTTTCGCCCTATTTCTATTGTATAAAACATAGCAAAAATATGTGAAAAAACAAATTACCTTGATAATATATAATGCTCTTGACTCGGGAAATAAATGTTTAAGTATATTCATAGACTTAAGAAAAGCATTTGGTAGTATATGTCATAGGAAGCTAATCAAAAAATTAGAAAGTATAGGTATTCAAGGAATAGTTAAAGAATGGTTCAAATGTTATCTTTTTGAGCGACACCAACACGTAAAAATTAACAATCATTTTAGCCAACCCACTTTTTCAGAATTTAGAATCTCTCAAGGAACAGTCTTAGGTCCTTATCTTATTTATCATTTATGTAAATGAAATGCTTTCAATTCCAAAAATAGAAACAAATATTTTCTTTGCGGATGACACAGTCTTAATTCTAGAAGAAAACACTTGGGAAGAAGCGTACCGAAGTACGAACGTAGAAATAAACAAACTTAAAGAATGGCTTGACGATAAATATCTACCCTTAAACTCGGACAAAACTTACTTTATGACATTTACACTATCTGACAAAAACATTCCAACGGTACATCCCAATATTATTATATATAACTCTTGTAAAAAAATACCTGAAAATTGCAAATCTTATAATTGCTCTACACTGACTAAAAAGGAACAAATCAAAAATCAAGGTATTACTATAAACCATCATATGAAGTAGACTGAGCACATTACACGCACTGTAAAAAGAATACGTACACTTTTTAAACTTTATTACATTTTCCGAAAATTAAGAACCATTTTACAAAAACCTTTATTACTAAAGACTACGCACTGGCCCAATCAATTCTGCAATACCGAATAATAGACTAGGGAGGTGCATATAAAACTAACTTAGTCCCACTAGAAAAGAAGACTAATAAAAATAATTCTAAAAAGGCCATTAGATTACTCTACTGACGAATTATTTACAGAATTCAAAGATTTAGATTTGAAAAAAATATATATAAAAAATGCTTTACTTCAAATCCACAAAGAAAAAAGCAATTTGGATTCAGTAAGCACCATACCAAGAACATTAGGCTAAATAATTACCCCGAAACTCAATACAACAACAGCACAACATCACTATTCCTACTCAGCAATTAAAATTTTCAACAAACTTCCTAAAGACATAATAGATGTAAGCAACTACGAAATATTTAAAAAAACTCAAAGTACACTTTTCAATAAAATAACCTAAAATGTATTATATTCATATGATATATTGATTTTTAATCATAAAAAAATAATTTCAAGAAATCTATGATAGTACTCCCTCCCTAAGCACAAAATTTTTCTCAATTAGGGAGGTATTTATCATTCACTTGAAACTAAACATTGTATATAAACTGAATTAATATTATACATACTGTAAGTAATAAGTAAAAAAAATATTTTTGTTCAATTAATTAAATAAAAAATAAAAAGAATTTTAATGATGTCATAGATAAAACCCTTTTGAATGCCACATAATATAATATTTTTAAAACTATCCGTGTGTATTTTTCTTCGATTTTAATTTTTCTTAAATGTCACAACAAAACTCATTTGAACACACCTAATCTCTTTTCAGGATTGACTTTATTCTGTCTTACTGAGAATATTGTTTTCATAAATTAATTTTAAGTGTGTTCCGAAAATAAATAAAAACACTATTCACATCAGCATGGACTTGATTAGGTGAGATTATTAGGTTTTGGTCAACGAAACTTATTAAGAATTGAAAAGAAACATGTTTCGTAACGTAAAGAGGTAAATTTAAAGTATTTATTCTGCGCCCTGAAAGGAATGGCCTTTGAAGAATCTATTAAAGAATACAGATTTCTTACAGCTAACATCAATCAAACGAAGATACCGTCACGAATCTTAAGTTGTCAACTTTTTCTAGGGCAATTTGTTTTGATTGGTTTCGTGAGGCGAATACCAATTCAATTTTCAAGATTGAGCACGAATTGAAGAAAGAGTAGTGAAAAGCAGTTTAGTTTTAATTCATTTAGTTTTCAGGAGAAAATTGAAGAGTTATATAAATGTCAATTTACTAAGGGTGAAGTTTTGTTTTACAGAGAAATACTAAAAATTCTTAAGAAAATACCAATTTGTTTGTTTGTCAAGGGATTACTTTTACATCCGCTTTTCAATAGGAAGCACATATCGAATACAATTTGCAAAAAAAAAATCTGAATCTTTTAAAATGTAATTTTTTCGAAGGAAGCTTAAATTTGGGGGTGTGACATTGTATATTAAATAAAACAATAAACTTTGTAAAACACCACTTTATTAGAGTTAATCACCAACCAGGTTTCGCTTTTCTGCTTCTTCTTCAGGGCTTTTACATTTTGGATGTAAAAGCCCTGAAGAAGCTTGAGAAAATCGAAACCTGGTTGGTGATTAACTCTAATAAAGTGGTGTTTTACAAAGTTTATTGTTTTATTTAATATACTTATAAAATGTAATTGAAAAGAGACAATAATTACCCACTCGATGAGAAAATTACTAATTACAATCTGATTTTGTTCCACAATTAGTGTTATTATTAAAATCACAATAGTTATAAAATATTTTTATATAAAGTTGTCATATGCTTACAACCTTTTTTTCATAGCCACTGTCTAATTTATGTTTTTGCGTTCAATTCCAGAAGACCCAGTGAAGCAAATAAACCCATGAAAAAAATAAAGTAGTTTTTCACCATAAATATAAGGACTCTAGCTATCTATATTGGATATTAATCCAGGCTGTGCCACTTATTTTACTGCGGACATCAACGAATGAATATTTTTAAAAAGATTTTCAAAAGAAACACAATTTATTTGTGAAAACCACATAAACTGAAACTGCCAAATCAAATAAAACCCTAATTGAATAAATTAAAAAACAAACTAGTGTTGGACATTATTGTGCTTTGAAACAACACGTTTTTATTTTTGGTGTTGGTAACAGCTTAAACTGACTTTAAAAATGATAAAAAGAATATTTTTTGATAATTTGTTCAACATCCTATGTTACAATATTAACCATTACTTTCCGGTGCCGTTAATCGAGTTGGCATTCATTTAATTTATTTAATTAAACAAAACACACAGCTCATATTTGAAGTATTTCTGCGTTGTGCATTTGCGTTATGGGTGAAAACATTATAAAATGCTACAGAAACAAATATTTTGCTGAGATATCGGGCATGAATTTGTCAAAACACATATGTGCGCGCGTTGCCAAGTGAATATTCGAGTAAAGCTTCGTCCAGATACCTCGTAGTGTGCGTTAAATGACATAAACAAGTGCGAACAAGCTTTGAGTAATATTTTAATATTAATAGAACAGATTTTCATGGTAAAAAATGCTTTGATACAATTTGTTTTTTCTTTTTTAATACACTTGTAATAATTGTTTGTTATTTGTGAACTGCATCGAATGGTAGTCTAGCTTAGCGCTTGCGGTATGTGGTCAGAGCTACTGCCACCTATTGCGTTGTCACTGTTGTCAGTAGAATGCCAATTACTACCGATGGGAAAAACTGAACCCTTCACGGTTAACGCTTCAATTGAACTAACAGATCAATCGCTCAATTTTCACAGTGGTAAATAGTGTAGGAACTAGGAATTCGAGTGACTGCTACATCATTCGTTTGCGAAATCAGTTCGCAGTTCATACATTGCTTCACGAACTTCACACAAAAACAAAAACTCGGCAATTTGATAGAAGTGTAGAATTGATATACAACAATTGAAGCATTCGCACAGTGAGAAATGTGTGAAGTGTGAATTACCGCCAAATGAAGAAGTTTTTTGTAGTAGTTCGTACAGAGGGGTTACTTCGCTATCGATTACCGGCTTTAACGGATGTCTTATGGGTTTTATGGACAGTTAATGTTTTTTGTTTGTTTCAAGTGCTTATACACAATAATTTATTTGTAAATAAATTTACTAAACTAATGATGATTACAACAAATGATAAATGTAAACTTTTCATATGACTACCACAAATGATAAATGTAAGCTTTTCATACGACTTAAAATCACAAAACTCTAAACGTAAACTGAGTTTATATTGTTGACAGCACAGGAACTCATTGATTTTTCTAGCACCGTAAGAAAAAGGGTCAACTAAAGAACAATAACCATAAAATTGATTGAGAAATCAATTAATTTAAGTTTAATTTATCTAACTAAATCCACTTTAAAGATCCAAGTCCATTTCTCCTCCGGGGAAGTTGGATACATTTTAAACCGCAATATTTCATTAGTCGTTTAGGTTAAGAGATCTCGAGAAATATGAAGCATCTCCCTGGAGATGGTCTGCAATTTGATTAAAGTTATCTTCTGAGAAGATGTGGGTCAACAGATCTCAGTTTGAGCTTTTTTATGCCTCGGCGTCTTAACTTGAAAATTCAAGCCGAAGCGAAGAACGAAATATGTTTGCACGAACGCAATTATAAATAAATTGGAAACCTTGTAAACAGCTGTCGGGATGTGATTTTATTGTGAAAGTCGAGAATTATTATAAGTGATAGATAATTACACAAAAGCTAGATATTTATGACCAGTGTAATGGCTGTCTGGATACCTCAATGCTTATAGCAGTCGCAAAGTGAGTGGAGATCCCAAAGCTTAATTTCTGTCGTGTTAATAGTCGTTTTGCGAACGTCTTTTTATTTATTCATAAGTAATTTCTTTTTGGTTCTTCTATTGTGTTGTGATTTCGAATACCACAATTTTCTAATAGCCAAGATATTTTGGGAAAAAAAAGATCAAGTGAATCAAAATTTCAGTCAAGTCGTATCAAGGGTCAGAATAACAGAATAAGTATTTATAAACGATGTATGATTGTAAATGAAGCAATGAGTGTATTTTTAGTACAGAGGGGTGTGGCGTCTCATTCTTTCTGCACACTCTTGCAGAGAAACTACGCATAACTAGAAGTAGTTATGCAGAAAAGAATCCAACCCCAAAAGATGAAACCGAGAAAAAGGTGTTTGAAAATATGACGATACAAAAGCATTAATATGCGTAATCGGCATTTGTTAAGGGAATATCAGGGTTTTTTTTTTTTTTTTGAGAATTAACATAATTAGGTAATTTAAAATCTATCATTATATTCATTAAAAACACATATTTTTATATTTCCTTTGTTTTCCTAGATTTTTATGTTTTTAAACTTTAATTTAAGTCAAATATTTGCAATGTGCGTTAGCAAAAATTTGAATTACAAAAAAATTAATTGCATTTGGATCTTTTGATTTTTCAGCCGATATAAATTCCGTATTTATCTATAGGAAAACATATTAAACTCGATTTTGGAAAATTGTGGGTTGAACGCTTTCGACATAGCTAAGTTCAATTAAGGCGTGAATAAGAATCTTGTATTTTTTACTTTCGAAAATTTTCATAGTGTTCATTTTTTATAAGTTACATGGAATTTAAAAATGCATCTACGTAAGGTATTCGGTTATTGAAATAATGTATTTGGGAGAGTTATTTCTTCAGTATTAAGAGTAAACAACAAAAAGTAAAATAAAAAATTAAGAAAACCACTAAAAATATTACATTTTACTTAAACGTTTAGGTTAAACTTTTTTTATGATTCTGAAAAAAAAATTATCACTCCCGTTCAGAAATGATAAAAGCTCCAATTTTTTTCTAATAAAAGGTGTTGTAAAGCCATCTTCAGTAGTGATAATCATGTACTTTTAAAAAAATATATAAAGGTTCACAAAATTAATATTGCTACCGAATCCATCAATCATGGATAAGGACGAGCAGTTTAGGGTGTGAAGAGGAAGGAATATATGTATGAAGGTTAAACATCAACGAAATATACGGAAATAGCTCTGCAGTGTTTTTAAATTTTAAGAACTTAGGAAAATAGTTTCACTATCTAATTAGTTGAAGTAATAAGGTTAGGAATTATTTAAAGATAATACAGATTCAGGATTCAACGCAGTACCACTTTACATACATCGTTCTCCGTTTTAGCAGCTGACACTGTCATGTTAAATGAATAATCTAGAGATAATTAACTCTCGTGGTTAAAAAGAATCTACTTTACCCGCTTCCATTTTCAAGAGAATTGGTATCGGTATTTTCATGTTTTTCGAGGAGTTTTTAAGTGCAATTTTCTTTTTATTATTTAATATTAAAATACGACGCGGTATATCATTACAGTGAATATAAAGTATTTAACGCAGAATTCATGAGAGTTAATTTAGGGAAAAAAAAAGATTTATTAATTATAATTACAGTAAATTTGTAAACGTAACTGTGACGTCTTCAGGTCAGTATGTGCATAACGTGCCAATGTTTCATTTTAAAGTATTATTAATTATTACATTAATAAACGATGGAAATATTATTCATATTCTATAAAACTTTGTAACTATTATCAGTAAGGATGGATTGTATTACACAGTGATCCGGTTTTCTTATAACCCAGCAAAATGTAGAGTTTAAGGAAGCTTACCTTGGCCAGTTAACAACCTCCAACGACTTGCGAAGGGTTGAACTTCGGTGCTCCTCTGGAAGGTCCTACACCGAATCCTGAAACGAGATGATAATTATATTCAGATTTTACATGGAAAGTTTGGCGATTGGATAAAGCTCACATTTAATGCGTTTATACTTTGGGGATTGTCGGATTTGGAGTGAATATAGATGGCGCATTATTACAAGTTTAGGCTTCTCTGACTTGTTTTAAGGACGAATCACGTGCAAGTGATTTAGATACCAATGGAGAAAGTGTTTGAAATCTGGTCATTATAGTTCAAATAGAACAAACTGAATTCTTAGTAAGGATTCTTAATAATATAATAAAAATAAATTATTTAAGCCTCAGCACCCAAAATGGCGTTAAAAGTCACTTTTCTGCATTCTGATAGAAGCAATTTTACTTTTTTTTCAACTGTAAATTTTCTATGGGTAGTTAGAAAAATTTCAAGGTCTGTAAATAACTTTTTAAACTAATTTTTAAAAAATTATATACTAAATGTCAAGGTGAATGTTTAAAAAGCAGCGAAGGCATTTAAAAAAAATGCCAAAAAATTCAGTACACATTTCATAAAGAATTGAAAAAGACTACAATATAAAAATTGTATTCACAGAAAACCTTAGACATTTTCCTAACTAACCATATAAAATTAACAAATAAATAATTTTTGTAGTAATGCTTATATTAGAAAATCAGAAAGTGTTTATTTTTGGGTGCTGACCTTTGTAAATAGAGTAAAATCAAGAAACAAAGTTTCCTTAAATATAAATGGAAAATCAATTTTCGTGATATTGATTAGTTTTATATTATTGTTGTACATGATTATACATTTGTTATTTTTTTAAATATTTTAGCTTTAATCTCCGGTTTCACTCAAGATTCTTTTTTTTTCTTTCTTAATGTGAAGTCTTATTATGACAGTTAATAAGACAAGACTTGATAAGAATAAAAAAATGAATCTCCATAGCCCACGTAACGATTTCTATAATGAAAAGCTATGCATAACTTAACAATTTTAAAGTTTTTTTACTGCTAACGACAAATTGATTTTCAACCTTGTTACGATGTAATGCCTTCCCGAGTATCAAAAAGTGTAGAATCTTTATACAGCTTTAATTATAGCGTTCGTATATTCACTGGTATTTTTTTCGGTAACGTTTTTTAAGCTTCGTGTAAAAATTGACCTAAATTGTGTTAATTTTTTCATTTCGCCAAATAAACAAAACACTTCTACCTTTACCACTGAATAAACCAGGTTCACATCTTAAAGCAATTCCACCGCATTCGGTGGGCTTCTATCCCACTTTGTTCATCCCGCCCGCAGCACTAAAACAAACATCAAAACCGTTTGTGGGCGCTGTAAAATATTAATTTCTCCAAATATTTGTCATGCACCACTTCCGAGAGGTGTTAAGTTTACGCGAATTTTAACCACCGTCAGTTAACCCGAAGGCAGGAATAAACCTGCGTGACCCCATAACAAACAATAGTTTTAGGCCACTGAAGTGATACACCGAAATAAGGGTGTAGTGGGCATGTCCGTGCGTCCGAAAAAAGTTCAATATTTCCTTACTTCTGATGAAGTAGAGCAAACATTTAAAAAATCAAAACCATTTCTTCAACAAGTGATACATTTCATTTGTCTGTCCAGGGCCAAAATATCGAAAGGACTTATAATAATAATACTTGGCTAATTTATAGCGCCATTTTTGTGAAATATCTAATATACCTCTAAGGCGTTTTACAAAACTTAAAAGCTATGGCTAAATTTACCATTAAACCGTTCAAATACACATAGCTATATTCAAAATTACCTTATTGATATTTAAGTATTAGTTATTTACATTTGTCACGGGCTGTGGGAAATTGCCAAACTTTTTATTCAGCAGCAGATAGAGGATTGAAGAGCGTGGATCATTGCATGGAAATATATTATTTACACTGGTGAGTTTAGATACTGACGGGTTAGCTTAACTGTGTTCATTAGGGATATTCTGTTATTTATGGATAAGATTTTCTGAAAATATGAGTTTTGAGTTTAGTTTCTGAACTCTGTCGAGTCTTTTATTATTCTCAGATAAAGTGGCAGTCTATTCCAGGCTTTAAAACCTGACACTCCTGCAGCATGCTTCCGAACTTGGTGTCTGGTGTGCACTTTGGTTCCTTCAACCTTCCGATAGCCGATGACATTGCCGATCTATGGGTTGAATGTGGCGAATTAGGAATCTTTAAGAATACACAATTACGATAAATAAGCCGGAGCCATTCCGTTAATTTATTTAAATACCATCCAGCAAAGCTTGGACTGGGTTCTGTAGGGACATTTAAACCGGTGAAGATTTTTAGGTGTTGTTTGATTGGCGACAGCCGTTTACTTTCAAATCGGTATATATCACACTTCTAGGGATTATCCGTTCAGTGTTTGAGCTTAAGTTAACGGGAAGTTGGGTTTAAAATGAGCGCAAGCGCACTTGGCAGGAATATTAAAGTGTGGAACAAAGCGCAACCAGCAATTAAAAATTCCACATTTGCGCTCAGAATTCTCGCTGAATTAGGCATGCAATCATTAACGTTTTAGCGAGCTTTGCACTCAGACCTACAGATGTCTCTACTTGTCAGCTATCTGGGGCACTAAGTCACTCTTTCTTCGCGATGTGCATAATAAATCCTAGAGAAAATTTTAATTTCAGCTCACATTTGTTAACGGTATCACGCTTGCTGTCTACATGGAAAAAATTTGAAAAAATATGGGTTGTTAAAAATCTTCACATATTACTTTAGTGTACCATATCCCTGCGTACTCCCTATCCCAGCTGCTTTATAGATCTTAAAGCTATGTTAATTATTTTTTCTCTATTTTATTATGTTGCGACGTATATTTTATTATGTATGGAACGTGCCGCAAATATACTTTATATTATTTCATACAAATTTAGTGTGTCATAACACATATTAATTAAATAAAACGTATTTGCGCACGCCGGGTTTGAATCCATGACCTCTGAATTTGTTTTCGAGCATCTTACCACTCAACTACGGAGGCCGTCAATGGAGGATGATAATTGGTCATTGATTCAATTAAAAAATTCTTCTTCTCGAGGACGGCTATCATCAAAGCAATCTTCTTCCTGTAGTCTGTGGAATGCAACGATTCTGCGAACACTTTTTTTTATTACGGAATACTATCCGCCCTTAAGGTTATATTTCACAAAAATGGCGCTATATAAACTTGCCAAGTATTATCCGTTTACAGGAATAACGCAATCAAGTGCTTACACTTCAAAAGTGGCTATTAAATCAATGGATAGTTTAAAACTATTCCATATCCGCCCTATTTTCAAGATCTTGATTTGTTGGATTAAAAAAAAATTCGCTCTCCTTACAAGAATCCTCAAAAGGTCCTTTAAAAATTAAATTTATTTAAAAAATTAGATTAAATACTTCATGACTCTTAAACCCACTTTTCCCCTCTGCCTACTCAAAATGCCAACCGAATGTTCATATTTCTTAAAGATTATGCATACTACAATAACCTGAAAATCAACAAAAAAAGTCCAACACTTGATGGGTAAGAACTTTACTAAAAACACCCTAAAACTTTGAATTTTGAACTTCCTTATCTTACCCTTCCCCACGTTTTTCCCAACCTCACTTCCTTCAACCTCATAACATACCCCAAATCGGGGATGCTTTTTCGAGCAGTCAGGAGTTGATACAAACGAGAAGCTGGTAGCTACGGGGCTACTTTCAGCATTTAACTGACTTTAAAATTTCAAGTGTAGTCTGGATACTGTTTATGAAGTGACAACTTTTTTTCCGTGTTTTCATAAAAATCAACACGATGATTGTGTTCCACTAATATTTTTCAGTAATCGGTGAGTAATCAATCAATTTTGAGTACTTGTGGTTTAAAAATGTTACATGATTAAAAGCTTCAGATAATAAATGCTTACTCTGGCAAATAAGAGCTCTCCTTCTTTTATGAGGCGAATGATTCGAATGATTAATGATGATTGTTCCACTGACGGAAAAATAATTCACCAAGTTTTTGCTGAATAATTACGGGTAATCAAGCGCTCTTAAATTAATCAAGTCTGATTTAATTGTAGAAAGAAGTAAGCAAGACTTTCCAATTGAATTATACTTCCAGGGAGCGAAATTCAACGAGAAAACCGTGGATTTAGCTCAACGGTGATATTATGTCACCAAATGTTATGCCATTTAAAGTGTTTTTCTTTTGTAATGAAAGTTTCGAGTTCCCACAAATGACGATAATTGTAGGGTCGTTTCATCAAAACCATCATCAAACAACATTTTGTATTTTTTTGAAATGTTTGCCTCGATTTAACCAATGACGAACGTTAGTCAATTGCACGTACTTCTGAACTATAAAGTTTGTTAGTCAAAAGCAAAAGCACACGAAATTCGTACATGTTTATTCATAAAATCAATATGTATCAACAGCTTAAAGCATATATTTATCGAGAGTAAAAATATTTATTTACCTAAATTATTAAGAAAAAAACAAGCTTGGGGCAAAAAAGTGACCCTTTAATTATAATCTATTTTTATCAATTATATATCATTTAATATTTCGACAAAACGTTTTACTAAACACGTATTTCAAATTTTAATTAACACGTGTAACCTAATTATTACACTTCACCTTCTGTTCTGTAACGTAATAATAGAGTAGGGTGAATAATATACTAGTCAACTTAGAGTCTGCTGATTAACATGGTCTACTTCAGAGTTTCTCAAACGAATTTTCTTCACCCTTTTACAATCAAATTGTGTTTAATTTTGTTGGTTAGTAATTTATGTGGGTTTTTTAAGAATGAAAATAAGATATTGACTTTTAAAATAATATCAAGAAGAAGTTACAGAAAATAAAAAGACTTAGGTTGCGATCGAGACGCGAACTCTGAATCTCTACTCTATCCGGGAGTAACGTCTCTGCCAATTGATTAACCGGAACCTTGCGATAAACCGTAATTTGTATCAATCTTATATTTTCTTTTAAAAAAAAAATCCCAATTTCTCTTGATACAAGCGGCCATCTTTGTATTGGTTTGAAAAGCTCTACCTGAGTACAATTGTGTGCCTAAATGATGTCTAGTTTATACAACAATTTTTTTATCCAAATTGATATTAAGGGTCAGCACCTAAGAATGACGCTAATCGTTACTTTGTAGCATTTTAATACAAGCAATACTATAAATGATTTAATGGAAAATTTTCTATGGAAAGTTAGAAAAATATCTAAGGGTTCCAGTGAATAATTTTTTTTTTTTTACTGTAATCGCTTAAGTTCTATTAACAATATACTAAAATGTCAGTAGCAGTTTGAAAACCAGCGAAGGCACTTTTTATACGTTTCACTTGATATTCTAGTATGCATGTCGTTTATAATTTAAAGGTAACTGTTTAAGAATTGTATTGACTTGAAACCTTGGATATTTTCCTAACTACCCGTATAGCATTGACAGATAAATAATAAGTAGTTTTGCTTATAATAGAAAGCCAAAAAGTGCTGGCTTTTAATTCAATTATTAATATCAACATATACAAAAAGTAAATACATAAAAAGTGAACAGCATTTAATTTAATTATTATTTAAATAAAATATTGTCTATTTGCACTTCGTTACAAAGAGAAAAATACCGTCGGTGAGTAACCACTGTACGGATTCGAAATATTACTTGATATATGTGTTTTGTAATGGAATTTTGTTTTCGAGAAATCACCTAAATTTCTTTCTGCACTTGACTTAATTCAACACTACAAAATTTATCAAAATAACTCCCATAGTTTGATTGTTTTCGGTTAGTTGGGATGTGGAATCATCTTAAACCTGCCATCTAAAATATCTGTAAATTGTAGTGTGCATTTAGAAAAAAAAAACTACAAACGGTTCATATGAATCGTTCTTGAGACAATTCATTAATTGTTAAGTGAAAAAAATACTTAAATATCGAGAAATTTCCCTCTTACTGCCCGTTAATGCATTATTGCCCCTACAGCCACCACCGCCCCCCCTCCCATCCCACCATCGCCCCTAGGCACTAATGCTAACTTTGGAAGTCGCTGGTCTACATAATAAAACTATTAAGAAATAGTATGGTACTCGTATATACCTGTAGTTTGCTAAACTACGAGTCGTCCTGTACTCGTTTGTCCAAGTTTCGAATACGACATATTCCACTGATAACAAACATCTCGTTTCAACTATCTGCTACTAACATCGAAGGCTTTTGTTAAGAGAACAATCGAATACTGATTGCCTTTATTATAACTATAACTCGTACGTATTGTTCACGATAAATGATCATTTTAACACAGTAACAGTAGGGTGATGTATTATAAAATCATATATGTTTGAATAACTAAGGAAAACAAACAAAAGTAATGTACGGCATATGATTTAAACGTACATATTAAGTTAGTGAAGCTAAGCTGAAATGTTGTCAAGATTAAAGTATTTCTACCCAAATGCGTTTTACTTTAATAAGCGTGGTTGGTAGCCTTGTATGCAATATCCTCGGCTAGCAGTCGGGCAGATCGAGATCGATTCTCTCATTAATTTCCTCTAGACTGATGAAAAACCGTTCCTTTGAGTTGCTAACTAATTGCTCACAAAGAATACAAACAGGCAGATGTTCGATAGTTCGCTGAATATGACTCTCGGCTAGCAGTCGGAAGGATAATGTTTGATCCCTACAGCGGGAACCGACTTTCTCCCTTTTCACAACTAGTAATGCTTTAGGAAAAGATTTGTATTTATTTGAGATAACTTACGCCGTGATTTATTCAGATTAAGGATGATATTTGGATATAGCCCATGATGAGCAAATAGATAAAAGAAAAAGTTTTAGAAAGACATGGTGCAATCAAGTGAAGCAAATACTTAAGTTAGGTAATGTCAAAAGTTGGAATGATATACGTGTATGTATGAGAATACATATAATGTAGCAAAATGTGAAGCTCTTTTTCTTGTTCTGTCTAAACTTTTTAGTTTATCTTCTACCTACAAACAACGGTAGTAGCTACTTAAATAAGTTTGAAGGTTATTCATTAATTCTTTTCATTTCAAGGTTATTTGTATTTGGTGACCAGAACTGAATAGGCTGGTAATTCTTAACTTTCTTCTTCCCCATCGGTTTTTCTCCTCACTATCTTAGTCTACAACATACTTTAATTGGGGATACCATAGTTCTACTGTCTATAGACGGTTGGAGGCAGTCAAAACTCTTGTGCAGTATTCAAATAAAAAAAAATGTTAATAAATTTACAAGTTTAATCTTTTAGATGTTCTTCACACCTAACATTTTAAATACTGAGCGTGACTTGAAAATTTTGATGAGCAATAAAAAAATATTGAAAGATAAAGTAAAGGCTTAAAACCACTTTCACAAAGAGCTTTTCTCAAATAGTTTTAGCAGTTGAGAAGCCATGTCAGTCAAAGTAAACTTTTTTACAACAATTTATTATCGAATTCCAAATAAATGGTCTGTAAAATAAAGTTCGGTAGAATCCTTTTAGCGAAGAAAAGAGTTAACTTATAAAAGCATTGTTTGTGTAAGCAAACAACAAAAAAAGGTTCTGAAAATAGATCAACAAAGGAATAATACTTGGATCGTTACAGAATTCAAAGAACGAAAAGTGATTTCTGAAACGATATCTTTGTAAATCTCCAACAATTACGTTATAAGCGAACAACCCAGAAATTATGTGTTTGTTTTAAGTACACGTTTCGGTAGAAGAATTTCTTTCATAATAACGAAATGATGGTAATAAGATGTCAAAATGTGAAAACAATTTTCTAGTGAATAGTGGATTTTATGTGAATGCATAAAAAACACTTGAAATATTGCTATCAAAATAAAGCGATAATGGATGGTTGGGCATTAAAATATTTGATTAAAAACACTTTTTAAGTAATATTTTTTTTTCTGACTGAGCTCATTATAGGTAGGAAGGGTAGAGTAAGATAACTCGTACAGCCTATTAAAGCATCACAAAAACTAAAACCTTAGTCTTACTAATCCCATTTTCTTAAACTTACTTATGCTAATGGATTTAAAAAAATAGTTTTTAGTTTCAGAATAAAGTAAAATATTATTTATAGCGATTTTACATCTGCAAAAAAGTAAAAGCAACTTTTGAATGAATTGATAAAACTAAGCACGGAGGGCATCATTAATCAATCAAAGTTGATGATAAAATTCGATGTAAAAGCAGCGATGCTAAGTAAACGGTCTTCTTAGCTTTCTGTTATACCTCATGTGTGAGCTTTGTAACCTTAGAAAAAGCAGCATGGATCTGGGTGCGTTGCAAAAGCGTCTACCGCACGAAAAAAAAGAAAGTTAGAAAAACAGATACTCGGGTTCCCCTGATACAGAAGCGCTTCTTTCACGTTCATGGAAGAGCAAGTAGCCAGCTTCGCGGCACTCTGGAGGAATAGGGTGACAGGGATGAGGCGAAACACACTCTAAAAAGGAATGAGAGAATACTCTCTTAGTGAAATTTTGTCTCCGTCCAGATTTTAGCATGGAAGAATGCTGAAGTACGATATTGGCGCCATCCATCGTATTTTTATATTTTGTTATGTGTTTAATTATTGATGCATTTTATTGTTTCTTATGTTATTAAATGTAAACAATTATAGTGATAAAAATGGAGTATATATCGTATACATATTACTATTTATATTACTCCTTTTTCCTGTGTCAACTGTGGTAAGAGGTGCATAAATGAAGATATAATCTTTTCTACCCGGTGAGCGGACTGCCTTTTACTACTTTAGGGCTTTTTTGTATAGTGAAATTTTGTAAGTTATGTTTTGTGTGCTTATAACAATATTTTATTTAGGCCAACTCACCAAGGTTGGTTGAGAGGAAACAATATGGAATTCGGACGGAGACGAAGAGAATACGGAGGTCCGTAGTGGGCGTCTAGCGGCCAAGGTTAGAAATGGAAGGATTCGGGTTTGAATCTAGTTTGGATTAAAATGTTTTGGCTGAATCTATTATGTGTTTTCGGAGTGGAGATATTTTAAAGCTCGTGTTGATGATGCTTTTCCCGACAAATCAGGGTCTTTTAGTAAAAACGAAATCTCCGAGTCGTGTATGTAGTAAAATTATTCACGATCGTATTACGAATATGGAGATCCGAAAAGAATTCACGGTCGATTCAAACGCAATAAACAAGATAAAGAAAGGAAAAAAAAAAATGATTGGAATATTTAGAACGGATGAACGGAGAAAATATTAGGTATAATAAGAATACATGATGCACAAGCGAATAAAAGTAGTCAGGAATGCCCGAGAAAGATACGGTTTGATCAAGGAAAAAATGTTTTGAGTCAATTCGTGTCAAGAATCGGAATTACTGAAGATTTCATATGAATGTGAATAAAACAAGGTGTGTATTTCAATATAGATTTATGACGTGGTAGTCTTTTAACTTTGCTGTTGTTATATTGTTAGTTATATCAAATGAGGCCGCTTTTATATGACGTTGCAGACGATTTAAAATATCAAGTTTGACTTATGTTTGGTAATAGCATTATTGTGTGTAGAAACATGAACGATTTACCAACTTAATCAATATAAATGTAAGGTCATAAACAGAGGTTGGTAGCGGCATCCCCTATTTTACAACATAACATTCGACACGCTGAAAATTTTCCATTTCCCGGCTTTATTTGTCATAAAACACTCAGCTTATGAGGAGTATCGCCCTGACGCGACAGAGTGTATGAAACTGCCTTCACGCATCGTATGGCGAGAGATAAATCAGTCCAGCATCTGTTACCAGGGGCCAGGTCCCCATTTTAGTTTCTGTATATCGTATTTCGGGATTACACTTTCAGAGCTCAGTGGCAATTGTAGCGTGAATACAGCCAGGCCAATTGTAAACAGACTGACTTACAAATGCGTTTGTCAGCGCCCAAATTACGCAGGAAAATAAATTCGGGAAATGTTGATTTGCACATGACAGTTTTCAATTTTTTACGCGCGTACAACTTTTATGACAGACTTGGCCTATCTTGCTGGTAAAAATAAAAAATAAATAAATTATTGCATGAAGGGTCAGCATAAATGACAAAATATAAATTATAAAATACGTTCAAAACTAACACCACTATTGCTTCACCATCGTTTTCTGATATGTAATAGTGTGACATTTCTCAAGCTACATATAATGTGTTTAACGAATGTATTCGTACCATTATTAAAGTTGTTTCAATTTCAATAAAAGTCGAATTTGAAATACAGTAGCAAAAATATCTTCATTTTCATAAACACGACACGTTCATTTTCTTCAAAATTTCCAATACTGCCGCTTAGATATTTAAATCCGTCGGATAAAAATAAATTATTCAACAAACTGACGTGTAACCCCTTTCATCAAATAAAAACTAGGCAAATATTTTATTCCCAAAAGGTATAATATCAAATAATGCAAAGTCTACATAACTTTACGACAAAACCTAAATTTATTGAGGTTAAAAACTTTTAAACACTATTTCAGACTTTTTGGTTTGACATACTTAATGAAATAAAAAAAAAACTTTGTATGAGACCACAGGTTATATTATAATTTTTATGACCGACCAGTTTCGCTTAGACCTAGATTCATCGGGGTACAAAATTAAACTAAACAAAACACCCACAGTGTGCGGTTATATACACATACAGAATGATAATAAAATATAAAATAAAATAAGAGAACAGTGAGAAAAAAAAGAATAACATTCAAATTATCACCAAGGAACAAAGAGAAAGAGACAATAATATGAATTGAAAGAGGTAAAACGTCAACTGAGAAGTTGATTAATTAATAAATTAGAAGGTTTATAGGAAATGTATCTAATATTGAACTACTGGACGGATTATTAAAAATATGAACTTTGCATTTTTTGATTAGTTTAATTTTGTACCCTGATGATCCTAAAGCTAAGCGAAACCGGTTGGTCACGAAAATCTAAATAAAATTTGTGGTCTTATGCAAAGTTATTTTTTGTCATATCCTTAAATAAATCAAACTATAAAGTAATTGCTTTCTACGAAAATATAGTTTTATTTATATTCGTAAGCATGTACGTGCGGAGATTATAATATTGACCCAACAACAAAATCTTTCCACACAGCCATGCGAAAATACATAAGTACAATTTTCAAATGGATGTCAGAATTGTTCCTTTTTTAAAACAAAACGAAGTATTCATAAATCTAAAGAAGTTTTAATTTAAAAACATTGAACAAAAGTTTGGGTAGATTGAAACTACAATAAACACTGATAACTTTATTTGATTCAATAAGCTCTCAATAGACCAGAAGCAAATATTTACTCACTCCTTCTGCTTCGTAGGACATTATATTATTCCACAAAAATACGAGTTGCAAAACAATATTGTTCTCAAGGAAAAAGAAACATTGAAAATATTCCCGCTAAGAATGTCGGGGATACACCAAAAAATCAAATAGGTTTCTCAAAACGTCGCAAAAGTTCAAAAGAGTGATTCGTTTGAGGAGGAAACATGAATTTCTTTGACATGGCTTTTTGTAAGAACTGCGTGCCATGGCTCGCGGAACATTTGTTTTATTTTTCTTCGAGGGAGAATAAAACCGCCCTCAGTCAAAGAAAAACAATTTCTCGTGCGATTTCGGTTTTTACATGGTAATCGGAAATGCGGCTCAAGTAAGCATACTTGTTGGTATTATTGTTATTCTTTGGTGGTGGTAGATTTATTAAGTGACGGAAGTGAAATATGGTTTTATTTATTTGTGTGGAAATGCTAAGCTTTTCATGACAGGGGGAATTTAATTATTTTTACCCCACAGAAGCTGATGATGATTTATTGCATTCTGAAATAGTTAACATCTAATACTTTTTTGCGGAAAACGCTGTGAATACACCATTTATGATGACATTGTCAACATTGTTTTCTTTACAAAAACGTCACAATGATCTATATAACAAAACACTAAGCTCTTGGCTCAGAACTCATTGGTTGCGAGTTCAAAATCCAGCTAGGACAGATTCAATAATTTTTCTAATTTAAATGTAATAAACTTCTAAATTATAATACATTGTGTATCTGCCCCTTGTTTCAGAGCGAAATACACAACCATTATTATATTGGTGAAATACCACCTCATAGAACAGAAGTGATGCTTAAAATGGATCTTTACTCAATATCAATAACCGATACTCTCCGACCACCATCTTCTCCTTTTTCTTTCCCTCAACTACGTTTTTTACGGTTTTTCTAGCTTCGGTCAGTTGGAAAACTAGTGCGGTACCACATACAAAAATTTTATTCGAATTGAATAAAGTCAAATTATATGAAAATACTATCAAGTAAATATCTGATGACTCGGTTACCATTTTGAGACAGTTACAAGAATTCTGTCGAGTTCCTTGACGATTTATGTTGTAAGGCAGAAAGGACAATAAACAAACAAAAATTCTTGATATAACGGACTTCAAAGTAAATTTATGAGCCAACCAATAAATTTCTAACTTTTGCGTCGACACTTTAACTATCAATTCCGCTCCCATGAGATTGGTTTAGAGTTAAATCGAATAAAAACCTGAAACAATAATATAAATCATTATCACTACCTCGAATTTCAATCGGAAAAAGTTTGTAAGCTTATTTCAAGATTTAACTTGAATTAAAAAAAAAAACAAAATTCTTTCATTCCAAGTAACGTTCAACTGTGAGAATTTAATGAGAGTAATATAAAAGTTTTCATTGACGTCCTGATAACGATAACAATCAAAGTGATAATTGTTTCGGTTAAATATATTATAATAACAGTTCATATTGCATTGTACCAAGGATAAGGAAACGGTGTACAGGATTTTTATTTTGTTATTGTAATTTTAATTTTTTTTTTTTATTTATTGTTTTTAGGTTTATTTTGTAGAACTCCATTTAAATTTTTAGGTTTTTAAATTTTATTTATTTAAACAATAATTATTATTGTTTCAAATTTTTTAAAACAATTTTTAGTCAAGGTGCAAACAGTTTGATAATGCCCTCAGAAGGCAAAACAGCTGTCATGCGTAAAAATAATTACCTAGCAGAACTTTTGACTAAAAATTGTTTTTTAAAATACAGAAAAATAATCATAGTTTGAGAAAAGTGTAAGTTTTCTTTATGAATAAGAAGCTTACAATAATTCCAAGAAAGTATATAATTTTCTGCATGTCAAGGTATTACTAGCAGCTACTGTATGCAGAACATTTTTTTCAAGTATGGGAATGAGTGCTTGAGGCGGCTGCATTTTCAATTGCCGAGCTGCTAGGAACAATTACGAGTCGTGAAAACGGTTGGTTGTGGCAAATGTCAACAATTTAAAAATTTTTCCCAAGCTATTCACCAGTGCTGGTTGTTCATTTTAGCAAAGAGTCAAGAACATTTATCAAGTGTCTAGGGGCAGACCAAAGGTGGCTACCAAACGCAACAGTAGGGCACACTTTTGTTTGCTATTATAGTACATGCAGGCTCTGTACAGTACGCCCATCTTCTGAGAGGCTAACTTAACTGGCTTCAATGGAAGCCTGTGCTTGAGCTGTTCACATGAAGTTACAACAAGCATGTCAACGAAAAGCTTAGAGAGAAGATGTTGAAGGAGGCTAGGTTTTAGTGTCAATGGCTTTGTTTCACGATAGGGTTAGGGAATAGGTTTTTGAAATATTATATTTCACGAGGATATTCTTTGCCCAAAAGGGGAGTCTCTTGAGAAAACCATAATTTTTCATGTAAATATTGAAGGTGTCATAGTCCAACTGACTTGAGGCAGTTGAACTTTAGAACTATCTATATATTTTCAAAGAAATAAAATATATTGATCAATTTCAACAGTTCTTAAATCGAAAACATTTTTGTTTTACTTTTTATCAACAAAAAAAATAATCATTCCCTGGATACGAATAATCTGAAAATATAAAAAACTCCTACCGCCACCATAATAAGCGGAAGATGTTGTTCGTGCAATAACAGAAGACTTAACAAGCAGAGGAATTGAACCCACGACGCCCGGGTGCGAATCCGACGCGTTTGTCCACTCTACTAACCGGTCAAAATAGTTATACAGTTTCGTTTTCTCTGTCTGTAACATCAGTCCAATCAATTCATATGTGCGTTTTTATTCAATGGGATATTGAATCCTGTTATAAAAACCTAAAAGCCTCAAGAGATTAAAGCTTAATAATTTATCATGTCTCTAATGACTATTTGCCAAACAAATATACTTGAAAGCTTTACGACTGTTCTGAAATGAAAAATTCCATCAAGTCATTTGTTGAAACTGGGAATTACGAGCACGAAAAAAGTTTGGGACAATTTTTCACTGGCCGAGTATTTTTGTTCAAAAATCTTTAAAAACGGTAAAGATCTTTCGAGTCAAAAAGGGAGTGAGAGTGCCGAAAATTTAAGTCGATTGTTAAAAGTTTGGCAAATTTATAAGTAAAAAATTTTTTTTAAGACAATGTAGGTCCAATATCTCGATGGAATGAGTAGGATACTTTCAGGGAGATTTCCCCAAAGGCATGACGTCTGTAAAGCTGTCACCTTGAGAATGAAAAAAATATGTGTGTTTTTTATGTTTCCCATTGAAAATCTTTATCGTTCTGAAAAAAAGGTTTTCAATTTGACAATCTTGTTATCAGTCAGGTAAGTAGAAGAATGATGCTTGTGAAAAAAAACCTTGTTTTTTAAACTTTTAACAAAAGGTTCTCGTTGATGTTATATATAAGGAATTTAGACAGCGGAATTTACCATTTTGTGCGCGGCTCGTGGCTTTTGAGTGTGGCAGAGTAAAGTAATAATTAAAAAAATAATTGAACTAAAAAAAAACTATGATGCAGTACTCCACCTACTTTGAAAATATTTTCGACTACGAAAACATCGCAAACTCCAAATTTATTGGTCTTGGCAATCTATCACATCCAAAATTCACAAGCTGCCATTGATGTTCGCTTGTTACGTATACAGTAGTTACTATACTAATTGGGTACACTTATTAAACCGGGTTTCACTAAGGTTTTTGCACGGAAAAAATACAGCGAGGCTTACATTTGGAAATTTACTACGAACGTGGCATAACTAAATGTCAACATTCCTACTAGTTTTATAATAAATATTTATTACTACGTATTTTTGGTAACATGATATATATTCTCGACTTTGAATCCGGAAGTTGTGGTTTAAATTCCGGCAGGTGTGATTCAAAAAAAAAAAAACAATTTATTTAATTTCATATTTAATTCATAAAAAAATGATTGTTAATTATTACAAAAACGTTTCTTGAAATGGTTTTGGCTATGTTTAGTGACCATACCTGACAAGCCAGATACTTCTCAACTTTCTTCTCCCCCATCTTTTTTTCCTTCCCAACCTCCTTCAGCATAAGAACAGGCCCTATTGGGAATGCCATAGTCCCGCTGGCACCAGACAGTTGGAATTATTGTGCAGTATTCACGTAAAAAATAATAGCAATTGATAAATTTGGTAGAAAAATAATAAATTTAACTAAAAATGTATTTTTGTCTATAAAAAAATCTATTAAATGCAGCGACAATTTTGTTCAACAAAAAGTTAAAACTTAACCTTTAAATAATGATTATCAAAAAAAATGATATTATTCAGCCGAATTCTGTTTGATGAATAATTTAGTCATAAATTTCAGTGTGCGCCAAAAAAAACGATTTTACGATGCTTATGTACGAGGTATACGTTTATTTCCAACGATTTTTTCGCTTTAATTTAACGAAACAATCTGAATTCATTTCAACCAGGTATTATTTGTATGGTTTTACCACCCGGTTTTGCTTAGAAATTTATTATTTCTGTCAGTATATTCCTTCAATCCTATGTTGAAAACTTTTTCATTATTGAACAACTAGTTGTTACTCGTGAAAAACTTAACTTACCTAGAAAAAAGGTAGGTGACTTTGATCCACCCATTTCAAATATAGAATAATGTCTGGTGAAACACATTACAAGAACGTACTTCATAAGGTAGGTAGGGATTTCTAAGTTTTTTTTTTAAATTGGAAAATTTCAAATCACATCATTTTGAAATTTTTAAAGTTTATACTCATACGTACGTATGTACGTACTTAACAAATTTATTGATTTTTTTATGGTCAATATAGGCTGAATGTCTTCATAGCATAATAGTCGGCAACATCCATATATACCTTGCTTATTTTTCTTGCATAACTTTAAGTAAATTGATGTTGTAAGTTATTTTTTTTAGTTTTGTATCGCACCCCTGAGGAAAAAAATACACAAAAATGGCGTCAATAAAATTGCTGAATAAATACAACTATTTTTTTCACCTTCCAGTCACGAAAATGCTGAAGGGTAGCAAAGGTAATGGTTAATTAATTAGGAGAAGAAACATCGTATATAAAACTAACCATAATATTTTTGGTACGGTGGCTAGGGGCTAGTAATTAATGAGGCTGTTTGGTCACGGCACATATCAACATATTATTCAAGCTGAAAAGATAAATGGATGCTTTCAAACGAAGGAAATAATGTCTACCTACTATGGAAAAAACAATCTTTTTCGTTTATTTTTAATAAAACCTTATCAAAGGTCATATAAGTTCAAAAATAGCAGTCGCCTTTCAACAAGGAAGACGAAAAAAAATGGCACAGTTGAACCACATTTTTGGAGAATTATGTTGCTAACAGAAAATTTGTTTGAGCGAAACCACACAAGAGCACATCTGTATGAGACTAGTGCGATTATGGCACTCCTCTGTAAAATAAAAATGTCGAATTGAAGGTAATGAGAAGGAGTAAGAAGAAAGAAAATATAAATAAAATGGTGAAATAAGTCTGATCAGGAATTCAACTCTAGATACTGAACATTATTCTTCATTCATTACTCATCGCTAAAACTGTAAATTACGAATGCATACTAAATCTTGGCCTCTTAAGGAAGCAATACAAAAAAATATTTGACACTGTGTCGAAGAACGAAGTGAACAAATTAAGTATCTACGAGATAGTGCTTAGCCTCGTCGTGGGTATCAGTACGGTCTTCTCTGAATAACCTAACCCACTTCCTGACATCTTGTCGACTCATCACATAAATACGATGAACTTCCACGAGTTTCCGATGAATATTTGCGGCGGTATGTTCTGCAAAGTTAAAAAAGGGATGACGGGAGGTGGCGGGAGCGCGTGACGACCTCTTCATCGGAAGAATTTATTGTGACTGAACAAAATGGCCTACAAACACGCGGGACCAAAAACATTGACCATTATGATCCCTCTACATACCAGGTGCGCCAAATTTGAAACTAAAAATTTTCCACGGCCTCAGAAGCCCTTATAACCTAACTTTATAGATGACCCTCGAAACTTATATAGTTATTTGCTTGAAAAACAAAATTATACCTTGAGGTATTTTATTTTATTTTTTTAGCCACCCTCTAATTAACTTTATAATTATCAAAATTCTTATCGGAACTCATCCGTTATTATTATTATCGTATGATGCAAGTCTCTCATAATCGCGGCATTCACATCATTTAGGAATGTTAGCTTTGCTTCTATTGAAAAAAAAATTGGTAACGACTATTGCATTTAGTCTTCCTTCAATTCAATTTCCTGCATTCACTTTTCTGTCAATGGCTTAATCAGTCATCATCTCTGGCAAACTTTCTTTCTAGTACACAAACTTATCAAATTGCTAAGAGTACTTACCCGGACAATACAAATTTTCAGGTACAATTCCTGTCTCCGTCACTAACTTTTTTTAATAAAAATATAATTTGAAAAACATTGTAATAATTTTGGGATCTCATTTATTTATTCACATTTGCTAAATAAATCTTCGGTTGGTATAAATCGCTTAAGGGATAGAAAATTCAATTTTCTTCATCGTGATTGTTAAAGTTTCTTCGAACTACACAAATTATTATCAGAGTCAAATCAGAAATACGAAGAACCTATTTTTGTTCTATTTCTGAGGAGATTTTAAAATTCTTATTAAAAAACTCAACCTCATTTCGTAACCTCCTTATAGGTAAACATTTTGCTTTACTGACTATGATCACGCGTTTAAGAAAAATGTATTGTTGAACAACTAACTAACTTACCATTACGTTGCTTAAGACAAAGAGAACGGACCCCCAAACAACTCGGTCGTGGCATATACTCCTTGCTTCATTTACATTTATGCATCGTCTCAAACAAATTCTCCTTTTATTCTGACTCTTCACATGGCCAGACTCAAGTATTTGAATTACTTGATCGTGCCATGTCTTCTTCGGCGTCCCCGACTGCTTTTTCCATTCACTTTCGCGTCATATTATTCTTGTCATACAACTTTCTTCGTTAATTCGCTCTGCATGCCCAAACCATCTAAACGTCCCTTTCTTGATTATATTCATTACGCTTACATTAGCCTTGCATTCTTTCCGGATACCCACATATTTAACACAGCCATAGATGGTTTTACTGCACATACGTCTCGAAAATGTAATATCTACAACATTCAGTCTACAAAAGTCTCAAATATAAATTTAAGCAAATGGAAATACGCGAACACATATAATACGATGTCTAATTATATTATGACCATTACAAACGCATTACTAATATACAGACGAATAAAACCATGTTGTTTATCTATACAAAACTAGAATGATTAAAAATACTCTGTTAATTTATTGACCTAGATAAGTAACTTGAATGATATTTATTTTTCAAGTCGCATCGCGTTATTAAGTGCTTCAAAAAAGCTCGCGTATTTAGATAATCGTATTCAGTACCTACTCACCAAAACGGTGCGTGACGTTTACTCGGCGTCTGACCTTTCCTAGCAAGTAGATATTGAATTGTTTATTCGCAGCTAACGAAGTGCTTGTCACCCGATATTCTCGCAAAGGTGAAATAAATTATCATTATAAGCACGCCTAATAGGTAAATGAATCTTGATAAGGCTGCCTGCCTAATTCTGATAAACTTTAAGTTCGCTTCCATAAGTGAGATTATTCGTGTTTAATGATCTTTTCGGGTTTTCATTTTCATTAAGGGTAAACTTTAGAAATCTTGAATTTTCTAACATATAACGCAAAATCTTTTCCGACGTGATTCTCAGGCATTTAAAACATCCTATCACAAAATAATACTAGGTTTATTTTCATAATAAAGCAGCACATCTGTTCCGATTACACAAAATTATTTACGTAGATATTCACAGACATAATACAAAGACATGCAAAAAAATCAGACCATCAAAAAAGAGTCAAACCAATACACAAAACAGCTTCCTTTATAAAGAGATGAAATGTTATAATGCGTTACCGGAAACCATCAAAATTACATCAATTAATACATTTAAATTAGCTTGTAAGAACCTTCTAAAATACATTAGCAATATCAAGTGGTATAAAATTTATTATTATTAAGTCAAAAAGTATATGAATTATAGCTAGATACTTTGTAAACTTTGATGTACAAGTAACTAAAATAAAAAAAAAAAAAAACTAAAAACCAAAAACGCGCGAATGGTGATTTGTGGAGCCATCATTTTTTAAATGAAATTTGCAACGCTATTTTAATCATCAGCTATGGAGTTCTGAAATATATTTTGAAAGTCAAAGAATATAATTTTTTTTTTCGAAATAGTTTAGTGAAAGAATTTTTCGAAAAAAGTAAGCAACTGATTCAACTGAAAATATCTTCTTTAATTTTTAATTTATTCAAAGTTTTTATTATTAGTTTGCTGAATTCCGAATTATATTGACAGTTTGAAAATGGTTTTGAACTCAAAAAAGGCTGTTTGGATAAAGCACTACGTAAACCAGTAGAACTTAATAATAACATTTATTAAATTTGAATAATTAAACTTACAAAAAAACACAACATGTTATTTTAATGGGATTATTATTTTGGGAAATTTATTATTATTTATTTTTTTATGGAGAACCCAAATGCTTAAGAAGTTTTAGTGTTTTAGAAATAGTTTGTTTTCTACAAAAATCTATTTTAAATACAAATAACTTAAATTCGCATTTACCGGTTTATTTCATGTTCATCTCACTCCTAGTTGTTTATACGACCTCATCAAGCAGATTCTATGAAGTTCATGCCAACCATTAGGTAAACAAGTTAGTTGACTGGATCTATTTACATTGCCAATGGTGGTGGATTGGTTTATCTAGGCTAAATCAACTACCCACATCAAACACATGCACTGGTTTCAATCGTGTTCCATACATGATAAGTATGTATACGTGGTTAAAGCAAGGAATTTGCCAAGTAGATTGATGCAAGACGATTTACTCTATTTACTTATTCCTTCGGGAAAATGACCTAATGGTTAAGTAATAATTTGATCGATATCAATTTTAACTATAAAACTTTTTAGGTCGCTATTGAAAGGTATAACTAATTTATGAATACCTATATGTAAAAAAAAAATTAGGTACCATTTTAATTCATGAAAAAAAATGCTAGTATCCCAACAAACAGCTTCCTTATGAAAGATACTATACAAAGGCTTACTGAATTACCCTGGGCTTCGATCGGAATTATACATTCGCGGTGGCAATAAGGTTGATATTGCCACTTAATGCCGACTACCTATTTTGATTTATTCAACAAAAAACATAGCCAAAAGCACGTTTTATTTTAATTTTAAAAGCTCGGGTACAAAATTAGAAATATTTTCCGATCATATTTTAAAGAATTTACTTCCACATTATAGGTACAATAAAACCAATCTAAAGAAAATTCGTGAGTAGGACATTTTTTAACGGTTTTATAGCCCTGATACGTTATTTTTTTCTTAACCTTCCCCTTACTGTGCTAAATTATTATTCTGGCCCCGGCGTTGTGTAATCATTACACAGGTAAAAAAAATCGATTTAAATCAGAAAAATAAGAATATTCATAGCCAATCGCTTAAATGAATCATATTTGAAGTCAACAGTGATAATAATTAAAATTTAAAAGCTGAAAACATGAAAAAATCATCGGCGGACGCTCACAAAACGGGCAAGAAAACCACCTCCGAGAGATGGCGAAAGTTACTGGCCACTGGCGGTAAATCTTACGCGCTGTGGCTGCGAACTGAGAATCCATTTCACGGGTTCCCATATGACGAAGTCAAGGAAGAGTGAGATGTAAATAGCTTCGTATCTCCCCCGCACACTCTTCGCGTATCTTTGCATCGTCACACACTAGCAGCGTTTGATTTTATTGATGAATTTGTTCCCGATTTTCACAAAATATCTGTTAATGCGTTAATGTATTATGGAGGAATACCTAAATTCCGAAGCCAGTATTTATGATGATTATAGAGATATTAAAGTTATTAGAGGCATTGTGTAGTCGTTACACATCATAGTTAAGGAAAGGTTAAAAACTGGTCAACTTACGAATACGGAATAGTTCCAAATGATCTTTATCCAAAACACCTGATTTTGAATATCGCGAATGATTTCATCGCTTTGATAAAATGCACTATTTCATCTTTACTTTAAAGCACAATATCTGCCTGATGAAGAAGCAAAAACTCACGAACAGTCATTTCTGGGGTAGTAAAATATTATTGGGTATTAAGTTTCTAACGCAACTATTTTCAGCTCGCAACTTCATTTATATCATGAGTTGTGGAGCATTTGTATGAATATTTTTTCTTTAAAAATATTAAATGTTGCCTGGTAGAAACGAGTATAAAGTAATCAATTCCAACTTAAAATTGAAAAAAAAAACATTAAAGTTGACATGCTATGCAAAAGCTGAAAAACAGAATCAAATATTCACGGTTAATTAAAAATTTAATGGGCAATTATAATCCCACTGAAATATGACAGAAGTTAATTAAATCTGTCGGTAATAAAACCACGCCTGAACGATAAGGAAAACCCCCTTTCACCGGGGCTTTAGTTGGGTGGAATATGGAAATAATTATCAGGTAAACCTCTGTCAACGTAAATTTAACGTCGCTCTGCAAAAATAAACCAGTCAATAAAATAAAGAAGATTTATTAATTGGGTTTAATTAAAGAATAAATATTTTATGAGAAAGCAATCACTTTGTGGTTTGACAGATAAAATAATATATAATTTATCATTATTATTTAATCACCTTCTTAGTTGACGTTTTGTTTCATTCAATTCTTATTATCTCTCTTTTTCTCTTTGTTCCTTTGTTATAATTCAAATGTAATACTATGGTTTTCTCATTTTTCTGTTATTTTATTTTATATTTTATTCTCCCTCTGTATGTACTCGTTTATATAACCGCGCACTTTGTATTTTTTGTTTGTTTAATTTTGTACTCTGAAGATGCTTAGGCTAAGCGAAACCAGTCGGTCATAACAATTAAAATAATATCCGTAGTCTTTGACAAAACATTTTTTTCATTTCGTCGAAGAATAAATAAATAAAATAAAACAACCAAAAAATTACCCATCAATCTAGCTCATAAAATGATTGTTCGACCGCTCAATCATTAAAACAACTCTTGAAATATTAGGAGTTATGTTTGATTAAATATTGCATCCATTTGGTATATGTTAGAAATACAGTTGAATTCCACGTGCAACCTAACTGTCTGATTAGATTTTTTTTTATTTTGTAGAACTTAATTTCAATTTTTAAGAATGTTTTATTTTTATAACAAGAATTCATATTTAATTTTAAAAAATATTTTTTTTATTAAATTTTTATTTCATTATTTTTATGCGTTACAGCTGTTAATAAAACGAGTCTGATAAGATGATTTCTTTTGATTTAACCTTTCTTGCAAAGTCCATGCACTGAAGAGTGCAAATCATGCTTCATACTAGTTAATTATTTATTTTGTACGCTTTCGACTATAGTTAGCTCTATTCTGCAAAATAACGTTTAATTATGCTTCATTTGGTTAGGTCACCTTCCGTGAGAATCGATATTCAAACAAAAACTTATTTTTGCTACTGATTTTTAGGAAAGAAGAGTGTAGAGTGAGAAGTTTTAGCTTCAAGAAAACTAGTAAGCCAATAAAATATTGCAGTATAAAGTTAATGTCAACTAAATAGTGGCCGACATTACCAAATTAGCTAAGTTTTATTTTAATTTCTACCTATTTTATGGATTTTGTTCCAGTTTTTTAAGATATTGGCATTTTTATCAAAAAAGACATACTTTAAGTTTATGTGTAGTCCAATTCAAAGGTCAGTGTCGACCGTTTTTGAACATCACTAATTCTTCTGACCTCAATTATATAAGATAGAAATATATATATGTTGTGCAGGTGGAGGCGAGATACATATATAGCAATGCAAAGCAAAGAGTTATTTTTGAATGCCCAAGGGGTAAAACCAAAAGGTCTTTAATGATGTAAAGACCGGAGTCACCATTAAGCCTTGTATAAATGGTGATTCTTTGTGTCCCTAGAAATAAAGATTTCCTTCCTGAAAAAGTGATATACTCGTAATTCAAAAACGAATAAAATTTCAAACATTTTTCGTGTTTGAATCAAAGTCATTTTTATGTTCGAATCAATCTCTGCATTACAGTTATGGCTTATGATAATAATGTTTCGGCTCTAGTTTCCCTCCCGAAAGCACAATGGTCCAGTGGCACAATGCCTGAGTACCATAATCGCCAGAACTCAGAACGGGCGGTGTAATTACAGCTTGGGGCTATTGTTTAGTCTAAATGTTCAGCCTCTTCTAGAATGGCTTCCCTGATAAGACGAGTAAAGTCATGATATTTTCAATTTTTTATTTAACATTTTTAGTACTTCGAGTAGATTAAGTTTGGAAGAAGAAAACAAAAAGCCATTAAAATGTTAAAATTCTTAACATTTTCACAGCTACTTACTGGAAAATAATCTTGCTGACAAGTCTTCCATTTACACACTCGGTGTAATTTAAAGTGACCAGAGGGTCCATCGAAGCCTGGGTTAAGTTAGCCTTCAGAGGCTGGGTCCAGACGCTACAGTAGTGCACAACTGCTGACTCGAAGCTAATTTCAAGTGTCCCACACTTTTGAGTTTGGCAACCAGTTCAGATTTGGACCGTCTAGATGTCCAGATAACTGAAAAAATGTTTAATCTATACTAAAACGGGTAACCATTTGGATATACGAGTATATCAGTTACTTAACGGACGGAGGGCAATTTTTGTGAGGAGTAATTCTTAAAAACATAAAAATGTGTGCTCCACAAATTAGTTCTATTAGCCAGAGTTAGTAAGTCTATGATTGTATATCGGTCTTCCACCAGTGCAATACTCAGAAAATTACACTCAATTTAAGCATATTAATCACGTTTCCTGAATTGAAGCGAAAGTTTATAATATGCAACTGGTAAAATTGTATATCATAAAACAATGGGTGGTATTCAATAATTGGGAACTCGGGTGGGCTTGCATTCCAAAATTAGCTAAAAGTTTTCGGAATGTTAGTTTCTATAGCACGATTTTAATTAAAATGTATTCATTTGAAGCACAGATTTGTGATGAACTTTATCTTGGTACATTTTAAAATTAAAACTGTTTTGTTTCATTGGGAGTTTTTAAGTAAGTCCCCTTGAAAGACAAAACGTATTTAGGAAATTTATCCCTTTTGCACTGAATTTAAAATAAAACTTGTGGAATATATTTTTATACTCCACCTTCTTTGTGGGCAAGTTTTAGAGGAGCAATACTAAAATTAGAGTTCATAAATACACATATACATTTCACTTAGAAACATGATTATGTAGATATCTTTATTAAATGTATCTAGCAAACTAACTAGAAGTTAGCTTTATTTAAAACTATTTGACACTTCAGTAAGTAAAGTAGTATAAACTTATTGTTAGTAAATATGGCTTTGACTTTATATACACCACTTTGCTTCAGGTTAAAGTATTACATTAGGCACTTCGTGCCTTACAAATTGAAACCTTAAGGGAATATTAATGTTTTGCATACTTGTATATAAATATACATACATTTTTGTGACAAGTTTTGGTTACTTATATTATGCGGGAATTAAAAAAAAAACTGCAAGATGACTGCATTTTGCCGGAAAAATTGAAATCGCCAATGGTACCTACTAAGAATAAATTACTTAAATATATATTTATGGGCGTCACATCTCATTACTAATTTTATTACAATCATTCTCACTTCAGGACTAAAAATATTTTGAAAAAAATTTCGTCATTATGTTACCATTTTTTATCAATTTACTTTAACGTACTTGATTGAAGAACCCCACATTCACAAGAAAGTCGAAAAAAAAACAGCAAAGAGTAATACCCATTAGTAATAAGTAAGCGATTTAATTTATTTTGATGAAAGTAAGATTTTTTTAATATTCTGATTTATTTTAATTTTCTTGATTTATTTGTTTTTAAAAGAGAGAATAATCTGACAATATAAAAAAAAAAACTTCTTATGTCATTGTAACAAGCGCAAAATATTGTTTGTGCAATAATGGAGGACTTAGCTAGCTATTAAAACCCACGACGCCCGGGTAAAAATCCGACGCGTTTGTCCTCTCAGCTAAATGTTAATTTCAAAAACATTTCCTGGCCCATTGAAATACCATACAAATAAATATCATGCAATATTTTATTACGAAATTCTCAAACGAGGGTCCCAAATTATTAGTTTCACGAGAGAGGACCCTAATTTCAGCAGATTCAGCTTGAAATTGCAGCGAGTTTCTTGTAGTTAGTAGGAGGACAATCTTCAAACGACCATTTCCAATATCTAATTGAGATGTTTCCCAGTTCAATAACACAATTATATCGCTTGAAGCAGAAATTATCTCCGTCTCTGGAGAATTTATGGTATCTATGAGATATGTTAGAAAGGGAGTGGAAATTCGGTTTTGAACCGAAGCGTAGATGCTTTTAAAGGTCTTTGAAACAAAATTATGCGGTGCAACAGATCATTGAAAACGCAAACTTTCTCGTAGACATTTTAAAGAAGAAAACTACACCAACAAACAGACGAAAATGTATTTTTCCAAATCGATAAAATACTCTGTCCATTTATAATTTTTTGTTGGTAAATAAAATATGTCTATTCCTAGAGTTTTTGAGGACAAAGTCTTGGAGACTTCTTGCACGAAATCACAAAATTTTCTACAATACACATTGAAAAATGGGAATTATAATTTTTCTTCGTTCACTACTACAACATTCAGTCGCTGTGTGCTGATGTGTGAGTATGTTTATAGCGCACCGATAATGTTTGCCGAAAACCATGTTTACAGCAGACACAATAACTGTCTTGAAAAAAAAAAAAAAGGTTTAGAATTTTTAAAATATTTCTTGGAAAAGTAGTTTTCGGAAAAAAACGTTTTCTGTTTTATTATTAAACATGTTTTGCAGATAGGTCAGTGCCAAACTACGAATAAAGAATATTCCATATTGAAATCAGCTAAAAATTTCAATTTTGTTACTCCACAAATTTTTTTATTCTTTGCTTTCGAAAGTTTCGTGCCCAAAAATAGGAGTTCTTTTTATTCGAATTTCTAATAAAATACAAGTATGTGAGAATTTCACCCTGAATTGAGAGAATCACCGAGGCAATCTAATAACGACAGAATCGGATGCAAAATGACATTATTAGATCTAGCATCTCGTTGCTAGCTATAATCGGAGCTTCCAGGCGGAATACCTGAAGGTAGAGCCGATCTCCGAAGGGTATTCGAGTATGGAAAATAACTCGGTTTTGGTTCTAAACTTACTCCGAGTTGCAGCCTATTCTCACGAAAATGCTGCTCTCAGTAATAAGGGCAAATTGAGTTTATTCATTCACCGGAACTTCGTTATTTTCATATCGGAAAGCCGGGCAGGCATACAGATCGTACTCGAATATTTTTATTTATTTGTCGTAAAGAAAATATCTCAAATAAAACAAAATATATAAAATACACATTTTATGAGAATGAATGAGTCGTTTAAATATATAATATATTAAAATGGGTCATTAAAATAACGGAAGAACAGAATTATTTAAATCGTTTTATCTTTGTTCCACCGATTTAATTAAGGGATCGAACTGGTTTAACCCTGCTTCAGACATCTTCAGAATAAAACATTAAAATAAGTCAATAAATTTTCACTGGGCCAAGTACTTTCAATTTTCTGCTTTCCTTTCTCTCCTTTCTTCCTCATTTTTTATACACTCACAACATTTATTCAAAACAGACATGTCATAGTTCAACATGAACATTTTCATAAAAGAAAATTCGTAACATAGTATAATAATATCACGAGTAACCAAAGAGTAAAATATTTTTTTCCAGTTATTCTGTGAATTGTTTTCCGTAGAGAGCGTCGATTTTATCTCTGAGAACCTGATATTAAGTAGAGTAAAAGTGCTCTGCGTAGAATCCCGAAGAAAATCTTTTGTTTTCCACCAAATCGAATTTTCTCGTCAAGTTACGATAGTTTTTCTGGATTTGTCTCATTCCGATGGTTATCGCAGTGATCTGTATAATACCAATATTCATTTATTCACCGTTGTCTGTCGTTCTCTGCGGTTGATGATGATAAACGTAATAAAGGTCTCCATAATATGAAGACTGAAGCAATAAAATAAGTTCAACACGTAAAGATTTTTGGATTACGTTTCACGAAGTTTCACGAAAAGTCACAATAAAACAAAGACTCAACTGAGTATTTTCTTTTTTATAAGGTTCGAATTTTTTTTTCTATTCTTTATATTATTGATAATTTTGAACTATTTTTATTTAAAAGCATTTCGTTATTTTCGTTTTCGTTTATTTTATTTTTAATCTGAATACTAAAAACATTTTCTATATATTAAGAGTGGTTGATACAGTTGTTTACCTTACTAAGTTATTAAACAAAATGTAAGAGTTGTATCCCTATCTCACAATACCCACCTTTAAATGTACTGTGATGATCATCATTTACAAGTTACACGTTTGACCCCGCAAGCTGTACTTAATTCCCATTAATAAATGGCGTCTAAACTGCAATGAAAAATTTGCTATTATTTTAATTAGGAAGGTTATTTGTGTTATGTACCTATAACAAATAGAAAATTATGTTTGAGGGTGATTTATTCTGAGCTTATATGTAAAAACTTTGTAGTTTTTATTCAAAATCTGTTAAAAATAGCTGTTTTTGAGAGGGTGGTTAGTAATTGTGTCTCCAAAACATACAAACCAAAGTAATTGTCATGATATTTAGGAAAAACCAGCTGATTAGAAACAAATATGCCTATCACGCCTCAGTAAGGTATGAACAATTTTTCAAAGATATTTCAACAATGTGTTAATTTGAGGAATTATGATATTTTTTATAATGAGTTTGTCAATTAATTAATTAAATTTTTCAGAATTTTTTACATGTGTTAATAAAAAAAACTTAAAACCATAGTTCTCTCAACAGGAAAATATTGTGAAGCGACTGAAATTAAGGAGGTGAAGTGAAATGAAAAAGAAAACGATTGGGAAGCAAAAGCCCACTTTACTAACCTATACACGTGCGAGTTCTGGACCAATTTTAAGAAGAGTAGCATGGAGAGGCTTCGGGTCCAGTACAACAATGCCTACCGCATAATGTTCAGTCTTTCCAGGCACTGCAGTGCTTCCGGTATGTTCACCGAGGGACGAGTTCCAGGATTCGCAGCCCTTATGAGAACCAGGGTAGCAAGAATGCGGGAAAGGATTAACAACTCCAGAAATGACCTCATCATGGAATCCCGTCAGATCCCGAACTCAATCATAAAAGCGCATTGGAGTAAATTATTGGCACCATCAATCTTAAACGCTGCCAGGACGGACTTCCTCTTGATGGCGTTTTGCAGAAACGAGGCCTTATATCCTCCATTAATATTTTTTTACTTGTGTTATTTAATTTTTTTATTTTATTTTACTTTATTTATCTTTTTATTTTTTTCTTATGAATTTCTGATCATTTTTATTTGTTTATATTATTATAACAATGTATTAATATCAATTATGGAAGGTATTGCATTGTACTACTCCTGCATACCTTCTGGAATAAATCATTATTATTATTATTTGATCAATTTACTAAATACCCTTAAATTTAGATAATCCTATTTTCAGGTTTTTTAATTTTATTTAAACGATAATTTTTATTACTTTATATTTTTAAAAACAATTTTTAGTTAAAAGCTCTGCGATGTAAATTTTTACAGCGCAGAGCTTTTCAATTAAAAACTGTTTTTTTTTTAAATTTAAAATAATAATAATTATTGCTTTAATAAAATTAAAAAACCTAAAAATTAAAATGGAGTTGCACAAAATAAACTTTAAAACCATAAATAAATCCTATTTTCAACAGAATCTATAATCGGACTGCCAAAGTGGTAGTATTACCAGGGCAAACTGACAATGTATAAAACTTGATGAACGTGTGAATACATACATGTATTTTTTTGAAAAATCCACAAAATAAATTAATCTTACTTGCACTCCACCTGGTTTTTAACCCGCAAGAGCAAAGCACTTACCGCTTCGCCACAAAGGTCGTCATTTTAGGGCCATGGTGCTTATTTTTTTACAGGAGTAGACAAACGAGTTTTTTTTTTAAAATGCTAAAAATCAAAAACTATGTACGAATCCACATTTTAATCGCAATCCTAAGTGAGTGGATATAAAAGTAAGATTTATTTGACAGCTGCCGGATTAATTCTTTTCCAGCCTTCTACCCTCATCATTAAATAGAATGTTTCATGTGTTTTCAACCGTCGCGTTCATATCCCGTTAAAAGGTGATAAATGAATGCCTCATCTCATGTAGAGGTCGGTCATCTAAATTAGTTCACGATAAATTGGTTTGAGCTTTTTCTACTTTCTTACTCTAATCTAATCTCTAATGTTTTGCCTTATTGTTGTTTAAGAATTCAGTGAATAATTGTAAAAATATTTTTGTTCTGGAACTTATTTCTTTAGCAACACTCATTTTGTCCTGCTATGCTGTTCCAGCACATCTATTTTGCCATGTTATATCACAAACAGATCATGACGTTTAAATACTACGGCTGTATTATTTCAATTTTTCCTATTTTTAATTGCCCAGTCATGTCTTAAATAAATAAAAAATTAGTGGAATAAAGTAAAAAAAATGGTATTTTTCAAAATCAATACAGCTGTAGTTTTTGAACTTGAATAAATTTAATTATTAAAAGGAGAATTGGATATCAATAACACAATATAAATCAAATAAAAGACCAGTGAGAAAACAATAGAATAACATTTAAATTATAACAAGGGAACAGAGTGAAAGAGAAAGAAAATACGAAAGAGGCAAAACGTCAATTGAGAAGGTGGTCAAAGAGTTTACAGGAAATATAACTAATATTGGAATTTAGTATTTTGGTTTAGTTTAATTTTGTACCGTGATGATATTTAGGCTAAGTGAAACCGGTCGGTCTTAAAAATTAAAATAAAATCTGTGGTCTTATACACAGTTATTATTTCATTTTCAATAAATATTTTGTTATCTTATATTACTTTGTTTTTTAAACCACTTTTTGGATTTAATATTTTGTCTAAAAAACACCGGTTGTTTAAATCCACTTTATCATCAGGACAATATTAAATTAATCTGAAATACAAAATACTGAGATAAAATACATACTGGTAGGAGTATAGTATATTTTGAAGTTATGGGAATAACTCAGCAGGATAGGAAATAAAAATAAAATAAAAATACAATAATATTTTTATATTTTTTACGAAAATATAAAATATTATTGTCTTCGTGATTCACCTAGTTTCTCCGACACAGTGAATAAATTTTCTCAAGGAAATCCATATCGCGCATACCTTTTGGTTCCATGTGGTAACTTATGCGTGCATCAACTTCTGCTTTAAACGGTAGATTAGGTCGCGAAGTATTAGTACGTATCGCTTATTTTTTCCGGTTGTATTAGGTCAATACTTTAATTTGCGTGTTGACTAAATGCCATAAATTGTAATTTACTTAACGGTTCCCGACAAAGTTAGTGGAAATAAAATTCTCGTAGAATTTTTTAATTGCCAAATATGTTTCATAAAAAATATAAAATTACATATAAATGTATTGATCACTGCCTGGGTATAGATATAGACACACATTGTTTCTCCAAAGCAGCGAAGCGTATTTCAAATCAAAAATTTGTCATGGAAAAGATGGTGACAGACGGAGGAGACCTTCACCGAGAAATAATTGAGAATGTCCATAAGGAATAATAGACATGTTTTGTTGAAAATAGATAAAAATCCATACATCAATTTTATTGACAGGTTTGCTGTCGGTATTCCTATTAAATTATAAACATCCGTTAACAATATGAAACTAAAACTGTAATGTTGGACACATATTATTTATTACCGACCGGCTTCACTTACCCTAAGCATCATCAGGGTACAAAACAAAAAAATACATAGTGTGTGGTTAAATATGTTAATTTTCTACCCTGATGATGTTTAGGCTAAGCGAAACCGGTCGGTCATAAAAAATTTTTTAAAAATCTGTGGTGTTATACAAAGTCATTGTTTCATTTTTAGTACCTGATTTATTATTCTAACTAACAAATTTTGTGCGTATTGCGTGAATTTGTTTAAAAGAGTCATTCGTGGCAGAGCATTAGGATCTTTGTTTTTGGATCTAGGGGGCACCGGTTGACTTCCAGTGAAAGCAAATCAAAATGATTACTTTTGTGGCTGTTAAATTATGAGGTGTCATTAACCTCACAATTTATTAACATCTCCAGAAAATGAAACAGCTGCCACATATGAAAAGAAATAATTGAAACAATAAAGTTTAAAATAGTTTTTTCTTGAGAAATTTGAGAAAAATGATTGTTTTCTACGAAAATATATTTAAAAAAACATTTTAATGGTTAATGGTTAATTGTTATTTCATGGTTGGCTTTTTCCACAACGATTGATTTATAAAGAAAAACAAAACGATTATTTTATAAAGATGAATAAATACGTTACAAAACTGTTTTTTTTATGGGAGGAGGGAAGATGGAAGAAGACGAAAAATATTTAGTAAGTGACATAAAGTAGCTTCTATTCAAAGCGACGCAACTTTTTGATTCCGGGTTAAGCCGGGTTTATCTCTGAAACCAGAGCAAAGGCGTTAACCGCTTTGCAATGGAGGTGGTTAAACTAAACTTCAAAGTCCAAATAATTCAAGTGCGGATTTATTTAATCACACTTTTCATCAATGATTTTGTGGAATTGATTATTGAGTTTTTTTGTGAATATCGCACAAGAGCCCCAACTGTCCCAACCATCTGGAGCCAGTAGGTCTATGACATCCTCAATTGGAGCATATTGTGAGGTTAAAGGTAGTCGGGGAGGGGAAGGAGATGGGGTAGATGAAGGTTAAAAAGCACCTGGTTATTTAGATCTGATCACCAAACATGTTTCGATTCTGAATGGTAGTTTTTTACCAGGGCGATACTATAAGTATCTTCCACTCAGGAACGTGCCGCAAATATACTATATATTTTTTTATAAGAATTAAATGTAATTATGAAAAAAATTGATTGAATAAAACATATTTGCGCACGCCGGGCTTGAACCCGAGACATTCAGATTCATATTCGAGCGTCCTACCACTTGACCACGGAGGCCATTAGTTAGTTACTAATCTTTTTAAAATAAAATAAAAATATTAATATCTATGGTACATTGCGGGTTAAACTTTTGTTGAATAATGTTCGGATTACATTCACGTGATGGTTAAACGACCAAATTTCCGTCTGTTATTTGTCATTTTAAACAACGGGCTACGGATAACTGCAAAGTTCAGGGCTCAAGAGTAATCTCACATTTCGTAAGAATTATTGCAAGAGCCTTGGAAACCTTGTTATTTCCGGCGGTCACGTAGGCAATCAAATTGAGGCTTGTTTGACTTCGACGGATTAGGCTTCCGGTTTCCGACGAAATGATGCCTGGAACTCATATTTGTTTATGGTGATAGTTTTAAAGGTTTGAGCGTTTGAAAATATGTATAAAACAATAGATCTTTGTTTTTCCAATGTCGTGCCTGTTCCGGCAAACAACGGTAATCTTAAGCTAACCTTATTATTTTTCTTTTTTGTGAGCTTTCTTGCGTTATTTAAGGATATAAACCTCCCACTAATTTTAACTTCATCTTATTTATGCGCACTTAGTGTAAGTTAAAATCATGTTAAAAAATGCATTAAAAGTATTGTTAATTTGAACATTGTCTATATATCCTTCAGTTACATTAGAATTTTTTTCTAAACAAAACAAAAATATTATCGAAATTAGAATTAACTTTAAAGCACTAAAGCTTATTTTTTAAAAATATTTTAAAAATATCAATAATTAACAACAAAAATATAAAACAGAAAAAGCCAGAAAATTAAAATACAATGGCCAGGTAGAGCTTTGTTTATCATTACACAAATTAAAAGAGGAAAAAAATAATATTAATAATCTTTAATGAAAAGTGTGAGATTGATTAAAAATGTCGGTTTCTAATAACGTCCCAACGGCTGAATTGTTTGAAGCGTTACTCGCGGATAGAGGATTCTATTTCGAGTCTTGGTTGTGACCATCGTCAATTTATTTTCTGGCTTTTTCTGTTCCATATTTCTGTTCTTGTATATTGATATAATTCAAATATTTAAAAAAATATTATACATGGACTGAATCCTAAATGTGTAAACAACGACAATCCGACGTATCATCTCAAATTACAATAAATAAACAATCAAAATGATGGATGAATTACAATGAGGCAAAAAGTACATTACATTGCGCCGGAAAGCAAATTATTAAAGTTTTAAACTGAATATCTGATTTAGTCCCTGGAAGAGACAACTATCTCATTTGTTCACTTTCCTTTGACATTCAAATGTTCCTGATTATATCGCAAAGAAGGTGGCCCTCGGGAAAATGAAAAATGTGTCTTTGAACTCATTAATACAGAAAGAATAATACAGAAAAATAGAAAAAAAGTCAAACTAAGAGATACCACACTATCGTAATGGAGGTAAACTAAGAAGTATAAATGAAAGGTTTGTTTTTGGTGAAGTAAAATAAATGTCTCTTTTCTTGTCTTCAATGCCGTAAATTTATTCTCTGTTGTGGTGAAATGATAATGATACCTTGAATAAATAATATACTTTGTTATAAGTTTTTTGATAAATTAACAATAATATGAAACAACCTTATACTTTATTTATATTTCAAAGAAAATAGAAACCCATAAATTTACAGAACTTTTCAACAGAAATAATATGTAAAGAAATGAAAAAATAACTTTGTATAAGACCACAAATATTATTATAATTTTATACAAAATTTAGCTAAACAAACAATATAAAATGTGTGGTTATATATACATACAGAGGGAAAACAAAATATAAAATAACATAACAGAACAACGAAAAACAACGTTAAATTACAACAAAGGAAAGAGAGAAAAAAACAGATAATATGAATTGAAAGAGAAAATATTGAAGAAATAATATTGTTACAAAAGGTTTGTTAGTTGGTACCCACTATTATAATAAAACTGCGTCTGGTCAATTCCCACAAGGGCATCAAATACCATAGAAAAATATTTTAGATATAGTAATGTTCAAAATAAAAAGTGAAAAAAAAAACAGAAATAAATGTTACCATGAACAACACAAAGTTTTTTAGGTATAAAATCAATCGCACCCCAACTTATGAAAACGATATGATTTTTTCAAATTAATGAATTTGTATCAACCATACAAAGAACACACCACGATAAGTAACAACACTCTGTTTTCATTTGACCCTTGCAAAAAAAAACAAAAATATTTTTGTTAATTTGTTCCTAAACACCGTGTTTATAAAACTAAGAACGTTAATGTGTAGGCCTTAATGGGTTTATTATTACAAAACTACCCGGAGATCGTTTATCCTTACTTCTTCAATCGAAAGTAATTTTATTTGTCAGCCGAATAATACCCATGCAAACCACAATTGCTTCCTTTCTGGTTTCTGCTATAATGCCCTGGGGCTCGTAACTTTTAATGTAACACTTATCGGGGAGATTCTCAGTGTGGTCCCAAAGAGCTTATTTTCAATTTACACAATATCAAGATCAAATAGCGCCGGAATTTCAGCAAGCGGGTCATAGCCCCAGTTTTGGGCTGTGGTGTTTATTTTGGTTTATTTCAGCCCAGACCACCACCCTTTTCCCGAGCGCTCTGAATTATTCATCGTCAGGACCGCATGCACAAAGCGAACATTACAGCAAGGAATGAAAATCAAGCAAAATCTCTTTTTTCCACACGAAACGCTATGCTTCGGTTGAATTTAAATACATAAATTTTGTATCATTTATCATTGTAAAAGAGAAAATAGTAATATGTTCAATATTTTCACGTAATTTTTAGTTTTACTTCTCTAGATTTATTTTTTTTATATCTAGATAAGACACGTTTGTATTATTTTGTCCCAAAAAAATCATGATTTTGGTGAAATATCTACTCAAAGATGTTTTACGAAGCTATAAAATGATTTATCGAAGGAAGCAATCACTTTGTAGCTTGACATTATAATTTAAATAAAAAATGTTTTAGTTTTAAGCCACTTTATTTATTCACATATAACATTCGACCGGTTTCAGTTAAACTTAACCTTCTTCAGGAAAGTATATATATAAACAAAGTTAGTATATATAGTAGTTAAAAAAAGTTAGTATATATATAAACTCAGTTTTCATCACACTTCAGTTTATATATATATACTTTCCTGAAGAAGGTTAAGTTTAAACCGGTCGAATGTTATATGTGAATAAATAAAGTGGCTTAAAACTAAAACATTTTTTATTTACATTATAAAATGATTGCTTAATTTAAAAAATGAGAAATTACTTTTATAAAAAAAGTAAATGAAGCGGTCAAAAATTACATTATCGTCACAATAGCGTAGCAAGAAAAATGTATACTATACAATTTAGAGTTGGTAGATGCGCCCCTCCCGGATATAGTGAAGGTCCCGAGTTCGAGTCTCGGTCACAACCTAATCTAATTTAATTTTGTGTTTTCTTATTATTTGAAACATTTTATATTATTTCAATAATAATTATTAAAATGAAGCTTTAAACTGTAATAAGTTAGTTTCAATTTAAAATAAATGAGAAGATTTTGTTGATTTACTTTGGTTGAATTGATTAATGAAATCACGCTCAAAAACATGGCGCAAGAACATTTGATTAATACAATTATATAAAATAAAATTATTTGTCAAAGCTACAAATATATACTGGTACATATATTTTATAAGCCAAGTCTTTAATGCGTTTGAACTTATAAAGTTTGTACTCAAAAACATTAAAAAACAAATCAGTTCAAAAAGTGAAAATTAAAAGGCAATCATATAAAACATATTAGTCAGAACTTTCCGATTAATTCTCGAGGGTTTGAAAACTTTCTCTGGAAGCAAATATACCAGTAATCAACATGCATTTGAACATCGGCTGAAAGTTTCTCTAAGATCAACAAAACTTTATTTCCGGTCGAAATCTAAAACTTTGACATCGCTCGAAGCTATGTTAAAATAAGAAAAAAGCTATTTTAATTAAATTGAAAATAGCCGATTCAAATACCAACCCCAATTATTAAATACAGGTGGAGAGGATACAGTATTACAAATACTATAAGAAACTGAAATAAATCGTATTTTCATGTTGGTATATCAGTTGTTTCCTGTAATTATCTCACCTAAAACAACAAATTGACGCGATCAACGTGATTTAAAAATGGTGGAATAATATTAGGTATATTAACAAAAATATGCGTATAATTTAAAAGGGAAGCTTTTAATATACGATAAACCGAAGAAAATGTGCTGTGGGCGAGTCCAATATGCCCAACATGGAAACTTCCTTGACTGAAAAAATGTAATCAAACGTTTTCAAATGTCTAAAAACTTTCTTGAACAAATCATTAATCAATTCCATTGGATTTCTGGGGCCCAGGAGTTGAAAGGTCTGTGAATGGACAACCTCAGTTTTCATCACACTTCTAGGAATTATCTGTACGGCGGTAGAAGACATATTGAATATATACTTTTTCTAAAATTAATCGCATTTACATGGGTATAATTCCATAACTAAACAAAAAAATATGTTTTAGAGTTCTAGAGAAGAACAAGAATCTTAGTATCGCCTCGGTGAAAAACAAACAGAATTAAAATGATACTTTAAATTACTTTTGTAACCAAGGTTTTTCCCGAAATTCCGATTTTGTTCCCTATTTATTATTTACAGTAAGTAAATAATTCTGCAGCACTTGTGCATTTTTGGATAAAATAGGTTTTCAATGGTGATAATTTTTTGAAAATTTTCATCTCATTTAAACACATTCTCGACAGGCTTTGCAGGGTATATGACTAGAATGCTGAACTATTCCATTAATGCGGCATGTGGGCAAAGGGCGATAGCGTAAGCGACATTAACCACCTATCGGAATATTTGCTTTAAATTCTTCACATTTTCTCAATAGTTTAGGGCAAATATGAAATGGCATAAGGCGCATAATGATCTGAACCAGTCTTGACATACACGAGCAGAATTGACTGAATTGAGAAGCTCACGTGGTTAACTCCAAAGGTCGTAAGTACATTTTTATTTTGTAACCCGATATTTATAAGTTCAACCTTTGTGGTTTTACTTTGTCTAATAAGTTTTTTCAATATACATTCAAAAGTCGATTTACTTCATGACCTAAATACGACCATAAGCCATTTGTACTATGTACTTATTCATTTTCATCTACACATATTTATCTTTCTGCGTGGGGTAGGGTTTGGAGAGCAGCTGTTCATCTGGAACTTGCGGGTTCATACAAACTAATTGGATCTTCTTAGATATTCTCGAATTCTACGAGCGATTATTCGATCTTCTTCAAGTGGTCCGCAATCAATATTGCCATTCATTTTAGAAATTAACAGGATTGAGTTACCTTAATTTTTTTTTGTGTAATAAACACCATTCAAATCTGGTCAAAGAACTTTCACGAAACGTAGGCATCACAAGAAAATATACAAAAATGACCGAAGTAATTGAATCCCAAAATAACAAATTACGCTTTCGTTGAAGAGTAAGAAGTATCATTTAAAGGCTCGAAAAAGGAATCCGTTTTTCCTATCTTATTTATTACCAGTATTTTCAAGACCAACATTAACTGAACCTTTCTGATAGACCCTTCTTCATCCCTTTTTACTACTTCTATAGCTTTTCTGTCAATGCAAATAAGAAAATCACAACAATCGTTGGAAAATTATGAAAATCTAAGACAATCTTAGAACTAAGTTAAATAAGTTACACGAAAAAGTATAGCAACACCAAAAAATAAGCCGAAAAAAAAGGAAACAGCTAGGATAGGCATTCAACCAAAGGCTCTATTTCTGCTCAAAGTTAGGTTGTACTTCCAACTCGAGACAAAATTAAAGTTCATTCAATAATATTATAGTAAATCTTTCATAAAAAATCGCATTATTAATCAGTGATTGATACAGGGTGACAGAAAAATGAGGGGTGGTGGAAAATTTTTGGATTGTTTCTGACCAGAAAGTTCAGATAAGGGGTAGGTATAAGTAATTCAATTTTTTCAGGTCCTTTTGATTTGACGTCATCTCTTATTTCGTTGGGGGTTGGTTTGAGATAAAAATAGACGTCCGGGTCTAATGAAAAATTCAGTCTTTCAATCGAAGATTTGAGTATTTCATGAATTGGTGAGAAATAAAATAAAGACGGATAAAGCCTGTGACTGTAATATTTCTACCACGATCAATAATGTTGCATATTCTTCTGTAAAATACAGTAATTATTATTTGTTAACATTTCGGGAGTTACACATTACAATTAATTAGATCTTTTTTTTTTTTATAAAACATTTATATGCTAACTAAACGTATTTTAAAATAAAAATGGTATAAAAAACTAATGATATTGAAAAGATTTATTTAATATAGTGAAAATTTATAGTAATTAAAATACTCGTAAAATGTATCAATAAAAAAATAAAAATAGTATGTTTGTACAAAGTATGTTTTCTAAAAATCAATATTTGTATTACAGGGTAGGATCAAGAAGTAGTAAGACTGAATTTTTATGTAAATACGTATATTTTTGATAACTTTGGACAGAAAACCTTTTTTATATAAAGTGGAAACAATGAGTTTTAAAAACGTAAGAGATATAGAGGGTTTCTGGGGGTAAATTCCATGATGAGTACAATATATATTTTTTTAATTGACTTTAATTCCGTTGTTTCCTTTTTTCAAACAAAAAGATTTCCAAATTATATTATATTCAAATCAAATATATATTTTTTCCTTTAATAAACATTTTAACAACTTTAAAGTATTAGAATTGAAAAATGAATCGCTCTCTTTTTTATTTGTCGCGCAAAATCACTCGGATAGCTGATATAAACTGGGAGACGAACAATTTTATAATTATAAATGTTTTGTGGTTGGAAAGAATACAATTTTCCACATACTCCTTCCTCATAAACACATTTCTAAGAAGGGGAGCCCAATCAATCGACGAGAGAGTGCTTTGTATACGTTGTAAATATTTACCAATAAACATGATTTTTATTTTCAAAATTTCACAAAACAGTATTATTTATTTAGGATTGCATGAACAAGCTTTTAACCACATATTTCAAATAATAAATCAATGTTTGCGATTGTATTAACTTTTTTTTCATATTAAATATTTTTACAATCCGAAATCAAGGTTGGGATGATTCAAACTCTCATCGCGATGACCATAGAATCGTCAAAAAAGGGCCCTTTCCAAACTTTCGACAGCTGAATGATTCCAGTTCAACGTCGATTCTCGGTCCGTTTCAGCGTTGTATCAAAATTGTGATCAGCTGACAAACATACTAACATTATTGTTATGTTTGCGGTTGTTGAATCCCTTAATAATTAATTAACTAACCATCACGCCGTTTCCCCGCAGGGGTAGATATAATGGACCGACCGCCATACAACTCTGTCTTGGTAAACACTCCTTGCTTCATCCACATCGTCTCATAGATACTCTTTTGTTATTCTGACTCTTCACATGGCCGATTCAAGTATTTGATTCACTTTATCGTGCCATACCATAGTATGACAAGAGGTATAATTCTATTAAATAAATCATATATTGGTTGGTATATAGATATATTTACCAAAAATTTACCTGTGTTCAAGAAAATTATTAAATTAAAAATGTTTTAATTTTAAAATGTTTGGTTCTAAAAAATCTGTTTTTGTTGTTTTCCATTGTACTGTAATTGGATTTGATATCTGTTGTACAATAAAAAAAATGTCTTCCTCGGGCGTTTCCGACTTCTTCTTCCATTCACTTTCGCATCACAAATATTTTTCACACTCCTTTCTTCGTTCATTCGCTCTACACGTCCAAACCATCTAAGGGTCCCTTTCTTACTTTCTCATCACGCTTATATCAGCCTTGCATTCTTTTCGGAAATCTAAATTTTTCTTCAGTAAATTAATAAATTATACTCAAATACAATTATAGAGTTGTTACTGTTTGCAAAATGATCATTAACAAGTATCGGTGAATGTTGACATTTTGTGATATATTTATGAATATGTATAATTATTATTACTTCCTACTAGTAAAGGTGTTCCACAGGGCTCGGTCTTGGGTCCACTGTTGTTCATTATATATATGAATGATATTGTTCAAGTTTTAAAACATTGCTTTATACAATTATTTGCAGATGATACATTATTATACATAGCCAGTAAGAATTTACAAGATGCCATTGAGAAAATACAAGTTGATTTAAATTATGTTACGATTTGGTTAAACCGAAACAAACTGAAATTAAATGTTATGAAAACAAAGTTTCTGATAGTGGATAGCCAATGTGGAAACGTGCAGGCAACACTAAACATTGATAGCACAAATATAGAAAGGGTTAGCAGTATAAAATATTTAGGTGTAATAATAGATGATAAGTTAAAATTTGACAAACACTTAGAATATATAACTAAAAAAATTGCTAAAAAGGTTAGATTCTTAAAAAGGATCAGAAACAACTTGGATCTCAAGACAACCCGCCTTGTATACAATTCTATTGTAACTCCGCATTTAAATTATTGTTCTAGTGTTTTATTCTTATGTAACGAAGCCCAAAATAATAAACTGCAGGTTATACAAAATAGGGGGATGAGGACGATTTTGAAATGTAATATTTTTACTAGAGTTCAAATAATGTTACGAAATTTAAATATGATGACACCTAAACAACATATAATACATAATACTTTAACGATGATTTACAAGCTTAAAAATAACATGCTCCCTAAATATCTGCAAAATAATATTATATATAATGTAAATATTCACAATTATCCTACGAGAAGTTGTCATGATTTTAGGCTTCCTAAAACGAATCTTGTGTGTACTCAAAACAGCGTGTTTTATAAAGGCCAAAAACTTTTTAATAGTCTTCCAAATGCCTTAAAAGAAGCCTCAAGCCTTGCCACTTTTCGGAGGATTTGTGCAGAATATGTAAAAAAAAACCTATGATTATATGCTTTGTTCTATAATTGTGTAATGTAAAAATGTTTTTTCTTACTAGATGTGTGAAAAAAATATTTGCATACATCTAAATAAAAATACAAAAACAAACAAAACAATAAAGTACATAGCTCGAATATTTCATACACGTGTAGATTCAAAGTTTATGTAGCTTTTGGCAAGTGTTTTATTTTCAAATGTTTCAATCTACATTTGGCAAGCTTTAAATATAACTTATTGCCTAACTAACTGTTAATTTGTTAAACTCAAACATTTATTCAGAGGGATTTTGTAATATTGTAAAATGTTTTATTTCGGGTCATACTGATATTAAATATCATTCGAAGGAAATTTTTACTCAACGAGTCCCTAAAATACCGAGTGAAAATTGCTTTTTCCACTTCAAAATTCGTATCGAGGCCCTAAATTGTAGGGGTATTTGCCACTGGAAATAATGCAATACTCGTATATACCGTTGACAGGGTTTGAGCGACACTTTGGTCGAAAATTAGTTCAATTTGCTGTTTCGATCAATTTTTTTGTGCAATAGAATGGTCTAACTCTCGTTAGATTCTAGAAACTTTTGTGGCGCTTCAGACATCTAAAATATATTTATTATTGGGAGAAGGTTTGACTCAAGCGACACAAGTTTGGGACTTTTTTAGCTTTTTGTCGATTTAGGTTAATTCGGTAGGAGCATTGCGTTATCTGAGTTAACTTTTAAAAAATCAAACAAGGTACTGAAGGCTTGATTGATCAACTTTATGAATTTTATTGTAATACAAAAAGAGTAAAGTGCTCTGGTGTAAACTTCTGAAAATGGTGCTTCAGTTCTTTTGTCTTTCTGGCGACGATGTTATTCAGATATATACACAACTGACGCCGTATCTCCGTAGGGGTAGGCAGAAAAGACGGTCGGTCATACAACTCAGTCTTGACACACACTCCTTGCTTCATTCACATTCATACATCGTCTAATACATAAATTTCTGTTGTTCTGACTATTCACGTGGCTCGACTTAAGTATTTGATTCCCTTGATCGCACCATGTCTTCCTCGGGCGTCCTCGACTTCTTCTTGCATTCACTATCGCCTAATATGATTTTTCATGCTCCTTTCTTCCTTCATTCGCTCTATATTTCAAGCGCCCTTGAGGTCATATTCCCACGAAAACGGCACTGTAAAAGTTATCCATTTATTATTATAATTACATTCTCAAACCATCTAAGCGTTCCTTTCTAGATCCTAATCATTACGCTTATCTACAGAACTAGTTTATTTTAATCGTCCATAATGTTCCTATGCCGCTTCTGATGGTTTGATAAGCACTAGCTAACTAAACATATTTTGCAAGCTACTGAAAAATATTCTTTCAGTAATGCAATGGCATAATACAGCCATTTACAATGGGAATGGTGTTGAAGTGGCCTGAACTATGTTTAACAACCAAATCTCAATAAAAATTCTCGTTAATTTGTTTATTTATCATGATAATTTTGATAGCTGAACAGGTTTGTGGTGGATTTAAATAGTGCTGGAAAGGTCAATCAAAACCAAAACTCTACGGTTTGATTCTAGGTTGATGAGAAAACCGCACGAAAACACTTAAATAAGGAACACTGCAACATGTCTCGCCAACTTTGATCTCGGCCTGTCTTTTTCTCCATTAACAATGCGAAATTTGTAGGTTAATTAACTTGTCGCGTAAAATAAGTGTAACTTGTCCGGTTTCTTTATTAACTTACGGTAAAAATAGTCTTATTTATTTATAGATGGCCTCCGTGGTCGAGTGGTAAGACGCTGAACTGTGTAACGAATCCAGAAGTTGCGGATTCAAATCCGGCATGCGCAAATTAATTTTATTTAATTAATATGTGTCATAACACATTAAATTCATGGAAAATAATAAATGGTATATTTGCGGCACGTTCTAGAGTGGTAGATACTCTAAGTATCACCCCAGTGAGAGACCACCGATCAGAATCGAAACTCTGCTTGAACTGGCTTTAACCGTGTTTGTTGACCAGCTCTGAATATTGAGGTACTTCTCAAATTCTCTTTTTCCCATCTCATCCCCCCCCCCCCAACTACCTTCATCCTTATTAAATACCCCAATCAGGGATGCTATAGTTCCACTGGATTCAGACAGTTGGGAAACGTTTCTGTCTACTGGGTTGTCGAACTAAAAAAATAACATTACAACACCCAGACCTGGCCGCTTCCCTAAAATAAATGATATCAAAGCTTCTTGAAACATAGTAAAAGTAAGTAATCCAGTAAGACTAATTTTGATTTAATACGATGATAATATAATTTATTATTCTTTGGATTGAAACCAACAAAATGAATAGAAATCAAAAATCTTATTCGAAATGCCATAACAATTTACGGCCTTCTTAAGAAATTATTTTCAAGCAGGCGGACTCAAAAACTTTGACATCTTATTTTTAAATGACTTTATTCGCATATAATCTTTTACAAGTGATTGATGGTCCTGAAAAATGATGTGAGAGTTCGTATCAAAAGTTTCTATAGTCTCTGTCAAAATGAAAAGGCGGGGAGCAAGTAACTAATAATACTACCAACCTTTAAGATTATGAAAGTGTTTGATGCAGCAATGCAATGATTTTAACTAAATATCACAATTATCGGCGTTAAAAAACATTAGATTCTTTAGAAGGTTCTAGTTGATTTTAGAAAACACTTGCATTTAAGTCAGTCTCCGGCAGTCTCTCCACAGTTTGAATGTTAAATAATGCGGTGTTTTGCTCTACACCATCCAGCCTCCTAAGTTTAGGAAATAATGAAATTAAAGAAATGAAAAAAAAACTTTGTATAAGACCACGAATATAATTTTTATTTTTATGACAGACCGCTTCCGCTTAGCCTTAGCATCATCAGGGTATAAAAGTGTGCGGTTATATATATGTACAGAAAGAGAACAAATTGTAAAATAAAATAACAAAACAATGAGAAAACAACAGAATAACATTTTAATTATAACAAAGGAACAGGGAGAAAGAGACAAGTAATATGAGTTAAAAGAGACAAAACGCCAATTGGGAAGGTGATTAAGGAATAATGATAAATTGAATGAATTTTTATTGCTTTCTACAAATACATAATAAAATTATTCCCTGCTTTCTAATTATGTGAATACCGTACAAGAGTCCCAACTGCTCCCAACTGTCTAGAGACAGTGAGACTATGGAATCCCCAATTGGGGTAGGTTGTGAGGTTAAAGGTAGTGGAGAGGGGAATTAGATGGGAAGAAGAATGTTGGGAAGTACCTGGCTATTCAGATCTGGTTACCAAACATGGCTTAAGGCATTTCAAGCAACGTTTCAATTCTGAATGTTTTGTCTTTCACCAGGGCGATACTTTGAGTATCTACCACTCTGGAACGTGCCGCAAATCGTAGTCGAGCGTCTTACCACTCGACCACGCAGATCGTCGAATAGAAATTAAGCAGACCAGAGCGTAAAACCCGTTCATAGTTGATGTCGGAAGCATGAAAACAAGTAGTTTCTTCGCCTTTTTTTATGTAAAATTACCTGGCTGAGCTACCTGCATTTTTTTTTCTTAATTCTGACAACTTAAAGAAAAATACTCAAAATAATCAAATTACTTCCTACATCCACCTTTGTTATTGCCACAGGGTTATCTAATGCGGTAAAAACATGGATGTGAACATTTTTAAATTAAAGTAAAACTTTTGACAAATACAATAAAAACCTTTAAACTAAGTTTAACTTATTGCAAATAGAGATAGTAAGAATCCGCTCCATTCCGCCATTGTCAAACTGTTAGTTTGAAAATGGCCTTAAACGCCGAAACAGCTGTCACTAAAAATAAAAACTGAAAATAGCAGAACTCAATAATAATAATATTAAATTTAATTCAATTAAATTATATAAAAATTAAAATGGAGTTCTACAAATTGAACACAAAAACTATAAATAAAAAATAAAAAAAGTAACAATTTGCTTTGTTTGTAGATAGTACAGTGATAGAAATTCTTTTTAGATCTCGGAAAAAAACTTTAAAAATTTAACAGCCACCAAATAGACTAATGAAAATGCTTCTTAAATGGTACCTAACTCATGTCAAATATGTTTAAACCAAAAACGGCAAATACAACATTTCGGGATATAATCAGGAATTCACACACTATTTAAATCGCTCGTTCTATATCAAATCTATCCTCAACTAATGTCAATCTACCCTTAACAAGATCGACAGCCAAAATTTTGCTTCTGTATAAAATTATATCACCGATGTGTTTACAAAACAGAATTAAATCAACAGTATATTTTGTACTTAGATTGCATTTAGTTGGTGATACATAAGTGAAAGTGGTTGATATTCAACTGCACGGAATATTTATACCAGGAAGCTACAATATTATATCTCTTCAATCAATATTTATGTAACGTATTCAAACAAATCGATTTTTTTATAGTCACCTTCCACAATTAAATTAATAATATTAATACAAATAAAAAAATGTAAAGACATTTTTAACACGGCAAATTAGACGTTGAAGGCATTTTCATGTCACAATATTATTTCTGATAACTTAATTTATTTTGATTATCTTAATGAGTGTTTTGTAATTGCAGCCATCTTATAAGTTGTAAAAGGCCTGTAACTGTCAATCGTTTTCTTAAATTTGCAACACTAACTAGTGGCTTAATTAAGAACAAACCATACCCTTAGTATTTATTACATGATTCCACCATAAAAAAATAACCGAGAGTCATGTATGCATTACCAAACAAAGAAACTTAGGGATTACGTAAACATATTCTTGGATGTCAATGTTTCCTTCCATATTAAATTCTTAAGCAAGATGTGCTTTGTTTTTAAATTGCAACGAACAACGTGACTCTTTTCCAGGCAAAAATTCTTTGTATAATATTGCAAAACACAGAACAATATTTTTTTCAGACGTTTAGCGAAAGCAATTCTAACGCAAGGATTTGCATAGTTTGTATTGAAGTCTGGTATTTGACAGGAAAACAATTTTAAATGTAACGTGTTGGCAGAAAACAAAGAGTAACATTTAACGTTAAATGTTTTCGCTCGTGAACGTGAAAATTAACGGAAATTATTTTTGCTTATTGAAGAAAGGATTTGTCAAGATGCCTTACGTAAAATAGTATATTTTTGATTGTTTTTGTGAAAATAGATGATAAGGGATTTTTTGTGTTTAATTTGTAAAATCTTATTCTCTCTTCTATTATAATTATATATTTATTTCTAAGTTATATTTTTAGGTAGCCACTTACTGTTACTAAGACAAAGCGTCATACTCTTATTTGATATCACCTTTATTATCTTTATATTTTCAAATTCATAAAGCCATTTTATTCACTATATCTCACTATTCTAGACAAACATGACAGTTCTGTTTTTATTTATTAAATAAAAGAGGCATTCATTTTGTTTGATAAATGACCTTATTTTATATATTTCGTAGTGTATCGTCGAGTATCAGAGTCGTAAAATATAACTGGCCAGACGAAAGATGAATACTCCAATCCACAATATGGAAATAGATGTTTTTTGCAAGCTGTGGAGATTTATATATTTTGTTTTATTATAATAACATGTATTTCGTTTAATCATTTATTCGTTCCTTTCAAATATTACGATATGACTAAGTAGTATATAAAAAAATATTACGGACACTTGTTTATAACGAGAGGGTGTGTTTTAACCAAAAAAATTGTGAAAATGATCTAACGCCGTAATAAGGTCAGCTGAAATTATTTCCATCGCAGATCTCCCCTTCCGACAAAGAAAAAACTGAGTGTCTCGAGTGTCGAGAAACGTAAGATCATAATCATGTTTGAGAGGGTGTCATGTTTGAGACCGACATGAAGAAAATAGCGCCTGTACATTGTGCGTTGTAGAAAATGATATTCCCTGAGATTAAGCCACGGGGTTGAAAATCAAATTAATTACTTCTATAAACGTTGAAATCAAACGAGAAAGGAAATACTGATTTAAATTATACATAATCGTTAAAGAATTGTACAAAAGTAGAGGGTGCGTTTTAGTATTGCTTTGGTCTACGACTTTAAATATCAAATCGATGTGTTTTATTATTTCAGAAAATATTGTGGCAAGTGTTTCGTTTGTTTTCAATGCTTCAAATTAGACGTATTTATTTGATAATACTTCTATGTAAAATGAAAATGAAAATGTAAAATTCTTTGTAAAATAAACTAGTTTCAAAAATAAATTGTGTCGTCACACATTCATAAGGGCATTAAATTATAATATATTGAATTATGACGAGTTTACTGCGATTGAATTAATAAATTTTTGGGTAGGTACTAAAAAAGACTAAAAAATAATGTAATATTTACACAAAATAGTCGCAAAGCTTAGGTAACTGTAGATGAAAAATATGCTAGTTAATTAGTGTTTTAATAAAAAGAGTTTTATTTGAAATAAAGTGATTGCTTTATAAAAAAATACAATATATTCGTCTTTCAATAAACAGGTAGTTGAAACCTTTTTTTTCTCTGCGTATTTTTGGGAATCCACTGTGTATTGGTTTTCTTGGAATACGTGGATCAGTAGGAATTTTTTTTATTTTGGGCCTTATTATTAACAGAACCTTAGTTCTGTCAATTTTCGATCTACAGTAATCAGAGCTGCGATATTTGACTTTAAATTAATCCTGTTGGAATCATTACGATGACAAGTAAACAAGCTTATCCGATTTAAATTACTTGGCATCCGCTCCATACAAATGGACGCGGCGCTCAGTCGAATCATACGCAAGAGGAATCTCAACAATGAAACAACTGAAAGTTTCAGGAAGTTAGGAGAAGGAGTTGCTTTCTAGAAGTTTAAAAAGCTGTTATATTTCTGAGCAACTTGGAAATGAAATTAGAAAGACGAAGGCTGGAATATATAAGACACTGCATTTCGTTTTACTGTGCCATTTACGCAGATATATTATGGTGTTAATGCACGTCATTGGTTGGATGGAATTTTCAATTATCTCGCTGAACTTGCTGGCTGTCATTGTCATTGGCGGAACTGCAGAGGTCGCTATGCTTAGCACTTGGAATATAAGGAAAGACGCTTAGTTAATTGTTCGGTACTTGATTTCAATACATTTCATATCTTGTGATCAGTATTGTTTGAGATTTTCATTACTTTATTTTATTTTATTGACGTCTCAAAGGCTTTTACATAAAATACATTTTAGTTATGTAAAAGAGTACTATAAGTGAGAAGAATACAACATAAAAGCAAGAGTTTAAAAGTAAAGTTAGTATGTAAAACGCAAGTATATAAATAAAGCATAGGTTTTACAATTAGTTATATTATTATATTACGGCCTACGTTTAGTTATATGACGGCCTTCATGGTCGAGTGGTAAGACGCTCGACTACGAATCCAAATGTTGCGGGTTCAAACCCGGCGTGCGCCAATAACTTTTATTTAATTAATATGTGTCATAACACATTTAAATCATATAAAAATATTAAAGAAAGCATATTTGCAGCACGTACCAGAGTGGTAGATACTATACGCATCGCCCTGGGGAAAAACTATTATTCAAAATCGAAACGTTGCTTGAAATGGCTTTAGCCGTGTTTGGTGACCAGATCTGATTAGCCAGTTACTTCTCAACCTTCCTCTTCCCAATCACCTTACCCTCCCCACTACTTTCAGCCTCACAAAATACCCTATCTGAGGATGCCATATTCTCAGTGGCTCTAGACGGTTTGGAGCAGTTGAGACTCTTGTGCGGTATTCATATAAAAAAATAAAAATATATTCTAGCATATTTCACAAAAGAGTGTAATTCGTATATAATACATAGCATGATAAATTTCAAAGAAGATAGTGAGTAAAATGTAATTATGTTTTTGCAGCGTAATGTAGTTACAATTATTTATATTATTTTAGAAGATTTAAAAAAAGAATATAGTACATGGTATAATAACAACAACAACAAAAGAATGATAACAAAAATAGTATAACCATAAAATTAGTAAGTAGGTACTCTGTAAAAATTTAGTTATAGTGAAATGAGAAGTATTTTTATTTTCATATGGTAATTACAACTATAAAAGGTGCAAATAAATAACAATAACTTTATAGTTCTGTTGAAAACATTCAAACAAGCTAAATTTTAATTTGGAAACAGTGTTGTAACGGTAAACATCTATTGAACCATATTTATTACCTAGTCTTTGCAGCCTTTGAATGGACGAATTATCAAAATAATTGTTTGTAGACGTAGAAAAATAATTCAGGCCAGCCTGTCGTGTATCACGGGTAGGTACTCGCAAAGTAATAAGGCTCGTTAGATCCGGGGCGTCCAATCTGCCATTCGCTATGATATTTAATATTAAAATTCTATTTAAAGAGACATTAAATCGCTCTCTGTGCGTTTTGATGATAAATCGGTTAGGTTAGGTAGGTTCATTAAAAAAACATTAAGGTCAACAATTGGAATACATAACTTAAAATTTACAAATCTGAGAAACTTATCCTCTTCGGGTCCCGGGTATCATATTTGATACTTGCCATTTTATGCTCAAAAAATATTTCCTTGTCATTATTTCTGATAGAGGCCCAGTATTTGATAATGAAGATTCCTATCTTACCGACCGGGAGCATTTGTGCTGAGTTGAAGTTAGTAAATGTAATCTAATTGTTATGTGGTACAGAATATGAAAATACTTGAGAATAGATTCTAATTTTGAAAAAAAAAGCTTGGGCCCGAAAAGGTTGCTGCACTCGTTCTATTTTAAGTTGGTGAATTTGATAAAATCTAACCAACTTGGCATATAGTAATTTAAAGGAATTCAAAAATTTTAAATCTTTCGACTTTCTAAAAATAAAACTCAAACATTTCATGACCTTTATTAGTGATTTCATTTATATGAGCAACAAAAGTTAATTTACTGTCAAAAATTATACCATTTATATTATATATTAGTTCCTTTATTTGTGCAAGTTTTTAAAAGTAAATATATTGTATTTGCTGAATTTATTTATGTTCTTCGAAATTCACGGGTTACGAATAACTTGACAATATTTGAAAAACTCCTACCCCCATTATCATTCGGGGAAATGTTGTTTGTGCAAAGATGGAGGACTTAGCTAGCAGAGGAATTGAACCCACGATGCCCGAGTGGGAATCCGACGTGTTTGTCCAGTCAGCTACTAACCGGTCAAGGTTTAGACAAACGTGAAATCTTGCACGCAGAATTTGGCTTTCGTTTCTTACAACTAGTCTTTAAACAATATAAATAATACAAAAATTATACGGATCAAGAATTAAGATACGTTTTTTTTTTTAAATTGGTATGTAAGTATTTATTTATTCATTTATAAATTAACGGACTAAAGTCCAATTACAAAAAATACATATAAAACACGAAAGGGAAAAAAGAGCAATAGAGAAGGAATAGCACATACGAGTACATAATAATAAATGTAGCGATGACAAAAATAAGGCAAATAAATATAAGAGAGAATATTCAAGTCATGGTCTAGTCAAAGTTTTGTTAGAGTATGTGTGAAAAGATATATTGATTAATTTTGTATGTGTGGTAAAATTCGTGATGTTATTACATTTATTTAGAACGGATGCATAATATTTGATGATGTCATTTATGTGTTCGATTTTTTTTGTGTTAGGTTAATTAATTCGCGTATTTGCTATTTAATGAGATGTTTTTTTATAAGACAGTTTTGGTTATGTTATGTAAACGTAGTGTTTTTTTATTGAAAATGTATATAAAGATGATGTGATTAGTAGCCATCACTTTTTTTATGTCAGAGTATGTTAGCAGAATTAATCTGTGTAAAAAAGAGGTTTGAATACACTAATTTGCCCGGAAACTGTAGTTTTTGTAATGTGTGGATACGAAAATTTCCTTTTTTATTTCTCTTACTTTTTTCTCAACAGGGTGTGAAACTCTTGATACCACGGTTTCTGTGATTTATTTAATGACTGCGGTCGGACGAGTCACATTAGCCGAAACATTTCAAATAATTTAAGTTTACGTTACGAACGTGGTACAAAATAATTCCTCTGCGGGAAACCAAAAGGTCCGAAGCCCAGCTTTCAAGTTTTTAAATGAAAACCTTTATTGCTAGGCACTTTGTTAACGGATATTAAACAAATTCACCAATACATTCAGGGGTGCTATTGTTTGCCATTTCCTTTCGACACATTGTCTATTTGTGATTGTAACAAGATTACAGTTTCAAAATAGGTAAAAAGGGAACCTCCTGCTAACGTAATTTAACGTTGGAAGGTTATTCTTGGGTCTGGTAATGAGAAAGGATAAATTAAACCAACGATGTGCGTAGTATTTGGGCCAAAAGTTATATGCACGTAATAAGGTATTTTTATTAAAAATCCTTCGTCTCAAGTGAACGGCTACTATATTGGACAGCCAATAGTGATCGTATATCCATGGAGCAGAGTAAGTAGACAAAAATGTTTGATTGAAAATGTGGAAGTGTTTTTAAAGTATCGGTGTTTTTTTTTTTTTTTTTTTTTTTATCTAGCCACACTTAAGTTTCACATAATGGAGTCAGCGAGACTATTGCGCTCCCAAAAGTGTGAGTGATTAATGTCGGAAGGAAATGAGAATGGAATTAGGAATTTCCTGGCTATCGAGATCTTGTTACTTGTACTACCAGGTGTCAATTACACTATGAGAGCTCCGATATTGGAAATGCTGTGAGGCAGTATAGAATGGGAAGAGAAAGAGTTTGGAGGAGTGGAAATTTGGAAAGTACTTGCATTTCAGATCTTGTTAAAAACCATGTTTAAATACATTTCAAACCGATTCGGAACGGTGGTGTTAAAAAAATTTCAGCAAACGATTTTTCAGTAAAAGCATCACAATTTATCAAATCACCTTTTTTGTTTATTTTAACGGAACAGTTTTCTACAAGGCTCACAAAGTATGTGCTCTTGGTTCACACCTTATCGTAAAATAACATTGTTTTACGGCATAAAGCCAGCGATGAAAAAATGTACTCGGATCGTAAAAAAATAATTAAAATGGGCTTCGCGCTCAGCCCAATATCATAGGTACTCGTTCGTCTCTCATATGTTAATAATGTTCTGGATACCAGTTAGAAAGATTTTTTAATCGAGAAAAAACGATTTTGTTTTCAATTCAGAAAAATATTGTTTCGGAGGAAATTTTTTATTTTATTTTGATAATGTGTTTTCGTGAAAAAAAAATTTCGTGTTCGCTTTTTTTTAAATTTGCTTAACGTACGAAACCACTTAAAAATAAAATAATTATACCCAAAAAATCTTTAATGAAAGGTAAAGATGTATTTATTCAAATTGATACAGTTATTAAATACGACCGGTTAGAAGATGGGTGAAGAAACGCGCCGGATTCCCACTCGGGCGGCGTGAGTTCAATTCCTCTGCTAGCAAAGCCCTCCATCATTGCATAAGCAAAACTTCCCGCTTATTATGATGGCAGTATGAGTTTTTCAAACATTGTCAAGTTATTCGTAACCCGACAATGTTTGTCTTCCTCTAAAAAGAAGATGTATTTACGTAAATCAATTGTTAATGTTAAAGAAAAACTTAGTCATCAAAATGTAAAATACGATCAAAAGAATAATTTATGTAGATAACGGAGAAAAAAGTAAAGTGTACAAAATTGTTACAAATTCTCTTGGCTCTATATTTCAAATATGTCAGTTATATAAAAAGTTATATTCAGTCTTGCGCCTTGTTTAGAGCTGGATAGAGAGAAGCCTGACAAGAATAATCTGATCAAAGTTACCCTTCAGGCAAATTTCTTGTTGGCCAAGAAACCATAAAATATCAGTAGCAAAACGTAAGTAGCGGGAGGGAAAATAAACGATTTACATACGAGTGTTTTATATAAGAGTGGGATAAGAAGCAATTTATATAACGAGCGAGTGACATATAACCTTAACTTATGGCGACTTAATTTATATCCGGGTCAGCCACAGCTCATGCAAATAATTCATTTAAATAATATTTTACTTAATACATGTATGAGGGCATTTGTCTATTAGGTACGAGGTAGTATGTCCAAGAAATTGAATCGAACCAAAGAGATAATAAATTTGCATACAATATGAAGTTGGTTGAACTCGACTCTCCTTTGGAAAGGAATAGAACGACCCTCAAAATAAATTGATTCGAGAGGAACTTCGAATAGACGATATTTTTAAAAGTTTTCTCCTGAACATATCACATTACTTAAAGGATGACAGTAATCAACACATTTAAACTATTTTCGAATGTTTTTTTAATTTTTAATATTGCATATTTAAATATCGTTTTCTTTTTTAAATTACGTTGAGTTGTTTGAATTTGAAATACGTTTTTATGATTTTAATAGTGCAGATTTTTTGTTTGCAAAGAGACGAAAGAAAAAAATTCACATCTTTGTATGGTTAATATTAGAATTTATTTCAAATGATGTGTTGTACATTGCATACCACACATAACCGAGCTGGAAAAAAACTATAAACTAGTTGTTTTTTGTGAAAAATCACGAGATGTAACTTAATCAATTTCAAATATAGAATAATGTCTACTAAAACACAATATAGGTAGGTACTTTACTAGGTGGGTAATGATTTGAAAAGATTTTTTTAAGCTTGATCATTTCAACTAACATTAGTTCTAAATTTGAATAGTTTACATTCGTACGGTTGTACGTACTTACCAAGGAAATTATTTGCTGTGCATTGTTCTGAAAAACATCGAAAACGTATATAAGAAAACAATAATATCGTGATCAGTACACGACTAAGCGAAATATTGACAGATGCAAGTTAGGAGACATCGTTTTATAAATACAAAAATCTTATATAAATATGATAACAGGGAAACATATATGTAGGGAAATTAAGTATTCAAAGTTACTGAATTTTCAACATAAATCTTTCATCATAAAGTTAGTAATTTTAAAAATATGATAACATTTCTTTTCCATAAATGAGTTTCTGAAAAATAGGAGTGTACTGAAATGTTTGAAGAGACCTAGATAACGGAATACACCGGGCAATTGTGTGCGGGGGTGGCGAGTGTTGGGACGAGACTCGAATAGTTTTGGTTAACCCCTGGCTTTTTCTTTACCCCTTCTTACGCTTCCCTGATTATTTCGATAACTATGCTATTTAGAGTACTCCTACATATATTCAGTGACATATACATAAATGTCAAGAATCATTGTTGTATTCACAAAAATATATTCGCTTGAAGATGTTTATGAAAATGTCTTTGTATAGAATTTTTTAATTTTAACAAATAATAATTCAACGTCGCAAGAGCTTCATTCAATATAATGTAGGAGGGAGAAAACACAGAGGCCGAAAAATCATTCCATAGTCGAACGGTTGAACACAAAAACGAGTCGTAGAATCGACCCGTTCTCATGTGTCGAATGTCAACCGTGTACAAATGTTGGGCGAGTTTCCCGACTATGCACCGGTGTCAAAGGGATCAATGAAGCAAGTTCCTCGGAGCATCTTCCGTTGAAATACCGGTAGAACAAAGATGGCATTCCCGTGCTGATCAGTGCTTCGAAGAATGCAATCCGTTTGTTAAGATAGGAGAATCTATCAAACGGAACGTCCGTTTTTGTACAGAGTCTAGTGATTTTTTCAGGTATTTTGGGGCTTCAGACCAGAGGTGTCTGCCAAATTTAACATCGAGACGCACTTGCGATCTGTACAAGGTCAGCAGTTGTGAACTGTTGAAGTATCTGAAGGCCCTGTACAGCACACTGAAAACTAGACTTCGGTCAGTGTCAAAAAAAGATTATCAGCATTATAATTTGTTTTTATTTTTATTCCAGTAGCTCAGTCCGCTATGCCTGGATTTTGTTAACATATTTATAAAGTAACCACACATCAGTAATTCTACCAAAATTAGTGATGATTCATACAAATTACTTGAATTATATTTTAATATGTAGTTGATGATAAGTTATTCAATTGAATTTTTGTAATTGAAATGTTCAGTGACAATATCATGAGGAAATGACAAAGAAAGGTTTTTCGCTGTTAATATTATTTCTCTTAGTTTGGTGGGCAGTAAATATAAGCAAAAAGTTTAATTTAAAGTGTGATGCTATTGATGTAGATTGTAGATGATACCTCCTTACCCACTAGTTAATACCTACTGAACTACGTAAGTTCAGGCAAGCATGGAACCAAATTATCAATCCCGCACCGTAACCCATCCACCAAGTAAGATCTATCAATTGAATCATCAAGTATGTTACAATATTCTGGCTTCGCCTCGATTCTGGAGATATAGACAAAAGAGACAATACATCCTATTTACGTGAATGCTAATGAGGTCTTACAGTTTCCTATCCTCTGTATCTGATGTGGTTGAGTAAAACACTATTGCATCAGGTGGAATTAATATTTCATTCTGAATGGAAATTCATTGTTGAGCCATTGAACAAGTACCTAAGAGACTTTCGTGTGTGGAACTTTAACACTGGCTACATAATGAACTTTAAATCTAATATTAAATATCTATATCGAAACATTTAGCATATTATAATGGATTATATAATAGGCTTTGAACATATGTTTGTGAATAGAATGGTAGACAAGTTTTCTATAAAAATAGATTCCCTCTCATTAATTCTATTTATTTTGAAAATTATCACTTATTTTTTATTATTGTTCGTGAATAGAAAAAGCAGTTCATTTGATGGCAGACGATTTTTCTATTGAAATAAATTCCCTTTCTTTAATTATGTTTATTTTAAAAAATTATCACTTTATTTTTTATTATTGTTCGTGAATATAAAAAGCTGCTCGTTTGATGGTAGACGATCTTTCTATTGAAATAAATTATCTTTCTTCAATTATTTTTCTTTTTAAAAATTATCACTTGATTTTCACAGCATTTCACTTCATCCTTTAACCAATCTCTAACTTTTCTCCTAACCTTATAATCCACACGCGAAATTCACCTCTATTTCATTTGATGTGCATACTTTAAAAAATTATGATATGTAATTTATAAAATTTTAAGTGTTATACATAATTCAATTTGGTATAATTAAAGAAATGAAAAAATAACTTAGTACGAGTACAAGACCACGGATATTATTTTTAATATTTATGACCGAGCGGTTTTGCTTAGCCTTAGCATCATCAGGGTACAAAATTAAACTAAACAAAAAATACAAAGAATGCGGTTTTATATATATATACAGAGGGAGAACAAAATATAAAATAAAATAACAGAACAATGAGAAAACAACGGAATAAAATTTAAATTATAACAAAGAAACAGAGAGAAAGAGACAGATAATATGAATTGAGAGATAGAAAACGTCAATTAAGAGGGTGATTTAAGAATAAGAATAAATTTGATGAGTTTACAGGAAATATACCTAATATTGGACTTCTGGACAAATTTCCTTGCTTACTAAGAGAATATGACTTTAATTTAAGTGGCTTTCTTTATTTTTAGGGTTTCTTTATTGATTCATCTGTTACATTGCTCATTTGTATGAATAAAATGAGCACCGGTGATTTTAATGAAGGTATGATCGTTATCAATAAGAATAATAATAATTTATTACGTGTAATTGAAAATAAGTGACAGAGGTTTTTTAATCTTAAATCTATGTTTAATTGGAATTCCACGACGAATTTATTGTCGAAAAAATAAAAATAGTACCAATTCAGTTACATTTTGCCTACACAGCAGAAAAAATATGTTATTTTATTTCTGAGGCAACAAAAACTCTCGAACGGTTAGCTCTGACGCCATGAAATTCGCACTGAAGTTTCTAGGTCAACGAAACTTTTTCAGTTGACCCCTTCAATGTTATTATTTGCCATGGACTTTTGAAACTATGTATTTAGGTGTCGTAAAATAAGTCAAGACGCCGTTCTGTTCGTTCAATATTTTTTTTCTTTCTTTAATTTAAAAATAAAAAGGTTTTGAGAGTATTGTGTTTAAATCTGTGAATGCTGAATTCCAATCCAAAAAACGGATAACTTTAGTTTTGTATAAATAATACATTTCTTGAATAAATAACACGAACATTGAGTGAAATACGCGTCAGCGAATAAATGATATTTTCTCGTTGAATAAATGTTTGTTAGTTTTTCAGATGTAAATAGCTGATCACGATGGGGGATGAAGTTTCCTTGGGAGGGTGCGATTGTGTCGAGACGTTTAAGGATGATGAGGTTAATGTTCATCAATTTGATCCTGAAAACGTTTTATCTCGAGATTCAATGCCCCGTTAAAAGGCTGCCATTTGAGATTGTAATTGATAGTAGAATCCCGTACTTTTATTATTCTTAATGTCTGGGAAAATAATACTTTGTGGTATTGGCGGTCAGAAATACTAAGCGGCGTTCATTGTTTTCTGTTAAATTAATTGTGTAACATTACTTTCTTTAATTAAAAAAGGTTTATTAATTAAGAAAAAATTATCTTTTTAATAGGGTAGTTTAAAAAAATGCTTTTAACCGTTAGTGAGATAATATAACTTATCGTACGTATTGCAATACTATATTACATGGTGTAAAAACTTTGTCTCACTGTATTAACAAGTGTTAACAAATTTATGGCGAAATCCTCAAATGTTCATACACTGTCATCCAACTAATTGAAAATTAATATTTTTAGGAGGCCAAAAGAGAAACTACCGAAGGAATAGAATACTTTTTTACTCCATAGATTTTTTGTATTCAAAATATTTACGCTCTCAGTGTCCCCGACTGCAGATAATATATATATTAAGATCATATATTTCCCCGTGTATCAGAAGCAACTACTTTTATTTTTACAACAAATTCATTTACTTGGAAAAAAATACTATATACATAACAGCAATAAACGCTGGCTTTGTTCTTTTTTCGTACAACTTACTAAATAAAAGAAATGCAAACATTCCCGGGATGAGAATAACCTGGTAAAATTTGAAAATTCAATAATTAATAGCGGAAATCGTTACTTGTGGATCTGGGTGGGAATTCGACACATTTGTCTACTCGGCATCAGAGAAAATACTGGAACAATTTTTTTTTTTTAAATCCTCAGGTCAAGTTTATGCATTACATGGAATTACTCGAGACTAACTTTCCTAGCTTAGAGAAAAGACGTAATGACGTACTGGTCTCATGACAAAAGGCTTTAAAATTATAAATTATTTTGATTAATTTTCTATGTCTCTTGGAATGCTAGTGGCGTGTTCGTCCCCGAAAAATACTGCCGTTATTAAAACCATGCTATGTTTAGGATATTTCATGATCGGACAGATATTTTGGCACAACACATCATGACAAGAGGTTTGATTCTACCGAATAAAATATCTTTATATTTATATATGTTTACAGATAATCTAACGAAAACGAATCATTAAAAAAATAAATTATAAACGTTTTCTTTTTTTAATTTTCATTAATAATATCATCGCTGGAAAGACGAAAGGGCTTAAGCGACACTTTGGAAAAAATAATTAAATATACGGTTTTGATCAGTTTATTTTTCTGCATGGAAAGCTCTGACTCTCGTTTGATTCTGAAGACTTTGGTGGCCTTTAAGCCATCAAAAATATATTAACCGTTTGGGAAAAGGTTTGACTCAAGCGGCACAAGTTTGGAGCTTTTTTAGCTCTTTATCGCTTCAGGTAACTCAGAGAGCATTGAGTTACCCGAATGAACTTATTTTTCAAAATCCAACCGGGTATTGAAGATTGAATGATTTTTATTTTAAACAACAAAAACAACAGTGCTCTGGTGTAAACTTCACAAAATGGCGCTTCAGCCCTATTGCCTTTCCGGCGACAATTTGGTAAGATTTGAAATAAAAAAAATATTTTTTCCAAAAAGTATCTACAAACTGTACAACTATAATTTTTTTTTTGTAAAATCAAACTCTTCGTAATATAACATTCATACCGATTCAATGTTTTATTCAATTTAATGTGAATGAAGTATTTAATGTTGGTGTGGTGTATTCAAAGCTTTGTCTAAGTACCAATGAAATGTATTGATTGAATTATGCCAAGGGTTTTAGAGCTCTGAATTTCCACAACTCCGAACAATGTCATTTGAGGTTCTTCGTAAGCCTGTTGACAAAAAAGTGTTACCGACTACAATATGATGTGGTTCACTTCTAAGCTCTGCCCAATTTCGGTCAAGTTAGTTGAAGACACCTTCAACACAATAGCCATTGAAATAGGGTGAAGAATTTTTTATAGTAGTTATATTCAACTGTACTGAATCTAGTTACAAGAGGCTGTAAAAGCATACCTCTTTAAAAAATATGAATGTTAATTTATTGCTTTATAATATTTCTATTAACGTACTTTTGTATTTGGGTGCTAATTATTTACATATTCGTAGTAAGCATTTACTTTGTGGCTTGCCATATTTATAAATAAGACAGATAAACTTTGTTTATAACCACCATTAAAAACAAACAATATTAAAATTTTAATATTGTCCTGATGATGGAAGGGTACTTCCGAAACCGGTATAGATTTGATATTAAATAATAAAGTGGTTATAAACAAAGTTTATCTGTTTTATTTGCTTATTATTTGAGGGGCTTAGAATCAAAGGCAGCAATCTCCTTCATTTTAAATTATTTCTTGGAAAGTTAATTTAACGCTTAATGCACTTTTATTATGTGAATATGTTGATACATTTAGAGATAATTGTTTCAAATTGTTCCTAGTTTAATGTGCATTAACATTTTTGTACACTTCATTCTCCATTTCTTTATAATAATCATTTAAAAGTTGACAATGCTACAGAACCGTTTTTGGAGATTGCTGCCTTTGCTTCTAAGCCCCTCATTTACTCCGTGATGTTATTTAATTTACTGTACAAAATGAACATCTTTTACTTAATACTAACGGTATATACAATATAAATTCAATTTATATTATCTCACACTTATAACAAACTCCCACCACAGACTGTAGCCATCACCAATATGTATTCCTTTAATGAAAACATTACTAAATAGCTAATGAGTAAGGACCGCAAGGAAATTGAAGACCTCCTAAAATAGCACTTGAAATTCTTCACCATGACAAACTAGAACATTGTTTAACAAATAACATCATTTTTTAAAAATTATTCTACTTGTACTCACTGTCACTTACCTCAGAACAGGTTCTTATGACCTAGTGAGGTAGGTAATGTAAAAAAATAATGTAAGAAACAAAAAGTTAATAAATATAAAAATATATATATTCAATGTGTAGTTTTTAGTTAATTCTCGTGCTTGTGTCAATATTATTTTATATTATGTGTTAAACAGATATGTAAATGCCCGTAAGGGCGTATATTATTAAATAAATAGATAATAGAAAGTTAACAAGGTCAATGTTTTTTCAATGGTAACAGAAAGGATACATTTCTTAATAGACGCGGTGGACGAGTTCAGTTTCATAAATTAGCAAATTCCGTTTATACGTTATTTCTTTCAGGTATACCTAAATCTGTCGACTTCTTTTATGAAAATCTGACGAAATTCCTCCTTATCGCGGACTATATGATCTTGTTGGATATACTGTTTTATAAAAATAAGTACATTTTAAAGAAATACAAACATTCCTTGGTTATGAATAAACTGACAATATTTGAATGCCTTCTACTAGCATTATGAGCGAAAAATGTTGCTTGTGTAGTGGTGGAAGACTTTGAAGAAGTTTGACCCCGCGACTCCTTTTTTTATTTTTATACCACACAAGAGCCCCATCTACTCCCAACCGTCAAGAGCCAGTGAGACTATGGCAACCCCAATCGGGATATGTGGTGAGGCTTAAGGTAGAGAGGAGGTAAAGGAGATGGGGAAGAGGAAGGTTGGAAAGTACCTGGCTATTCAGATCTAGTCACCAAACACGGCTTAATATATTTTAAGCAACGTTTCAATTTTGTATGGTGATCTGATACTTGGAGAATCTACCACTCTGGAACTTGCCGTAAATATACTACAAATCATTTTATATGAATTAAATGTGCTATGACAAAAAATAATTAACTACAATTTATTTACGCACGCTGGGTTTGAATTTGCAACCTCTGGATTCGTAGTCGAGCGTTTTATCACTCAACCACGGGGGCCGTCACCTGGCCTGGTCGTCGTCCTGGGTGGAAACCATGTTTTGGACCACTCGGCTACTAGTATTAATGGCTTTTATATCATACTGTAACGACTGCAATTCATTGCTACTATCGCGACTTATGGATTGTTACGAGGGGAAATAGGAGGGGTAAGGCAAGGTCAATGGTTAACTTTTTAACCGTGGAGCATTACTAGATTTGCACAAATTAATCAAATTGTGACTACAGGGTAAATAGTGTTTACGCGAACCAGTTTTTCAGGCAGTTATTTACGGCATTCAGTGGTTTTAGTATCCAAACACTAACATTTAACCCAAAAAGGTAACGGATTTATGTTGGTAATTAATTTTATTGCTCTCGTAACATACAGTGAACATAATACCATTATTTAGTGTTATAAACATTTGAATTATGGCACCTGAAAGAGCCTCGGTAGAGCAATGGCTTCACGATCAGGCTAAGAAAAGGGAAACAAAAATGATTACGGTGGGTAAAATATAAGCTGCCAAGTGCAATCTATTTTCTTGAGCAGAAAATGATTTATTTGTCAGTGATTTTCCGGATGAAAATTTTGTTTAAACATCAGTTTTGTTATTAACATTCAAAACCTGCAAACACCACGTTTTTTACAAATTGATTTCGATAATATCGCACTATGAACCCTGAAGTATGCAGTATAGTTCAGTTATTCATAATTTTAATATTTATTTAAATTATGGTTTCTACTCACAATGTATTTTAAAATACAACTAGAACCTCACCAAATGTATGTAGGTGTTCAATAACTAGACTCTTAGTAGGAAATGAATGTGGGCATAGGCATAATAAATTAATATTTTATTTGTTGATAACTAATGAACGGTTAGTAGCTAAAACAACATGTGGAATGTTTTCTCCTTACTTTTTTCCCGCTTTCTATGAAGAAATATGTTATTACCATTACAATTAGTCCATTTACAATTATAAAAATCTACTAAAAAAAATAATATATCGTACTTATCCAAATGCACTGTCACAAGTCAAAATATTTCTAACTGAGATATTACCATAGACTTAAGTCTTGTAAGACGTATTTTTTGCTTTTTCAAGCGTCTAATTTTTTCAAGCTCTAAACACTTAATGACGATATTATTCAGTCTTTAAAACTGTAATACATATATCAAGAAATTGATTCATGTTTGAATATCTACATACATTTGAAAGACGCACAAATTAAACTTAGTTGTTATAAATTATATGTACACACGTGTTATAAACTATTTCAGAAGAACACCTTAAAACACAGATGAAAAAAATTTAACTCAATCGCTTTTAAAAATTACATATTTTTCTTCCGTTATATTATAATTATTTCTTTCATGTAAAATGTTTTCTCATTACTTTCTTTCCGCCTCATATCGTTTATTTACCCACGATGAATATTATTAGGCTTCAAAATAATACAAATTTCTCGTTGGCAACACCATATATTGCTACGCAACTAAACGGTTTAAATAGGAAGCCGAATTCCTCAACCATGAATAATCTGACAGAATCAACGATCAAATTCATAGTTAAAACAATACACAACTAGTACTGCCCGGAATTGCCTACAACTTAACGATTCTGATGGGAACTTGATATTACCTACGAAAATGTAATAATTTACGTAATTACTCGTACATTTACCTAGACTATTAATTAGCTAAAAATAATTTCAAGAAAACATAATTCTGTATAAGATCACGAATATAACAAAAAAATACAAAGTGTTCGGTTATATTTACATACAGAGGTAGAACAAAAAATAAAATAACAGAACAATGAACGAAACAAACACAGAATAAAATAACATTTAAATTATAACAAAGAAACAGAAAATATACAACTTTGAAGTTTGTATTTTTTGTTTAGTTTAATTTTGTACCCTGATGATGCTTAGGCTTAGCAAAACCGGTCGGTTATAAAAATTCAAATTTTATTCGTGGTCTTGTACAAATTTATTTTTTCATTTCATTAAATATGTCAAACCACAAAGCGATTGCTTTCTACGAAAATTTAAATAATTTCCTTTAAATAAACGAGCGGCTTACTTAGTATCTACCTATAATTCTTTTAAGCAGACATTATTCTATATTTGAAATGGGTAATAATCTTTTTTCTAGTTACATTCCGTGATTTTTCACGGGCTTTAAAAAACTTTTTCCGATGTCACGCACACAATTATAACTACATAAACATTATTTTGAGTTATTAGATATTTTGTAATCATTACTAAAACCCACAATACACTTCTAAAAAATGGCTGTAATAATAATGTTACGCTGTAAATAACTGAGTAGCCAGTAGCAGTTAAAAATAAGAGGAAAACTTTTACTAAGCCTAGGTAATTTAGACAAATTTGCGAAATTGCCTGCTTTGGAAATTAGTCATTTTATAATGGAACAATGTTGAATAAATGCTAAAACATTATTTTATTTTATAACAGGCCAACCAGTTTCAGAAAAACAGTGCATTCGTCGGGGTAAATATAAACTGATTGAAGGGTCAGCACCAAAAATACATACTTTTTGGCTTTCTAACACAAGCAATACTACAAATGATGTATCTGTTAATTCTTTATGGGTAGTTAGGAAAATGTCTAAGGTTTACAGTAAATACAATTCTTAAACGGTGATTGTTCATGTTGTTTATGAAATGCATGCTGCAAATTTAGGTAAAATGTTCGAAAATTGGTGCGCTTGTTTTCAAACCGCACCTTTTATTGACATTATAGTGTTTTTCATAGAATTTAGAAAATTACAGCTTAAATTTGTATTCACTGTAAACCTTAGGCATTTTCCTGATTGCCAGTTGAAAAAATACAGATACATCATGTGCAGTATTGCTTGTATTATAATGCTACAAAGTGACGTTAAGCGCCCTTTTTTGGTGTCGAGCCTTAAGTGAACGAGTTTAGTTTTGCTCAGATGAAGCCACGGTTGACTTAAAACCGGTTGACACGTTGGTTTTTAATAAATAAAAAAAAATCTGAGCAGTGCACGAATATTATATTTTTTTCACATTCCACGTATATCCGATAAACATTTAATTTGAAATATTATTTGAGACTCGAGAACTCAAAAATAAAATATGAATTTTTGTGAGTTTTTAGGATTTAGAAACAACACCCAGCTTATAATAAAATATTTATTCGCCTCAGAAATATCGAGTTATTATGAATTATTACAGCTTTAATACTAATAAATGTCTACGTTTGCAGAAGTTCATTGGAGGTAAACAGTCATAAATCAGGCGTATGTATTATATTACCCTCAATATTCTTATCACAAAACTGACATCAACATTTAACTGTCTGATAACTGGGTTAGGAACCAGTACAAAATACAATTATTTCTCTTTTCATATAAATGGCTCTATAGGTGTACAATATAAAACACATACTTATTTTGGAAAAACTGTTCAAATCAATGTGTTACTTAAAATAATCTAAAGCGTATTAATATGGCTTATTATTAAATGCAATTTTTTCTGATCGTAAGTAAATAATTCTATTTTGTTTTTATTTTTGACGAAGACGAGGTCTTTCGAAATTTGTGTTAGCGGTTCGTCACATGCTTATTTAATAATTATCACTTTATAAATATTTTATCATTTTTAGCTGTTGGATTAAAAAATTCTACAAAAATGATAAAAACAAAACATTTCGAGACAAGAGTAATGATAAAGTTAATCAAATGTTTAGGACATATGCTTGGGGCGAGACATGTCACGGTTCGGAATATATATTATAAAAATATTTAAGAAAAATTATTTTTAACATTCCTACTTCTAGTCATGCGGGCTGATCGGGTGACGGTTAGCTAGTTTGTCAATAAGTCCATTTAATGACAAAAAATCTATTAAAGGAATTAACATATCGTACTCTACACTGTCGTAAGTCAAAATATGTCTAACTGAGATTTAGACTTAAGTCTCACTAGACGAATTTTTCGCAAGCTCTTAACACTAAAAGGCGCTATTATTGACTTTTTAAACTGTAATATGTTTATAAATGTACATACATTTGAAAGACGTACAAATCAATACGATATTTTCCCAGTGTGACATATTGTCACTGGAAAAGCAAAAGGGCTGAAGCGCCATTTTGGGAAGTTTACACGAGAGCACTTTAAATGTTTTTTTTTTTGTTTTACAATAAACTTCATAAGCATTCTGTACCTGGTTGGATTTTGACCAAAAAGTTAGGTAACTCAATACTCTCACTGAGTTACCTGAAGCAATAAAAGGCTAGAAAAAGTTCCAAGCTTGTGCTGCTTGAGTCAAGTCTTTTCCAAAATGGTAAATATATTTTAGATGGCTGAAGGGTCATAAAAGTCGCCAGAATCACACAAGAGTCGGAACATTCTATGCAGAAAAAAAACTGATCGAAACTGCACATTGAACTTATTTTTTACCAAAGTGTCGTTTAAGCCCTTTTGCCTTTCCAACGAAGTTTGTTATTTAGACCGGTTGTGTAGTTGGGGTGTGCCATACTTCATGAAATCTTCCGGAATGCCGTTGATTTAAGGAAAGAGTTCCCACCTTTACAAAACCCTGAAAATCAGTCGTGAATTTCCGAATAATAGGAACGTTTCCATTCTGGATGTTAATGACCAGCTACGCGACGTGATTGTTGACACTAGGCCAATTGGCCATGACGTGGTAAGGCGCACACAGGTCTAAATCACAACATTAGGCGGCCAAAATTACGATTTTAATAATACTCGGACCTTATTAAATTTGTACATTTTAGTAGAAGTGTGAGTAAATAGCACTGATACTTCTACATATATTAAAAAAAATACTTGCCAGATGCCACAGTATTACAAAAAATACATTTCATTTCAGCACAATATTTCAAGACAAGTGATACTAAAATATTCACATTCAATTCTGAAAATTAATGAAACTGGATAAAAATAACAACAGTTAAAAAGACGACCGATATTTTCAATCCTTTTTATTAAAAAAATAATGCGGGACAACTCACACATGATTTAAAAAAAGGAACAACTGACTTTTTTCTTACTTGAACAATTTTCTAACGTGAAAAGTTATTATTCCAAAAAATAAATTGGCAGCAGCAATGTTAAATAAAAAAATCTACAACGTAAATATTCTCAAACATAATACAAGGACGTGCAAAGAAATCGGACTGCCAAAAAATAATAAAACCAATACACAAAATAGCTTACTTTATAAAAGGATGAAATGTTATAATCCGTTGCCGGAAACCATAAAAAATATGCCAACTAATAAATTTAAAATAGCCTGTAAAAACCATTTAAAATACATTAGTAATATCAAGTAGTAAACAAGTTATAATATTATTATTAAGTCAAAAAGAATATGAATTATTTTTATTTTTTATATAATTCAATTGAATTAAATTTAATATTATTATTATTGAGTTCTGCTATTTTAAGTTTTTTATTTTAGTTTTTAGTGACAACTGTTTCGGCGTTTAAGGCCATTGTCAAACTGTTTGACAATGGCCTTAAACGCCGAAACAGCTGTCACTAAAAACTAAAAATAAAAACTTAAAATAGCAGAACTCAATAATAATAATATTAAATTTAATTCAATTGAATTATATAAAAATTAAAATGGAGTTCTACAAATTAAACACAAAAACTATAAATATGAATTATAATTAGATAAACTTTAAAGGCCAAGTTACTAATATACAATAAATAAAACTAAGTTTTTTATTTATATATGAAATTATTATAATTGACAAATCTAATGATGGATACAAATTAAAATGTTTTTTTTCGGACATTTTTCTGTCTATGTTATATTATATCTCTGTAGCTCGGTTGTAAATTGCACGTGGTCATCAACAATATACCGATGTGAGTAGTGTAACTTTGATTGGACATCAGTCGTCATGAGTATGTTGTTGTTGATAAAAAAACACATTTTTTCCTTATATTGATATCTGATGACATATTTGTGATATATTTGTTTGATTATTTTCAGGCCCATCTCCTTTTTTCCAAAACGATTTTTAGACTAGTGCTTTTTGAGACCTAAGTTAATCATCAGGAAAAATGTTTTCACTAGTAAAAATAATATACTTACGAATTATTAAAAAGAATAACGACACCTGAAAGTTTCATTTCGCCATGGTAAAAAAACTTTATATCCGTCTTCAAATCTGCCGAAAAATATTGTAGAAATGTTTGAAGATCAACTAAATGTGATTTAAATCGCTAAAAAAATTGATAACTTTGTTTATATCACGGTTGATAAAGTAACGAGGAGAGGCCGAAGGCAATCTTGATTACGATGATGACAGTATCAACAATCTTCTTTTCTCAAATATTTTTGAGCGGCTAATGTTTCGATTTAGACCTCTGTCGGGCGTAGCGTACACCGACCGTTCGTTGGTCGACCGCCTGTCGTCCGTGGACATCCGGTGCCCGGTTGGTCGTCCGTCACGTACGTGATGTTCGTCACCACTGAAGCGATAAACCGACGGAACCGTGTTGTGGGCGTGTCCGTGTACCCGAAGTTAGCAAAATTTTCCTTCTGGTGAAAGTGATCGAACATTTTCAAATATAGAAATTCTTTCTTGAGCGGATAAACGATTCCATTGGCCTATCGAGAGGTCTTATGCAATTTGCCGACATCAGTCTTTTTAACAGATTGGTATGGATCACGCTTCTAGGAATAATCTGTTCAGCGTTTATCACGCATTAGGGGCGGGACGGGGTATAAATAACCCTTTATTATTCCCGGCTCGGCAAATGAATGTGTGACCCGTGATAGCCAGAAAGGGTCTGAATATCAGACGGGGTGTCAAACGACACGAAAATCATTTGAACTGATTTTTCATTACATCCCTTGGAAAGAGGGTCAAATTGGACGGAAAAGATTTTAAAAGTTTGTTTGTTTTTAGACATTATTTAATTGAAATAAAAATAGATGTTTTATTAAGAAAAAATAAATTTCACACATATATTGAACTAAAAGGGAAATTTACTCAATTTAAAAAAAATACCTGCATTACTTTTATACACAAATGTCAATCATTAACGTGTTTTTTTGCAATATTTGTCATTTTTTTAATATTTGACTGTCGTAATAGATTGCCTTTGGACTGCATGTTTTCTTAATTGATAAAATAAGGTGTAAAAATTACATAAATAAAATTTTACACCTTCAAATTTGTTTTCCAATATATAAATGGATTTCATTCTTAATTCTTCACGAAAACAATGTAGTTAAGGAGAATTTAATGTTTAATCATAAGCGTGGCCTTTTTAAATAATTAAATACCACATATTTTCTTAAATTAATATGTTCTTCAAAGTATTGCAAGAAAAAAGTTTTCGAATAAAAAGAGAAAATAACTGCTGAATTTTCCAACCCATAAAACCTGAGAGATCACATTTTTCTTGAAGAAAAATGTGTTAAGGGGTTGCGGTTACTGCATCGAAGAGAACGGACATTACTTATTTCATCTTTTCGAAGCGGACAGCAGAGATACGTTAAATTATCTATACGAAACTACTCGTCTTGAAAAAAAACTTTGATCTACACAACTAAAGCCGTTAGCATACATGTTTTGTGAAAATATTTTTTCACTATGTTTACCACTAGGTTTTGCCCAAGATTTCACATAATTTATAGGTTATGTATAAATATATTATTAAAAATTGGAAAAAATATATAATGTTTTGACTTTTTTTGACAGTTTAATGAATACTTAAAATGTCCATAGCTCAGAAGGAGTGCAAATTTACTGATGCAAAAGTTCACAAATCAATAGATCTTATTGTTTCAGATATCAGAGATTTTTTTATTCATTATTTAGTGTGAAAAAGGCTATTATTGCGATACGGGGTTCGAGTTTCAGAATCTTCCTCTGACCGGATGATTACTTCATATCACTGAACTATCAAAGCAACCCATGTATGAGCTATGTATAGCCATGGCGCATTCAAAATATTTGGATTTGTAAAACAGGTTCAGCTTTTGTGCGGTGCAAGGATTAATGTAAATTTAATGTAACGAAAATGTTCGAAATTGCGAGAACGGTTACTATGAGAAAAACTGCTCGTGCGAAAACATGCTTTACTTCTAGTTATGCCAAGCTGTGCGTTAAGCAAAAAAACATAAATAAATGAGAAACTATATGATAAAGAACCAAAATGTTTTTTACCACTATTGCAGATGCAGCAAAATTCTGAGATAGTCATAACTTGGGCTTTGAACTCACCCAATTTTTCACAGAATATGCGGAAATAAAAAGTTACTATCGCAAATATAAAATAATTGAGAACGACACCTGTCCATGCGATGATGAATTCAATCAATTTTTTACCTCCTCCTGATCTCCTGTCCCCTATTCAGCATAGAAAATTTTTAACTTAATGCAGAATGCAGATGGTGCGACAAAACATCGAACAATAGTGATAAGCTACAAAGAATTACTACCTCTTTTAGTGAACCAAAATTATTGAGGTTATCGAAATAGTCAACTAGTCACCTCCAAAGTCTAAAAGCAAGGCGTATCACTTAATAATAATTTAAGAAACAATTAACATATTATTCACACGAAATTGTAACTTAGCGATGTTGAGGAGACTTATTTTCCCATTTACAATAAGTTCCTGTGAATATACATAATATGCTTAGATTATACAAAACTTCTGGTGCGTAGTTTAAAACCAGAAAACTTAAGAAATAAAACATTCTCCCAAATTGAAAAAATATAAGGTCGGAAAATAATAATGCAATATAATAACAAGTCAAAATAATAAATAAATAAAAACGTTTATCAATTAATTATTTTTGGCTCATAAGTTATATGTCTAAAGTGTCACATACTGATGAAATATGATAGCGCTATCGTGTTACGAGTTTCTATGGGAATGCGAAACTTTGAACTATTTCACATGGAGAGCGTGTAAACGCGTGCGTGGCGCTAGGAGTTCCAGGAGTTAGGAGGAGTGAGAAGTTATTAGTGTGAGTTGAGGAGCAGAAAGTTTTGCTTTCAATAAATAATTCTGAAACATCATTTAAAAGTATGAGGAACGATAAACAAGGTAAATGATAATGTTAAATTAAAATCAACATGTCTGAAAAGATAGCATCAGTTTAAGTAAGAATATTAAGTGATGCTTTGTCTTCCAAATAAGAAAATTTCTGGATAATGTGTGCCCTTTTTTATAAAACCCAAAAATACTCTGAGCTAGCCTTTAGTTACAAAAAAACACTTTTTTGACCCTTGTCTTAAATTTTGCCAATCTTGACTATTTAACCTACAAATCTGATCACTTTTATATTTTTGGCCGATATCTATAAATTAGTATAGCTTTTAAACGTGTTCCATGTTTTGATTGTACAAAAAATGCGCTTCACAAAAATTGACAATTATTCTTTTGATAAACATAATATATTACAAAACGATATTTTTGTAAAACAATGCATTCGTCCTTTTTGTCATTTCGATAGAACTTTAGGATTTTTTTTAACCTTTTTGCGGTTCAGATTAAAATTATGTTTTTTTTATGGATAAAAATAACTTTAGCTACATTTTGTAACCAGAAATCTAAAGCCATTTTCCTATCGTCCTTCTACCCTTTCTCTTTTCCCTTTATTATGTCCTTACGCCTCACAACATTTTCTGAACGGGGGTTCCAATTGGATCCAGGAAGTGAAACGGGAGTCGATTCCACATTTTAAAAGAATCCCTAACAGTGGCTCGTCTTGAAATTTTATAAGATCTCGGTGATTATCCACAGCAAAAAGATTTCGATTCGTACTTTCATAGAAAATATTTCGTTTTCTCGAATTTCACTTTTATTTACTTTAAACAATAATTTTAAAATATTGTGTGGAAACTAATTTTTCAGGAAGGTGTATACTCAGCTAGGTATTAAAATAAGAATTAAGTATAGATAATTGTTGGTTACGAACATTGTATCTACCAATGGAAGTAGTATCGCAATCAGAATAGTTAGAGACTTAAATAATGTTACCCATCTTAAGAAGTAAGAATACATGTGAGACCTTAGAATAATGATTTGTTATTTTGGTTTCCTTTTTCTTAATAATGGTACAAACATCAGGATATAAAACCAAGCATTGATACAAAAAACCTAAAAGCATGTCCTCGAAATACAATGGATACATCACTCATCGAGTGTTTCTGATTTCCTTCGTCAGAACAACACAAAAACCTCCAATATATTGATCACATCAAGTGGCACAATTAATATATTGTTGCCCGACTGATACTCCAAAGGAAGATTGATGGTAAGGTATCTCCTATGTTTCACAGCATCCTCTTGACTGTAGCCTAGCCCCATCAATAAAATTCATCACCTTTGTGGTTGTTAATGGGTATTATGTGACACTTCCTGGTACTTCAATACTGTATCCCAAAAGCCTTCTTCCCATCAAGAAAAAAATTATCAATAAAAGCCAACGTATATCACCTGAAGAAATAAATGACGATACCAACACCTCGTGTTTCGAAAAAAGGCGACACTCCGAACAAAATCACAGTACCTAAAAGCATGTAATTATGTTTTTAAATATGAATGTATTTATTCCACGAGCCGTCATTGTTCAAGTATGTCATCGAGTTAATATTTGAAATACATTTCCACTTGTTTTAAATAAATGTCAATGTTTTTATTGAAAGGAAATAAAGGAGTTCATTGAAGCATGTCTTTTCAATATGCTGACATTGAAAGACAAACACTTTGAATAAAATGCGTAATTTTTTTACGAAAGTAAGGGTCTGTATGTACCCATATAATCCTTGGTATGGAAGGATGGTGCTTGCTATATCTGACGCTAGAGTAATAAATCAAATGACGTGATAGATGCGACCCTGGGTTATATGGACTCACAATTGATGTAAAAAGATAAGTAGAGGGTATCTAAGCCACACAAAAAATCAATTTAAAAAAATCAAATATGTATTTTTTATTTAAACCTATATTTAAATTAATTAATTATTTTCTCGAACTTCAATGATGATTATACTCAAACAAACACAAAATACACTTTTGTTTTTACATTCATGGCACACACAAAAAATCAGGCAAAAGCTAAGTTCTACCAAAGATCAAAGGCACAAAAAATTATCTCACCCTTAGCAGGTGAGTTAATTACCTTAAAAGTGTTGAATCCATCAAACAGATTAACTTGAAATGGTATTGTTTCAAAAATAGTGTTTTTAAAATTTTACATAACCGTCTTGGGTCGCTTTCTTGTCGATGGTTGGCTATCATCAGGACAATCTTAACCCTGCAAACTTCACCCAAAATAACTCTGCAAAGTTGTACCTTACAATATCATTATGAAAGTTTTTAAGCCAGAAATACCATCTTACTGTAGGAGTAGTCCCTTGGAGTATCGGAAATGTATTTTTTCTACGGCCGGGAGATCTATCGATCTTCGGCTTCTTATTTAATGACAATAACAAATATTTGACACGATGATTGTGCGTGAATAATTGGTGAATCGTTTATCATGAAAGTGTATTTGTGTTAAAATCGAGTGTGGGTAAACTGGGTAAAATAAACAACTAATACAGCAAAGTTGGGTTAAATACTTTATCGTCATTTTCAAAAACGGTAAATGTCGGTTGGGTGTTTAATGCTCACCTGCATACAATTTCAACCTTCAATTGCGGCTGGCACACGAAGTAATAAATTCCAATCAGACAAAGGAGAAGTAAGGAAAGTAAAATTGCCTCCCGAATTTCTCAAAGAAACTCATAAAAGGGAATAGCTATGATAGCTTTTGCGGGCATTTTCGCAAATTTGTTTAAAAGATTGAATTTGCAAATAATTTTTTTTCGAAGATTTAGAAGAGTTTGGGGAACTTTTTACTGCCTTTAGATTGATGCTTTAGTAAATGGAGGTAAAATCATCGTTAGATTTTATTCCTTTGAAATTATTGCCTACTTAACGCAGTAATGCTTAGAGTTTGATAGAACATCCCTGATAAATCATCAACTAATAAAAAACTTTTATTTACTCCGTTTGTTCTCTTTTTATAAACTGCTATTACCTAACGATAATGAAAACTATGTATGCATACAGATTTTTAGATTAAAAACCAGTAGAATAATGACATATTAAAAAAACTAGTTGTAACATGTAATAAATCAAACTCTAACTCCACATGCCGAGAGAAAATAATCCACCCATTTCAAATATAGAAAATGTTTGCTAATAATTGTAATTCTGTACAAATCCGTCGGACTCAGATTTGAAAAGTTTACACTCGTACGTACGTATGTATGCATGTTCATACTCACGAAGGAAATTATTTATATTTTCGTAGAAAGCAATGACTCTGTGGTTATCTATTGCAAAATTTGTAAAACAATTTGTAATAATAGATTTATGGAACCTGTGCAAAAACATGTTTTCAAAACCTCAGACTGATATAAAGATTTTTTTTTAAGTTGAACAAAAACATTATTATAAACACATTCCAGTTGTAGTTTATACTCTGGTGTAACCTATATCCGTTCGAACAGACTGCAAGGGATATTCATCTGTTTAATACAACAGCCGGACCAATATATGGTGACACCGGTGTTGTCAATTCATCCGTCAGGCATCCGTCATCCGGATGGTGAATGGAGCACTCCAGCGGTATGATTACTAATCGTTTTGACGCAAATTTATAGGTCACTGCAACTTTTTTCAAATGCCATTCTCATCTCGAGCTATGAATCATGGTAAAATTTTGAAAGTTCATAATGACAACATAACGAGTACATAAAAAAGTAACAATTTTTTTAGATAAATTAATATTTATTTCATTAAAACTTACTTAAGTTTCCTTGCCATAGACTTAGGCTGCTGTTCCTCAATCATCACTCTACTAATTATGGGTATCATTTTCCACTGTTCAAAATGTCGAGGCTTGCTAACTCAAGCTAAGGTCTTGAAATTTTTGATATCAGTCTAAATGTTTTTTGTCATTCTTTACGACTCTATCAAAACCTTGTTCAGGCTTTGAATTGAATGCTTTTTCAAATGTGTCCTATTTTTGTCATTGCTTCATTAAAATATTATATATCTGTAGTTCTTTCTCTGGTGCTCTTTTTTCCCATTTCGTGTTATGCATTATTTTTGTAATTGGACAATGGTCCATTAGTATAAAAAAGAAATAAGTGTCAAAATTTTGAAATATGTACTAGAGAATATAATAGAGAATATCTTGTACGTATGTATTGTAAAATACATTTGTAAAGAAAGTTGAAGAAAAAAATCAGATTCTTTAACGCCTGAGAATCACATACGTCGACCTTCACTTATGAGACAGTAATTGCTTTTCTTACTGTTAACACCATGTCATAATGTCACAAGTGGAGCATTTGAAGAAAAGGATGTAATTGGAAACAAACAGGCGAAGCCGGGTATAAAATTTTGGATAGAGATAAGAACATATACTATTCGATACTACCCAAAAACAAACGAAGTTTGAAGCCTATTTTTACATAATTAACGATTTAATAACTGAAAAACGTGGAGCAAACGATTTGCTGTCTGTGATTTTTTCTTTTTGTTATTATTTGATTTATGTTTTTGTGTGACCGGTCGGTAGCGGAGTGGACAAACGCGTCGGATTCCCACCTGGGGGTCATGCGTTCAATTTCTCTGCTGGCTAAGTTTTCCATCATTGCACAATCATTACTTTCCGCTAATGGTAGTAGGAGTTTTTCAAATATTGTCAGGTTATTTGAAACCCGGAATTTTTGTCTTTTTTTTTTAAATAGTAATTTTTTGCTATACGAGTATATCTAAGATTAGTGAGAGAATAATTCAGACCTTCCATGTTCATCTCATGGCAGAGCATTTAATAACCCTCAATCGACAAAGTTAATTTGTTATTTAAACTCAAATTGCCAAACAATTTAACACGATTTACTTGAACAACACGGACGTTGGGATTTTAAGGCAAGGACTATAGTAAATTGTACCTTTTTGTACTAATTTTGCCAATTCCAGTTGTTTAGAACATATACAACCTCCCGGAAAGCCTCGAAAATGTTATGGGTCCAAAAAGGGATACCTAGGAACGTTTTGCTTAGAAAATGTGGAGGATGTAGTAGAATTGGTAGAGTTTGCTCTCAAATATACATCTTTTTCAGGTTAACACTGTCAAACATCATGGGTAATTGATAAATAAAAAACTCATAAAAAGTCACATAAATCCTCAAAATTTGGGAATTCCATAAACAATCTCGACTAAAGTGGTGTGAGTATAGTTTTACGTGTTATTAATTAAAGGTTAAAAACGTCGATCATACTTGGTATTAAAGGTAAACTCATCTTATAACAAAATCATAATTAAAACTGTTGTAATATTCAAAAGCAATGAATATGATACGTACATAATTTTTTATGGTTATTTTAAAATGAGGCCATTTTTTACATTTTTTAGATTTGTACTAATGTGTGTGCTGTATGAAATGAATCTGAATAATTCCCAGGTGCTTATTTTTACGAAATAGGTTTATGCATTAGTGTTAATTAATAATATTAACCTGACACCCTATCGCTTCCGTCTATTACTTCCGATTTTAAATATTTAAAAAAAACAGAGGCTGGTCTATCGCCACCAATAAATTTTATTTACCAAACACTGTAGCAATTATTTACAAAATACTGTAGCGCATCCTACGTAGCTCTTTTAAATTTCCTGAAAGGGTATGTTGCCTTATTGCTAAGCCTCCCGAAGATCTTTTCTCAGAAAACATTTACATATATTATAAGGATGTAGGATGTTTTCAGCATTACGATTTTGCTTCCAAACAAACCTTACCTGCTCAGAATATAAAATAGTTTTCCTAAATGAATGTTTAATCAACAGAAAATAGGGCAGACAAATAATACTGTGGTTGTTAGGTACCTGTAATACAAGGTGTTTACTAATGCTGGTAAACGGCAGGAATATAATTATTAAAAATCAGTTTTTAATTTGTGTTAAGAGATATCACTCATCCAAGGGGTCTACTTACCGACATTTCATTTTATGGAATATTGAGTGTAATCGTTTTTTTTCTCTTTCTATTGGATAAGTGATAATTAGTGAAACTGTATAACCGCTCCAGTGCTGAATCTGATAAGTTAAATGTTAAATCTGATTAAATAAGACAGGGGATAGTTTAACTAAAATTATTCAATAGTTTAGTTGCTAAATTAATGCTGAGATTTTTTAGCTTTTCAATGGTATCGTGCTTCTTGTTGTACAGCATCCTTATGCTCCCAAGGGACTGGCAGAGTAAACATTCTTCAACGTATTCTGTGCTTTGAACTTGTTCATATTGATACATTGCAGTACTTATATCTACATGTGTGTATATTGTATGCACAGTGACTGTAACTGTACCGTGTGTGGTTTCATTTTATCCACGATATCCAAAATATAGAGAACCTTGACAATTTAATAGTAAAATTCACAACAGTTGCCTATTTTTTACGGTAGAAGTCTGTCACTAGGTAGTATTCTAAATGGAGTGGACTTGCATCTGTAATATTGCTTTTAGTAAAATTAATTATTGAAGTGCAATTATAGTTATTATTTTTTTCAAGTAGTAGATTTAAAGTTCCTATATACCCGTAGAACAGATTTACTGCTTTTGCATTTGGTTGATAAAAAATAATGATTTAAAAAAATTAACAAATTACAAGGAAATGTAATTTCTTAAAGTCTATTTATTTTCCTCATTCTCGATTAACATCAACTATGTTTCATCGTCGCTCTTAGGAATTCGTTCAAGCTGAAGGATTCAATCAATATTTTTCATCAGGCAATTCAAAACAAAAGCGGATACATTTAGCATCAATGCTGAAAAATCTAGTATATATATTCTCACATTTTTTTGTCCTAAATTTCTATGTCAATGCTACTATTTTCTATTTGCAAAGCCATTATCTTTATTACTGGCCAATATAGTTGTAAAATATCTATTTAACAGTAAAAAATAAGTCGATTTGCATTATTTGTTCTATAATATAATGAAAAAAAAAATGTGTGAAGAGAAGTGATAAAAACAATTAAAAAAATTCTAAATATTTTTACGAGAAAAATTCTTAAAAGTAGCCGGGTAGTAAAATCAGTTGGAAAACAATCTGAAAAAAGGCTTTCCTGTTTTTAAATAAATCATAAAGAATAAACGAAAAAAGGGAAGAATTTCACTTTTAAAGAGTAAACACGTTATTCAAAGGAGTCGGAGATATTTGATTACCTACCTCAAAAGAAATTCACAATTTTCGATAACAATTTTCACGGAAAAATTAACAAAAGATTCAACCGAAAATGAATTGCTAGGAAACTTAAGCAGACCTGTATTTATATTCTGCCACTCTGATTTTTTTTTTTGCGCCAATGGTTATTACTTATTAAACTCAAATCTCTATTTTAGTTCGAAAAACGAAAAAAAACAACCTAATGTAGGTAATTTAATATGCATCGAAAATTACCTACATATATATTTGTTGGTCTGAACTTTTCTAATTGTATTAAAAATTTTATAAAAGACTATTTATTCTTGCTCAGGGAACATTTTGTCTCAAACTTCTCCATATTAAACATTCATTAAATATTCAAGTTCTTGGGTGTACTTTTCAAAGTTCACAAATACCTGATAATGCCTACTGAAATATACTAACAAAAACTTCTAGATCGTTTCTAAGGCATAGTTTTTGATTTTATACCAAAACAAATATCTGCTGATTCCGTACGTTTAAATATTATCCCAATATTTTAAATATCTATTACAATATAATTTAAATGAGAAATATCAAAGACTGCGTAAGCGAAAATAAAAAAAAATAACAATATTATTTCCTGTCAGTTAACATGATCCTATTCGATAGATTTAGAGTCAGTTGTTGTAACGAACCCCCACCCATCAAATTTTAGTGACGTTAAAATCAACGATTAACACCATGTTTGATCAAACACTGAAACAGAACGAGAATTGGTGATTAACGGGAACTGTTTAATTGTAAAAAAAAAACGCTTAAAATCATACAAATGCGACAGGAGCATAAAGTACTGCGGCTTATTGTTTGCCAGTATGACTTGAAAAAAAAACCAATTACGCTAGTTGACACAACCAAAGCTATTATTGCGGATTTCGATTAGACTAACTAACTAGTTAGATTAAATTTTGTTTGGTTAAACATAAATAAAAACATATCCTCAAAATAACTAACTTCCTTTTAATAAAATAATTTACATGTTTTTGTACTGCTCGAACATGCTGATTTGCCTTCAGGTATTTACACATATAAATTATTTCTCAAAATGTGAGTTCGTGGAAATGTAATCTTATAAAATGCTAGTACATGTATGTAGCTAAAAAAAAGCAAATGTTAATTTTAAAGAGTCAAAGTTAAGAAATAATTTATTTATTTAAAAATGATTAAGCAATTTTGCCTTTGTTCCTAAATCGTTTTCAAATTCAATTTATTCAACAAATTTCTGAAAATAAAAAAAAGGTAAGCCTTTTCTTCGCAGGTACAAAATTTTGAAATAAAATTTTCTCCACATATGAAGGCCTAAAGGCATAAGTTTCCTTTGAGGGGCTGCATGTGATTTTAAAGAGAAGAATGAGTGAATAATTTTATAGAAGGAGGAGAACACAAAGCTTACAGATCATTTCTATTAAGAATAAAACTTCAATTATAATATCTTAATGAGATAGAAACGTTTGAAATCGTTTGGTCTGTCAAAATGTTAACTGGCAAGAAATATTCTAATTTCTTTGATAGATCAACAAAACAAAAAAAAAATAAGATACTTGTATCTAGATCACCTAACGCAACCGACATAATCTTGTCTACATAATATATTTCAGAGATGTGCACTCCATAAAAGTAGATAAGCATTGCCTTCCCTGCCATACTCGCATACAAGTTTGAAAAATATTGGATTAAGTAATATGAAATTATTGCAAAAAATAAATCTACACTTTCAAAAATATGCGCGAAATTTAGCTAATCGCGTAGCCGCGAGCGCCCGACCGAACTTCCTACCATAATGTGTCAAAAGCGGTAACTCCAAATGGTCAAACGCCGCCAACGTCAGAGTAGATTATTCTATGTTCACTTAACTACACAAAATATGTATGCTGTAAGCTGTTGCCCGTTCAAGAGGTTTTGTTGGTATTTTTGGTAGTGTGTAAGCTAGTAGTTTTACAAAACAAATCCAATAGCAATCAGTAATATTTGTTAATAACTATCTCTATTATCAATTAATGTGCTGTTTTTTTCTTACTGCTTACCGAGGTCAAAAACTCTGAGCAAGCCACTGATCTATTTCTTTAGTGATTTATGATTTTTTTATGGTCGGTTCCTGTGTATCTAGTCAAAACGACCATTTTTATGGGGAAAATTTAAACAGTATACGGAAGCTGGGCGTGCGTTTGCCATGTCTCCAACTGAGTACATTGGCTGAAGTATTGTTCGGTGTATCCGAATCTTGGAAAACATGTCTGTTTTGAATACTAAGTATCGTTTTTCATAACAAGCAATGTTTTTGGCAATATAACAAAGGATACAATAACGTACACATGTATAATTATCATAATTGTTTACACCATAATTGAACAGGTTTAGATAATGTTTATCTAAAACGTGTAGTCTAAGTGCGTTAATCATTGCCAAACACTATACAAACGAGTATGTTATCATGTTCCTCGGAGAGTTAATTAGCGCGTAGGCAATCACTCGGATGTGTCTAGTTCAGAGAAACAGGTGTGTAATACGTGTATTGTTTTAAATACAGAGTTAGTCAGATCGTTGATTCTGCGAGATAATTCACGGTTGAGAAATTCCCTCACCTGTTTATAAGTACACACGTATAGACCTGCCAACAAGATATGTGTAAATTATGATTTAAATATTTTACATTGTTGATAAACATCAAGATTCAAGCTAAAGAGTATCGCTGGGCGACTTGATCCTCAAACATCATAATTTGAAAAAAAAAAAAAATATATATATATAAATATATATTGTCATCGGATCATGTGTATTAAGAAAATATACAAAAAAAAATATTTCACTACCTGGACTTGAATAAGGAATTGTTTGCTCCCGAAACCAATTGATAAACAAATTTACAAAAATAACATTATATGTGTGGTCTTTTACAAACTTATTTTTTAATTTCTTTTATCATGAAATTATTTAATATCGACTGTGTTTAGGTGAAAGGCGTTATTCCACATTTTTTGGAAAGGTAGGCTTTAGTGATAACAAAACGGTCATGCTGTTATGCTTGGCACCTGATCATAATTTGATCAAATGCTGAAAAGGACCGAGAACCGGTGGTTAACGGGGGCGAAAGCGGAAAAAAACCATATTGGCGCTAATCTTAGATTTGCGACAGTATAAAATGTGACAGTGCTTCAAACCACTAGACCTAAGATTGTATCTGTGTGAAAATTAATTATTAGCTTTTACTAAAAAACTTTCATCAGCTTTTACTAAAGAATTTCACTGCCCACAGTAAACCTAGCGGGAAGTAGAAAGGAGAGTGAAAGACTGCATATAATGAACTAATTAAGTACATTTTGATATACTTTACTATTATAGATATCTTGTTAGAAATTACATATTATTATGAAATGTTTTGCCTATCCACTGCAATATCCATTCATAAAATTGAATTTATGAATACCTACGGCTGGAAGCTTCAACGACGTAAAGTCGGGGCCTTAATTCAACGAATTTAATGGAAGACTCACAGAGTGGAATAACAAAATACTATCAATTGCGATATTTAGGTAAAGGTGTGGGTTTTTCAATTACGCTAATGCGCCAAATGTGGATCCGCCATAAAAGAAAAATACGGCTTAGGTGGTATTCGTCGAATACAATTTGGGGGTCATTCACGGTGGAAATCGGTTTGAATTTTCGTTTATATACTCTAATCAGTGTAGTTAAAACACTGTATATTTACTAAACTGACTAACCGCCACCCCGTTTCCCCGCATACAACTATAAGAGTGTGTGGCATACAACTCTGTCTTGGCACACACTCCTTACTTCATTGACATTCATACATACTCTTCTGTTATTCTGACTCTTCATATAGCCCACTTGATCGTGCCATGTCTTTTTCGAACGTCCTCGACTTCTTCTTCTATTCGCTTTCGCATCATATATTATTTTCACACTCCTTTTTTCGTTCATTCACTCTACATGCCTAAACCTTCTAAGCGTCCATTTTTTGATCCTGAACATTACGCTTACATCAGCCTTGCATTCTTTCCGAATATTCACATTTTTAACACAGTCATACATGGCTTTAGAGCACATACGCCTCAGGGATCTCATTTCTACTGCATTTAGTCTACGTTCATCCTTCCTTTGCCAGTTTATGGTTACCGTACGTAGTAATTATATGTATTTAAAGTATCTAAGGTGTTTATCCTCCACATTCAAAATCATCTAACGAAATGGCGACGAGTGTTCTTGGATCTAAAATCATGTTACTTTATTGCGATTTACTTTACATTGAAACATTCCTTAACTAAAGTGAAACTGTTGAATTGCTATAAAAATTCTGTGGATCTAACATCTTTTGACTTAATTGTAGCCCACAATCTGTCTATCCAAATAAAGTAACTCTTGTTCTTAAGCGGTATTTGGATTCCTCAAATTCTAAATCAAGTTAGTTAACTGCGATATGTAACCTGGGGATATAACAGAATTTAACTACGACCTGCATTGTTTGTTTCCACTATTGAATAAGTAGCTGTAATCTGCATACCTTTGATCTTAAATAATGTATCCGAACTTCGATCAACCTCCTTCATATTAAAAATAAAGTTTTTATCTGCAACCCATGTATCCAAAAACTACGATTGATAAAATAGCAATCGTTAGAATATAAAATTTTGCGCTTTAACATTATTATTAATCAAATCTTTAACATTATAATTAATGTCAATGCATTTTTTCTTCGTAGACCGTCCATACTGGCCGACCACGATGAACCAATTACTTTGGCGCTGTCGTGTTTCCGTAACCTCCCGGAAGAAAAAAAAAACATCCCTCTAGCGGTAACTCGAGGACTCTCGGGGACTGGGCCGAATGCTTCAGCTGTGAGCCTTTCCGTTCCGATAGCAACCAAGTTCCGGAAAAAAAGTACACGTGTAATACCGCATGATTAAATTTTTCGTGAAAACTCTCCTATGAATAACGTCGATTGAGTTGATGAATTCATAATGCTTTTTTATAAACACACAATTTTTTCTGGAAAATACATTATTAATAAGCGATTGAATTCTTCCAGTACAAAGTTATTTTTTGTTGATTTTCCAAGCTTGTGTAAACTGTCTACAACCTAGAATTTTGTGAAATTAATTATGTTAAAATATTACTTTGTTTTTTTTTGTGTCTTTTTAATAGAAAGGTTACACGTGTCTGCATTGTGGAATTAATAATAACATGATTTTTCAAATACTCCATACAAGAGGCCCTGAGGATTTCATCAGAGCTTATGCCATGTTTGGTAATATTTCGCGAAGGGCCTTATTAAGGAGAGTAAGTAATGAACCTAAGATTTTATGAGACCCAATCAGAAATAAGTAGTTAAGTCATTCAATATTATAATGATAATACTAGTAATAACAGTGAACTTATGTAGCGCAGTTTTGTATTTTTGTTTTTCTCAAGTGCGCTTCATACTTAATTATATAACCTAATATAACAAGGATAAAATTTGAAATACATAAAATGTTTGATAATTAAAAGTATCTAAAATCATGATCGTTATGATACAATCATGAGAAAAAAGGTAGAGATATTGATATAACAGCTCGTGTGTACATCGGCAGATTTAAAAAACAATTTACAAGAAGCTGTGTGTGTAAAAATCCAGATGAAAAGTATTAAATCATATTAACGAATTTGTTAAAGCGAGTGAAAAGAAGTCATGTTGAGGATCGTTAACATGTTGGTACTTTAAAACAACAATATTCAAGTATTATAAGTTAACGATTCTTTAAATGCAAGCAGTGTAAATATAATAAACAACAAAACATCAATAAAACATTGAGTATAAGGTTTTCAGTAAACGATAAGGACATTAAGTTGTAAGTATACAAGTAAGGAGAAAAAGCTACAAAGTACATAAACAAGATATAAACATAAACCCATTCTCATGCGAAAAATATTATGTGCTCCAAAGCGATCAATGACGTGATATTTTAATTTTAAATTTATCAGTAACATTTACGCCAATCACGTTTCGGTCAGGTAAATATCAGACGTGAGCAGTGACCTTTCAGATTTTTGTGGTTTTATGGAAAAACAGTAGAAAGTTAACATTTTTGTGCCGTTTTTTTTACGTTTTTTTTCATATATATCAGAGATACGAGAACAAAAAATTGAGAGGAATACATGTTCAATTTGCAGACACTAAATACGCCAAAGGTTAGTTATTTCACTGATAATGGCATGTTCAGTTTTCGGCCTGCTAGAGTGGTTAGTTTTTTATGACAGTTATGCTTCAAAGTTCAACTAACGGCTGTTCAAAAAAAACTTACTTAAAATTTGACGAACCGCTGTAAAAAACGACTAATTTCAAAATAAGGTTGATCATCGGTTTGGGACCATATAAAATGTGATGGTCGGTCAAAAAACTGGCCTTAAATTTTCTTTCTGTAGGGATGTTTTATGTAAGATCACAACAATGTCACCGGAAAGGCAAAAGGCTGAAATTTGTAAAGCTTACACCAGAGTACTTAAAAGTTTTTTTGTTGTTGTTTTACAATAAAATTCACAAGTCTTCGGTACCTGGTTGGATTTTGAAAAAAAAAATAATTCGGGTAACTTAATGCTTTCACTGAGTTACCCAAAGCGACAAAAGCTAAAAACATCCCAAACTTGTGTCGCTTGAATCAAGCCTTCTACCAAATGGTAAATATTTTTTTAAGAGTTTGGAGGGCCACAAAAGTTTTCAAAATCAAACAAGAGTCAAAGCATTCGATGCAGAAAAAAAATTTATCAAAACTGCAAATTTAACTCATTTTCGACCAAAGTGTCGCTTAAGCCCTTTTCCCTTTCCAGCGACGATATGTATTTTCAAAGTATTTAAGATTCTCTTTCCTCACTTCAGCACGGTTAAATTAAACTTACCAGACCGTAACGGAACATGCCGAAACAGCCCGTTTCGTCCCTAATCCATAAAGTTGCAAGTATCGGAGAGAGGAGAGGAAGGAAGTATTTCATCAAGCTGCCCACGAGGTATAAGAGATTATAAGATACAACGGTAGAAAGGGGTTGAAAGAAGAGATGCTCGATTCTTGGGAGATGGTTTTGACCCACTTTTCATCAATATTCTTTCAATCGAATCGTTTCCGAAGCATTTTATAACGAAGTTCGATGTTGAACATTTTAGTACACTGAAGATGAAATACTTTGTGTATTATATCGGATGGTTTTAAAATATAGAAGAAATGAAAAGCATTAGCTGGAATACCCCACAGATAAAAAGTATTTGTTCACCCTCTAGCAATGACTTTTTCTGATATATTACAATGTCGATATTTTTCAAAACATGTTTTTCCTGGTATCAATACGCCTGAGAGGAGCTTGCTATTTATACATACCTGTAGTAAGCGCTTACAAGAACATTGGTTATAAAAAAGCTGTAAACAAATACAATGGATATATCTATAAATAATATTTTCAATGACATAGAAAATGCCCGTTTTAAATCGTAAATCACATGAATGTACAATACTACAAACAATACTCTGACAACCTGTTTTTGAAGTTTACAATCAGAATTCAATACATTTGAAAATAATAATGGTGAGTAAATATTTATTTTTGTTCGGGATATCTACGTAAACATTTTCTTTGACTAACTAACTAACCATAGCGTTGTTTCTCTGCAGAGGTAGGCAGAGAGGACGAACCGGCATAAAACTCTGTCCCGGTACACACTTCTTGCTTCATTCAAATTCATACATACAATATTCTGACTCTTAACATGGCTCGACTCAAGTATTTGATTTACTTAATCGTGCCATGTGTTCCTCGAGCGTCCTCGACTTCTTCTTCCATTCATTTTCGCATCGTATATTATTCTTACACTCTTTTCTTCGTTCATCTGATTTACATGCCCAAACTGTCGAAGCGTCCCTTTCTTAATCCTATTCATAACGCTTACATCAGCTTTGCATTCATTCCGGATATCCCTATTTTTAACACGGTTATATATGGTTTTACCCGCACATACGCCTCAGAGATTTCATGTCTAGAGCATTCAACATATTCTTCACTTATATAAAATACATAAATGTTTTCTGGAAATATATAACAAGACTGGGTTGTTACAAAAAAAAATATTATTGTTCTAATACAAAACTCTCAAAGAAACAAAATTTATTATTTTTAATAACCACAATAGTATAAACATATTTTGTGATTTGTTTGCTATTTCGTACGATCTTATATTTATAAGAGTCTTCTTATGCATATTCCATTTTATATATTTTTTTGCCTTTACTGTTTATTTATTTTCTTGTTGTTTATATGAATATGTTTTTTATTTTATATTTTTACTTACATGGTTTTAAAACTTGTTTACATAAAATAAAATATGTACAAATGTTTTATTAAAAATAAAATAAATTAACCATCACATCATCATATTTTTTAGAAGTAGGTAACGACTTGATTTGGGATAAAAATAAAAGTTCACACTTTAAAGTTATTTCTCAACAAAAATCTCACAAAGAAGTCTTTTGAATAGAACATCAATTAAAAGTACCCAGCATCATGATTAACTCATAAAGATATAAGTCCCCACTGTTTAAACAAAGGGTTTATCATTTCCCCGAATAAATCAGCTTAAGATTCATCCCGGAAGATGGCGTTGAAGAGAACAATGCACCGTAAGGGACGTTAAATGGGTGGCATTACCCTACATAATATTTATGTTGGTTCGGAACACGACTAAAAGGGAAAGATAGCATCAACTGTGCATTGTTCGAAATCCAATTGTATTTAATTTATTCTGGGACACTGATTACTATTAAGAAATAGGTTTCAAGATGTTTTTGATTATTAAGATGATTATTATTTACAATAAAAAATTGCATCATTTAAATATTAGGGTTGGAGAAGATTGATAGATACAAGGAAAGAAATAACACAAGGAAGACGATGTTACTGAGCTTATAGATGCGATATTATTGATTCTGCCAAAATATAACATTACAACTGCCATATTATAAATAATTCAACACTCGTCACACACCAACATTAAACCAGCCTTTAATTCTGACATACACCAGCACAAAACACGATCACAAAATCAAATACACTCGTCATCTACTCACACAACTAAATTTAGAGTTAACCCCTTACAATAGATACACTCGTCATCTACTCACACAACTAAATTTAGAGTTAACCCCTTACAATTGATACACTCGTCATCTACTCACACAACTAAATTTAGAGTTAATTCCTTACAATACATTGCCTATACACAAAACAACGTATTATCCACAGAATTAAAACTCCCAGTTGCGAACAAAAAAATATTGGCAAAAACACTTAAAAGATATTTTCTCGATAATTTTATTAATCAGTGATATAACCTCTGTAAAACCTCTGTATGTGTGAATATCTATTTGATTGTTTTAATTTTCTTGTTTTGTTTATCTAATTAATTGCTACTACTAAGAGTCTCTTTCTGATGTATTATATCGCTTGCTACCCTTTTAAAATTTGTATGTCTTTGCAAAAATATTATTCATTATTATTTTATAATTTTGCTCTTCCCGGAATGATTTTTATAACTCGTTGGGAATAATGTAATAAGTTTTTTTTGGTACTATATTAAAAAAAATTATAAATAAATAATAATACTATGAATATCTGGATTACACAAGAAATCAGGCCAAATCGAACATCAATCAAATATTGAAGACGCAATAATTTATCCAGCTCTTCTCAGCCTAGTGACCTGCCAAGAGTCGAATAATTAAATAGGGAATATCACGAATTACCTACTTGTACGTTCAAAAAATTGAATCACGGATTATGTCAATACTTTTACGTTATCTTCTGGTGATTCTTTATCTATTTTTTTATAATTCTATAGAATAAAATTTAATATTATTGTTATTTAGTTATGCTAGTTTTAGTTTTCATTTTTAGTTACAGCTATTTCAGCTCTTAAATATTTTAAAGTTAAGTAATCTCACAGAAAAATTCAAGATAATTTGATTTTAACCGAAATTAGTAGGAGCCGCAGACGCAAGGGCAAACATAAGACGGTAATCAGTACTAGGGAAAATCATGTAAAAAAACAAATCTAGGAAACATTTATTTTTAGATCGTTTCCCAATTTTAACAGGCAAGGAGTCGAGTGTGTTGTCAAAAAAAAAAAGTTTTTAAATTATTGTAAATTATCGTTTCCTGCAAAGTTTTCAAAGTTCAAAGCAGCCTATATTGGGGATATCCATCACATTCAAACTATTTTCCTATAATAATACTATCAATATTTATTAATTATACTAATAAGGTGATAAATAAGGCTTTTCTATTCTGAATTTGAATAACATGTACACGATTAATTTGTTTTGACATCAACATTACTTACAAAATACACTATGAGAATCCGTTATATGTTTTTCGGAGATAAAACAAACCTCTTTTTAAAAATCCACTTTTGTAAAAAAAAATATTGTTCCACATCGACAGATTTTAACGGAGAAAATTTATATAGCCATGTGAAAATATTTCAATTTTCACTAATAAACCATAATCCATCATAGCCAGGATTTTGGTCTAATCTTTTTTCTGCCCACTCTTCATTCATTTATGATAAATCGAACGATTCAATGATAGAAAGGTTAGGATCTTCTAGTTATTTTATTACATTTGGAATTGTTCCGAAATATTCTGCTATAAAAAACAATTTACGCTCAATACTCATATATTCAATAAAAAATACGTTTTCGCTTTTTACCAAGGCGTCCTTTAAGATAGAAATCATATTTATCATTTTTCTAATACCGTTAATTTTCCTACAAAACTTTTTACTTAAATACACTCTTGGAAGAGTATATTCACTTGTAGAACAATTACAACACAAATATTTAGAAGTTTTTTTTTTACACTGTTTTGTATTTATATTTTTACTGTGAATATCACACAAGAGTCCCAAGTGTCTGGAGCCAGTGGGACTATGGCATCCCCATCGGGGTATGTTGTGATGTTGAAGGTAGTGGGGAGGGGAAGGAGATGAGGGAAATGAAAGTTGGGAAGTACATGGCTATTTAGATCTGGTCATCATACACGGATAAAGAAATTTCGAGCAACGTTTCGGTTCTGATTGGTGCTTTAATTACAGAAAATTAAAAATATAGCTAAATCAAAACAGAAATCTTTTTTAATTCATCATTTTTTCAATAGTAAATACCGCACAATAGTCCCAACTGTTTAGAGCCAGTGAAGCTATGGCAGCCCCAATTGGGGTATGCTGTAAGGCTGAAGAAAGTAAAGAGAAGAAGGAAATGGGGCGGAAGAAGGTTAGAAAGTACCTGGCTATTCAGATCTGGTCATCAAATACGACTGAAACCATTTCAATCAACGTTGCGATTCTGAATAGTGGTATTTTACCAGGGCGATGCTTTGAGTATCTACCACTCTGGAATGTGCCGCAAATATTTATGAATTAAATATATGATGACATGTATTAATACAACAAAAATTATTTGCGCATACCGGGTTTGAACGGTACGTTTGTTTTAGTAAGATTGATTGAAGCCTTTCTATTCAAACTCAACGTTTGTATGTCATAGTTTACAGTAAAAACATCACAGTAGTCACCATCTGGCACGTATATAGTATTACCGCGTAAAGAAGTGTGCCGCACGCATAGTAAACTAACGAAGTATGTTTCCAAAACCAAATTTCATTAAAATATAATACAAAATTGAGAAATTGTTTAGACCAGGCCTCTGGTAGTTTACACAATACATCTGGTGTACTACCGGATGTTTGAAACGAATTTAACCCATCAAATAACTGATTTCCTTATTTCTAATTTTGAAACTGTTAATTCGTGGTGGAATTCCATTTTAATGATTTAATAAAACAAATTTGTAACTTTATTCCACTTTTATTATTTTGACTGGACCGGTTTCAGCCTATGACAGCCATCTTGTATCTAAGGACGTGTGTAGGTCCTACACACGTGCGTGAAAGGACAAAAATTAGACAGACTAGAATCAATGGAAATAACCCGTCTAACTAATAAAGTTGACCCACAATTTGTCATGAATAAACAACTAGAATCATTTGCAAAGTCGCCGCTATTATACCCATTATAATTTTATCATCCGATCCAATGTAATAATGTATATTCCTAACTAAAAATATATCATAATGTAAATGCACTTAAAAAATCCCAAACAATCAATAGGTAATAACAATAAATGTAAGTTATTACCAAAGTGCATAACACTCAAAAATTCCTTGATACCGAGAAATTATAATAATAGAAGTAATCTACTCTAACAGTGCATAATGAATAGAATCATAAAACTAATATACCATAATGCTGGGAGTAACCCAATAATTAGAAAATTATGTTGTACATCTGGACATCACAATTGAGATGGGAAAACCTAAAGTAAACTCATTAGCAATCAGTATTCACCAACCTTTCATTATATAAACACATTGTCAATTCATATTTATAGAAATGCAACTGTAACCCATCTTAAATATTAAATAAAATAAATAAATATTCCAGATAGATATATAAAATAGTAATACCAATAAATTAAAAGTAATTTTTACCCTGTAACTATTAAAATCATGCAACAATACTGATGAATATAATTAAAGTAAAATCATTGTTTACTACCCCTAACATCCCCAAAAATAGTATATAAGCCGTAGGTTAACAAACACTTGTACTAGTCTGAAGATGGCCGTCATAGGCTGAAACCGGTCCAGTCAAAATAATAAAAGTGGAATAAAGTTACAAATTTGTTTTATTAAATCATTAACTGATTTCCCTTTAATAATGAGCGGCTCTGGAATTCTTCAACATGCTACCGCGTTCGCGGCTCCCAGTAATTAGTAATAAAACACAAAACCAAAATCATATTAATAAGTCATTCTCATGTGGCCTAATCATAGTTTGATAATGGCACTAAACGCCGAAACAGCTGTCATTAAAAATAAAAACTAAGACTACAGAACTAAATTATCTTCTAAATTATTAATTAAGCTTACAAATTGAACACAAAAACTAAAAACAAAGATCGTTTATCTATGTTTGGCTATCATTAAGGAAATATTCTAGCAAGCTGCATCTAGAAAAACGATGAACTTAACTTATGTGAATCACTTTAACTTTGAAGCCATGACATGTCGTCTTTCTTTATCACATCTTTAAAATATTGTATTAATTTTTATCCCCTTTGGCATTTCATTGAGCACTCACTGAAGAACGTCTGTATTAGTCACCCTGTCAGTTTGGGATATAGTATACTGCTATGCATACGCATTACAAAAGCTTTCTTTTTTGTCAATACTCGGTGTAGTGTACAGGTTTTCACGTCAAACATATTATGAACAGAGAATAATCTAAAAAATTATAAACGTTTTCACCAATTGATCAATCGTCTTTCCTCGTTCATTGAAAACATTCCAAAATGTGTTATTTTGAGGTTTCAATTTCAGTATTTTTCGTCAGAATTTATATTCCTCAAATTTAGGCTTAGCATCAGAAGCTCGGCTTAGTTCTTCATTTATTCTCATTTAATAAAGCTGACGGGATCATAGGCTACCAGTTTCCATGTGGCAGGAGGTTCTATTGTCCATTTTGTGCACGTTTTAATAAGCACCGCTTTTAATAGCGCTTGTACTATTTATGGAACATGATGAAGTGCTCGACTTACAATGTGAAAGGCGATGCGATTTTGTAAGGAATAAGCTTGATTTACAAAATTTAAAAAAATACTCAGGAGTTTACGCTTTTAAGAAATGTTCCTTTGGAGTTTTTTTTGATACAACCTTCTATTTATAATTTCAGCCTTCAAAATAAGTTCTCTGATAATAAGCCCTGATACAATTTAAAATGTCTCCTAAATTACTCCAACAAAAATTAAAATTATTGTAGCTGATCTGTGCATTGGATTTAGTTTATAGTAGTTAACCTAGAAGTAAGCTTAAAGCATTAGTGTGTGATCTACACAAGCTAACCTTAGCTTGAAGTGAAGTTTATAATGACTAGTCTTCAGGTAAAAAATAATAATCTTAAGGTTAGGTTAATACTATCTAACCTTTGCTTTAAGTAAGGATTACGGTAGCTTAAATTAGCCTTAGGTTATATTTGTTAAATTTGATTTACCCTATCACAAATATACATACCATTCTATTGGTTTATGTATCAATGGTCTCTATACAATTATTTAAAATGTTTTGGAACGGAATGTCTTTAGTTTCTGTAATCGGGTATCAAAAAAAATCAACGTAAAACTTCTATTTTAATTGACCTATGCTTATATTAATTGCTAAAATTTCAATAAAGTTTTAAATTATACCCGCTTTTAATTCATTTCGCAGTATTTTTGAAGAACGGAGTTGGAATATTGTGTTCGTAGGTACGTTTTGTTAAAAAAAAAAATAAGGTTTTGTGGAAACGAGTTTTATTACGTAGAAGCCTAGGGATTATATTTAACGGACCATAAAATATGTTTATACTTTGTTGTGGATACTACGTTTAATGACATGCTTTTAAAATCTTTCATTTTATACGAAAAATACATTGACAGAGAATTTTCACGTTTTTTTTACGTCTTTGACGAATACCTGACATACATCAAATTAATACTTATTGAAATTATTTGACTGGTCTTTGTTTAATATAGACATAAATAATATGTTTAATATAGTAAAGGTTATGATACATAAATCAAAAAATATGCAATCTCCGTTACTACCTCAGTCGAAAAGATTCCCGTATACGCAGTTTGTTAGACAAACTCGAAAAAAAACACCGCTTGAGATATACAGAGAGTGAAAAAATATACAAATAGTCAGGGAAAATAAAATATAAAAACAAGTTGATTTTTGCTGTAAAAAAGAAATCTTGTATTTAAAAAAATTATTCAGTTTCTAGGAAAAGTTTCATTTCTTTCATGGACGTATTTAAAAGTTCATTTACTGATTTAATTAATATTATAGAAAGGTTAATAAAATCTCGAAACAAAATTCAAATAAATGATACCCAGATCAAAGTCTAATAGCCACGAAGACTTCTGGTAAAGGTGTAGCGGAGGTCCGACAGCAACGGGCAGATGAAATCACTTATTTTATTATTTGAATCACTGTAATTATTTTACTTTCAGGCACTTCTTGAGTTGACAAAAGCGACTAGTCTCGGGAAAAAATCTGTTTCATGATCTATAACCCTACAAGTAGGTAGCTACTTATTTTTTAAATTGAATGATCAAATGTCAGGAAATCTAATTATTTATTTATAATACGTGACTAACATCCTAAGAAAAAAAATATTTTTTTCATTTCAATTCTTTTATTTTCGTAAAATAAGAACACAAGACTTCAATATTTAATACACAGACATTCTGGAAAAAATATAAGAAGCAGATCATTCTTCCCCGTCCCCTTTCATGGCTTGTTCGTGTGAATCGCTCAATCCCACTCAATATTGAGAAAAACGAATGGAGAATATTTGTAAAATATTTTCTTAAACTGTCTAAGTTTAAAAAAAACTGGAATAAGATCACAGGTGTGATGGTGATTTGTTTCTCTATTTAAATATCTATCACACTATTAGTAATCATTTTAAAATTTTGACGCATATGATCGTAAATAGTATGCTGTAAACTTAATCACCCATTCAACATACAAATCAACTCAGTAAGACGCATTGGAAATTGTCAATATTTTAACTAACCCTATAATTTTATTCAACTTTAAAAATAAACTCTTTGCCACCGGGCGTCTCTTCTAACTAATAAACTGAGTACATTGAAAAAAAAAAACAAAGTAAGCCTATATAATTTTGATCATAAAATAAGATAAAATAATTGGAACTTATTAAATTTGGTTGTAATGTTTTCTTTTATTCTCTTCCTTAATTTGAATTATAAGCACAATAAATGAGAATAAGTTTCTTTCACTCTCTAAGGGGTTGATCTATTGTACTCTATTTTCCAGTTGTTTTCTCCCCACTACATTGTCACACCAACTTTATAACAATCATAATTTGCTCGAGTTCAAATATTTACGTCACCTATGATATATTCTTTTTACACATTTTAAAGTTCTGTAATCTAAGCTCCAGGCAAATTAAATTATGTCCTTCTTTGCACGACACATTCTCAACATGATTGCTTTTCTGCTGGAACTTTTACTAAACTTTGGGTGGAACTGGAAGGTAAATGTATTCACTTTAACCAACTGCTACGTGCTAAATTAAAAACTTGTGGTTTTCGTTGTAGATTTTAGAGAGAGAATCACTGAAAAGTTTATTATGTTATTAATTTGCGAACATAATTCTGTATTAGAACATATGTTTTTTATCTAATATTTACTATTTAAAAAAAAATCTAACCAGAGGGATAAAACAATAATTTTTTATTTGTTTTATTTCTAGTCCTACTAGGTACAACCTGGTTCAACCAGGGTTATTATTATTTTTTTTAATTATTATTAATTGGTAAGTAATTAAAAATATGGAACAAACCATACGTCTTTTCTTGTTTTCAAAATGTTAAAATTAATATTTTATTTCTTCAATAATTGTAAGTAAGTACTTTGGGGCACCATATTTGAAAAATAATAATGAAAACTCAGTTTTGACAGTATACTTGAATCCCGAAGAAGGAACCATTGGTTCTCAAATATGTAGATAATTTATTAAGAAAACGGTGGTTAAAACTAAATGTGTTTTATTATTTATTGATATCTTATTGCTCCAGAGGAAATAACGGAACTAATGTTTAAAGTTTAAAACATGTATGCCTTTCAAACGTTGACCTGGAAATTCAGACAGAAAAGTAGTGCGAATTTTATGACGCCAAATCTGTTATATATATTTATTTTATTTTAAAAGAAAGACAAATATTCCCGGGCTACGAATAAATTGACAATATTTGAAAAACTTCTACCGCCATCATAATAAGCGGAAAATATTGCTTGTGCAATGACGGAGGACTTAGCTAGCAGAAGAATTGAACCCACGACGCCCAGGTGGGAATCCGATACGTGTGTCCACTCAGCCACTAACCGGTGTATATATGTGAACATTATTTTACTAGTATAATTCAGGCGTTGATCTAGACATCCAGGCAAAATAGTTGTTCAAATTGTATGAAGCCACAGGTCACCATTCCAGAGTTTAAGATGGACAACAGATTTTTTGTTAAATGTGTGAACATTCTGTTGCTAGTGTAATTCATTTTTTATTATGTTAAGATCACCGCAACTTTCACAAAATTATTTTAAAAGAAAAATAGGTCTATTTGCTTAGTGAAAAGAATTTTATTTAAGCAATTTCATAATAGCGACATCCATGGGATTTGTTAGTTAGATTTCAGTATTTAACTCAAGTACCTTCCGTTGAACTTAGTTTTGGAATTACATTTAAATTATCACTTGACGAGCATGTCTAAAATAAAGTAGTAGATAAGAAAAGCCTTTTACGAATCTTCTAGATGGTACGCAGAACAAACTCTCTTGCAAAATATTAAGGACAGAAAATAGCGTCTGGAGAAGTTGATCGCAGTGGGAAAAATTCCAAGAATAAACTCACGAAGACCTTTTCGACCCGATGAACAAATTAGTCGGAGAAAGGTCACAGGAGCGTCTCTGTATTAGGTCAAATATTCATAACACAGAGATATATGGTTCGCACATATGTCATGAAGTTTACTACTTTAGCTTATTCATTTCTAATGAAAAAAAACTTCGCAAATTATTACAGCGTTTTAATTTTAATTTTTATAACCGATCGGTTTCGCTTTGCCTATGCATCATCGGGGTACGAGATTAAACTAAACAAAAATACACAGTGTGTGGTGATATATACTCATACATACAGAGGGAGAACACAGTATATATTTTTTTTAAAGAACAGTAAGAAAACAAAAAAAAAACTTTCTTTTGTTTTTTATTCCTTTGTGTTACCTTCTCCTATCGGAAGTTACTAATCATCAAAATTTACTTTACCCCGTATACTACACTCTAGCATAACTGAACCGTAGTTGTACCAGTTACATAAATGGTCTAGTATTGATGCATGCCATGTCAATCCTGAGAAAGATAAGTTGATAGAGAGAGCGTTCTGGAACTAATTTATTTATATTTTTGTTGAAAGCAATCACTTTGTGGTTTCATATATATATAACATTTATTGTTTTGTTATAATTTAAATGTTATTCTATTGTTTTCTCACTGTTCTCTTATTTTATATTGTGTTCTCCCTGTGTATGTATATATAACAACACACTATGTATGTTTTGTTTAGTTTCATTTTGTACCATGATGATGCCGAAACCGGTCGGTCATAAAAAATAAAATAAAACATGTGGTCCGATACAAAATATATATTTTTTTCATTTTTCATAAATTTATTTGTCATTTTTAAGATGTTTTGTATTTTGGTTTGTTGGCACCTTAGAGTACATAGAGTGGTATCTATCCAAGGCAGTGTAGACAGTTTTTGATGATTTTTACCGGACTCGGCGGACCTGGGCGTGGCTAAGACTAAGGCTAGGTACATCCATTCATAACAGATATCGACATAATGTTTTTGTTTATTCGTATAACCACTTTTTCACAGTATTTTTACCAACAAAAATATAGCATATAACCTAAAAAACCGTTAAGTTGTGTCAAGTTTAGTGGCATAACAAAAAATGTGGGCGGAGTCCCGCGGTGACCCAGGAGCCTAAGATCATTGTGACAGTACATATAAGCGGTCTATTATATTTGTTCTCTCTTTTTCTCTCATGTTGTACAACGTAAAAACCCGGAGAAAGTGATTTATCTCAAGTTTGTATGGGTTGGGTAAAAATAATTAGCTCTCTCTCCATACATTGTTACTCCAAGGTTGGCACTATGCCAGAGAAAAAAAAAACGTAAAATTTACTTCTCCGAAAAAAATTGGACAAAAAGGACAAAGTTCAAAACGGTTAGCATAAAACAGCAAACAACCGCACAGAACGGCACAATGTTATTCGTACGGAAAGTCCAAACACCACGTGTCATAGACATTCTCGAATTAGGACACAAACCCACGTTTTGCATTATTTTTCCACGATTCCTGTCCCATTTTTGTTTCGTACTTTGCGTTGGGCAAAAAATAACGCGCAACCTTTTAAGTGTTGCCAGTCACGTACTATTTCGCGCGGGAAACCGTCCCTTGTCTTTTATTTTCATTAGAACCCTGGCACCTACCGCAGATGGTAGAAACTCCCTATAAAGGATGGAGCCATGTTTTGAATCTGTGTGAACACAACTAAAGTTAAACTAAATAACTAACCGTCAGGCCGTTTTCCTGTAGGGTAAGGCATAGAGGACGAACCGCCACACAACTCTGTCTTGGCACAGACTTCTTGCTTCATTCACATTCATACACCGTCTCGTAGATACTACTCTGTTATTTTTACTCTTGACATGGCCAGACTTAAGTATTTGATTCACTTGATTGTGTCATGTCTACCTTTTCCATTCATTTTTGCGACATATATTCTTTTCACACTGCTTTCTTCGTTTATTCGCTCTACATGCCCAAACCATCTAAGCGTTCCTTTCTTGATCCTTTTTACTACACTTACATCAATCTTGGATTCTTTCTGGATATCTACATTTTTAACACGGTCATTCATGGTTTAATTAAATACTATATAGTTAAACTAAAAACTGTAAAATTGGGATTCCTTGTTGTATGATTTCGATTTGCTTTTTAAAGTTCTTCTACTGCAGTGTTAAAAATGAACATCTTTACTTTTCAGTTAGATAAAAGCTTCGGAAAACAAATATAACAAAAGCTTTACAGCAAAGAAATTAACTTTAAAAAGGGGAATGACGCAATAGGCTTACTGTTTTCAGGCAGTTTTATTTCTTTTACGATATATTTTTTTTTCAAATTACGATTTTAAATTAGGTTTCCTACATCCGCTATTCAATCAAAGTTCAATTTCTTCGATATTCGTTCAAAACCCGCAAGTCTCTGTTATTGTATAATTTTTAGATTTTTTTATACTGAATATAGAACACGAGTCCCAACTGCTTCAAAGCGTCTAGAGCCAGTGAGCTTATGGCATTCCCGATCGGGGTATTTGTGAGGCCAAAGGTAGTGGAGAGGGGAAGAAGATGGAAGCTTGAGAAGTATCTGGCTAGTCAGATCTGGTCACCAAACACGGCTAAAGCCGGTAAGCGACTTTTCGCTTCTGAACGGTGGTTTTTCATCAGGGCGATACTAAGAATATCTACCACTCTGGAACGTGCCGCATAAATACTATACATATCTTTATATGATTTAAATGTGTGATGACGCATATCAATTAAAAAAATAAATATTGCAAACGCCGTATTTGAACCTGCAACCTCTGGATAGGTAGTCAAGCGTCTTACTACACAATTACGAATGCCGTCAAATATATATCCTGGAACAAGTTGTTTCCATTAAAAAACTATACTTTTCCAAAAAGTATTTTAAGGTTGTTAGAAATCTCCCCAATAGTTCTTCCATCACATCTTTCCTTCCGTCGGGTATCTTTTAACTTTATGGGCGAGTTGAGGGAAATTGCGGAATTGGTTCCGATGACGGGTTTCAATTACCGCGTGGAAATTTGTTTGAAATGCATTCTAAATTTAAATGGATTGCTACGTTACTCTAACGCTATCTAGTGGAGGGAAATATAACTAAAACCATGTTTGTGAGATTATTGTTATATAATCAGTAGTGCTTTAAATTTGAAATTGTGCAATGATTTATTTTATTTTATTTTTAACAATGATAAAACGCAGGTACAGATAATAATAAATAAATAATATCAAACATACAGTATTGAGAAGTTACCCGCATTTTATTTTTTTCTCACAGATTAAGCACATATGAGCAGTAATAGATGAAGCTAGGGTAGATGGCGTAATACCTACATACAAATAGATTTAATATACACAGTGATGGTAAACGTTGTTTAAAAACAATAAGCAGTAAATCTCATGATACTATCATGTCCTTTACAAAATTAAAGCCTTAATGTTTCTTGTTAAGATGAGGGATATATCAAGAGGTAAATCTGAGTACAGTACCAGCATTAAAATACATTTAAGAAAAAACTAGATTTTTAAATCAAATTTGTCATTCACATGAATTTTTCAGTTTTTTACTGAAAGTAATTTACGAATTAAAGATAATGTAAGAATCCTTGATTTTAATATATTAAAGTAAAATATAGGAAAAACGTAAGCAGTTATTCGGTCGGTTTATATAAAAGACTTAAAGAAGGTTGTTTTTATCGACGATAAAAATATAAACAATGATTTGAACCATACATCAATTAACATTTAATCACAGAACGTATTGTGAGATTCACTGCAAAGTTGTTAACTTATTGGCTCTGAACCCGAACCCCAACGTCAGTAAAAAAATATTCATATTTATTTTATAAGGGTTTTATGATGTATTGATACTAACGTGAAGGATTATTGTGATATGGTTTGGTGAGATTAAGAAAGGGAAGATTTGGTGATTTGACATGTAGGACGGATGGACGGAGAAAGGGGCCCCAGGAGAATATTTATCGTGAAAGTGAATGGTGGAAGATGTCGGACACGTCCGAGTAAGACATCTGACAACCAAGGGAATTAAATATTCGAGTAGAGTCATGTTAATAGCCAGAAATTACAAAATGTCAAGTAACTATAAAATCTTTTTTTTTCACAGTTAATACCGAAAAAGAGTCCCAACTGCCCTCAACCGTCAGAGCTAGTGAGACTATGGCATCCCAAATCGGGGTATTTTATGGGGTTAAAGGTAGTGGGGAGGGAAAGGAGATGGGGAAAAAGAAGATCGGGAAGTACCTGGCTATTCAGATCCGGTCACTCAACATCATTTTGGCTAACTTATGTATTTTTTCTAAAGGGTTTTCTCTCATCAGAATAACTAACAACTAAGCATTCTACATCTTTACCCCATCTTTTCCCTCGCACACTTCTTTTGGTTTCACAAAATTCTTCAAAACGAGAATGCCATCATTCCATTGGGTCTGGGCAGTTTTCCGTAAAATCCTCAATTTGTTATTAATGTATTTTTTACTAAATAAATTGAAAAATATTTTTGAATAATTATTACAGTTTCTAATATAGTATTTTTACGCACATAGAACATTTGTTGAAAGAATAAAAGAGATCAGTAAAAATATGTTAAAGCAAATTATATATTTTTTATAACACACTGTTTTTCAGAAATAATGATCCAACACTTTTTTTATTAAATATTTCAGCATCAAACAATTTATTAACGAACCACTAATCAATTTATGCCTTTTTCTAAAATAAAGTTTTCAAATAAAATCTTAGCAAAGAAAATATAAGAGTTGGAAACTACTTCACGTAAAAGAAACTGTGAAAAAACTGATGTCATTTGCCTACGTGATAAAAAAAAACATTTTTATTTCGAAGTATTTATGAAAACCATTAATGGATAACTCGTATAAGAAACTTTGTGTTAGTACCTAATAAAATTAATATACCCCCTTATTATAAACGAGGTGTAAATGTTACACGTGACGTTGGGTCGAAATATCGAAAAACTTGCCTTAAAATCATGGCTTATACGTTTAATTTAATGGCCTACGTCCGGTGTAACTAAACCAAAGCTGAACGAGCGCGTGGAATCTAATAAGTAAGACAAATAGAGTAAAGAAAATAGATTGAGAAAAATGATGCATAAAAAATGTTCACCAATCTTAAGAATACACAATATCAATTTTTCCCCAGGGAATGACATTGGCCGTACATTGCCGTAGAAGAGCGGTCACTGCGTAGAAGCTGCGTAGTTGAATAACCTTGAAGGAGATAAGGGTTTCAAGATCATTTATAACACGCTTGAAAAAATAAGAAAAGGGTAGGTTGTGGTTGTTGATAATTTCTATTATCGAAATATAATAAGATACTAGATTTACTGTACCGACTTCACTTGACATTTCAAAGTTCTTTTCTGAATCTATTTTCTCATTGAAAACTGAAAACATGGAATAAATTAATTTAGATTTGCCTAATTTTTTGGCAGCTTAATTATACTTTGAAGGTTAAATTACTCATGATAGAAGTGCCTTTTGGAGAAGGTAATAAATGTGCGTACCTCGACATGCCACACATTATTTTGTGTCAATTTCATTACGCAAACTTTACACTTACTTTTACGTGTAAGGGTGAGAAACCAAAGTTGCTTACAATCGAGATGAGGTGAGTACTTACATACAACCCTTTACATATTTGAGATCTGTGATAAAAAGCTGTTATAAAATTACCGGACTAATTTAGTTATCTTCTTTTTAAAATCACAGTGAATACCGTTCAAAATTCCGGCTCCTAACTGTCTAGAGCCAGTGAAACTATGGAACCCCCAATTGGGGTATGTTGTAAGGTTAAAGGCAGTGGGGAGGGGAAGTATATGGGAAGGAGGAAGGGAATGGAAATTATCTGGCTATTCAGATCAGGTTACTAAACACGGCTTAAAGCCATTTAAACGTTACAATTCTAAATGGTGGTCTTTCAACAGGGCAATACTTATCTACCACTCTGAAACGTGTCGCAAATATACTATATATTATTTTACATGACTTAAATGTATTATGACACATATTGATTAAATAACATTTATTTGCACCCGCCGGGCTTAAGCCCGCAACCTTTGGATTCATAGTCGAGCGTCTTACCACCTAAAGCCATGTGCGACTGATGAGGAGATTCGAGAAGAATCGAAAGACGAACGCCATTAATTATGAAATGATTAAGAGATTTCGACAAGTGGATACTGAATGGAAAAAAGAGTGTTTGGAGAATATAATAATAATAATAATATTTGGATAATTTGTATAGCGCCGTTTTTGTGAAAAATCACCTCAAGGGCGCTGTACAAATCTTAATTTCTACTTAATATTAATTCTTAGTTTATATAAATATATAGCAACATACTTACCTGGTAGGTCACTTCTGGCAGGACACAATCACCATATCATAATAACTTAAAATTTAGCTGATTCTTACATATATTTTTATTTTTTATTTTTATATCTGTTTTATTTCTTTATTATTATTTTTTCATTTTTAGGGCATGAGAGCAAATTTAAAATAAAGTATATCGGAGGTATTTTTAATTTTTCGTTGTGAAGAACAGATAATGGTGATAATCTTCTAACGAATTTAAGGAATGAGAGTCTGAAAAGTTTTCTTGGTTCTATTGGGCTTGTTACATCTTGATTGTGGATATGTGACGCAAAAATGAATGAACAAAAATTTGAAACGCCCGAAGAAGACGTATTAATAAAATACTAGAGTGGGGTCATATTAAGAATCGTTAAAACAGAAAAGTATGCATAATATGATATAAGAGAGTAAATTTAGCACAGAGTCTCAACACAGAGTTGTGTGACGTTCTAACCTCCCTGCCTATACCTACAACATGGTGCACTAATTAGTTCGTTAGAAATTTAAGATATGCTGTAATAAAGAAACAAAAAAAATGCACACCAATACTAGAACTATTTGTTCTTATGGTATGAAAGATAAAAATTACCTTGTCACAAGGTAGGAATCAGGTAATAGTAATAATAGCCGAGTGTTGTATAATATTGTTCCCATAAATTAGTGGTTGTTCATTCTGCTTATCCTGACGCAGTGGTTTGAATATGATTTGCTCTAGTCTTTGAACTTTGTGAGTAGAATTATTGCCTGGGGGCTTGTTCTGGAAACTACAGGGTTGATAAAATGATGCTTGACAGTGAACGAGATATCTGTGAGAATTAAATAGATTTTATTTCATCATAAATTACGAAAAAATATCTTGTTACTGTTTCACTCTTCTCATTTTTTAAAATTTGCTTTTCTAAAAATTAGTGTAAATCTGGCGCCGAGAAATTGGCACGATTTTTATTTCTAAAATGTTTAGGTCAACGCAGCTATATTTAGTAGATTGATTTAATTCAGGAATTCTACGGAGATTTCAATATCCTGAAAAATGGGCTGGTAAAAAATGAGAGAAAGCGCCGTATTATTAGTTTTATATTTTTAAATACTCTTTTAACAAGATTTAAAACAACGTTTTAAAAAACTTTGAAAAGACTAGGTTATTAATTATATTAAATTTCAGAATAAGCAAACACTGTGTGGATTGGCATGATTAATTAAATAAAAACACACGTTATTTCAATCCACTTTCATTTATAATTTTAACAAAAGTGGATTAAAACAACGTGTGTTTTTATTTAATTAATTATATTAGTGATAATTTATGCTGCAACTTTCGTCTATACGATTTCTTCAAGAGAAGACAGCGCCGTTAAGAACTTGATGAAATCTTCATCAAAAAGAGAATTAAAAAATGCTGATAATTAATTAAATAACATCACTCTGTTACCTCCTGAAGGGTAGGCAGAGAGAAATGACCGCCACTTAAATCTCTCTTTTCGCACGCTCCTCGCTTTATTTAGATTATCTTCTTTTATTCTTACTCTTGACTTTACCCTATTCTATTATTTGGTTCATTTGTTTGTATCATGTCTTTTTCAGGAGTCTTCGACTTCTTTTACCATGTATTTTCCTGGCTTTCCGTTCTCCGTTCATTTGCTTTACATGTCAACATTATTAAACTGTCCCTTTCTTAACTAACTAACCATCACGCCGTTTCCCCGCATACAACTATAGAGAGTGTGTGTTTTACAACTATGTCTTGGCAAACACTCCTTGCTTCATACACATTCATACATCGTCTCATATATTCTGTTAATCTGACACTTCACGTGACCCAGTAAGTATTTTATTCACTTAATCGTGCCATATCTTTCTCGGGCGTCCCTAAACTCTTCCATTCACTTTCGCATCAAATATTCTTTTCACACTCCTTTTTTCGTTCATTTACTCTACATTCCGAACCATCCAAGCGTCCTCTTCTTAATCGTGTTAAATAAAGTACTTAGAAAGATTTAGAATATTTTTGATGCTCAAAGTAATTTGGTGCGTGCGTGATACTTTGATGGTGGTACAAATGGTAGTAGCCAGTAGAAGAAAATAATCTAATTGAATATAATAAGCTTAACATTTTTAGCTGGACCATATTGCGCAGACTACTATCTAAAGTAGTAATAAAACCGGATAAATCGTGTATTATTATGAGTAGTTATCAGTATATATTTAATAATATACAATACTAATTGCGCAGTGAAAACGCGTTCAAGTGCCGTACTTGTATTTCGTGATTTGAAAGGTGTGGTATTAAAAATAATCCATTTATTTTATCAGCAAATACACATGATTTCTTATCACTCAATAATAAACATAGATAATTATTTGTATTACTAACACCTGTTTCGAAGTCAATAAAACATTCAAAAGAGAAAAAATCAGATAATTTTCTAATACATATGAAATAAAACACACGAAATCAAAATAAAGATATTGACAAGTAGATGGACACATGCTAGGAAATATTAAAGGGAAAATCTTACCTCTAGAATATCTGATCTCGGTCACAGCTGTTGTTATTTTCAGTTATATTGACAGATGGTAGCGTATTTTGAGGCCCTACTGTCAAATATTAAAAAAAAAAACTGGTAGAAAAACAAAAACACTAGAAGTTACACACACATACACATAGCATATTTTAGAACAACAAGTTAATCTATTTCTCATTCAGAGACATAAAATTGTTGGTAACAATTATTCAATACGACGACATCGAATATTAAGTAGATTTTAATATTATTGTGAAATATATGAACGTACACATGTTTTAAAAGAAACACCGATTATTATAATTATTAATTACCTAACTTTAAAGTAACACTTTTTGTACTTAAAACACCGATAAAATCAATCAATTACATTACGTAAAATATTTTTATTACGATCATTTCGCTTTTCAATATTTATCAAACGTGATAGAAACTGTCAAAGTACTTGAGGTAAAAAAAAGTTAAATTTTTTTTAATCCGTTGTTTCAAAATTCGTTTTTTCATGAGCCGAAACTGTTCAAACGCGATGGCTTAAAATATATTTTTCGATCGTTTACTTCTTTATTGTTTTGATAATTTGTTCGCGGTCAATTGTGACAATACTGCCGCCGCAGGCTGCACTGCTCGACTGTCGCTTTACGCTAAGGTGGCGCGTCTCGCCGTAGTGATAGCAAGATAGTGGTCGCAGCGCCTTGCCCCGCCGGCGTCCCTCGCGGCACTGCAGAGCGGGACGGAGCTATCCGCCGGGCCCGTCGCCCCGCCACCCCCCGGCCGCCCCGGCAGCCTTGCAAGGGTTTCTCTGAAATTCCGCGCCAGCTCTTCGCTAAAAACGCTCGTCGTTAGGAAGATGTGAATATTTTCATATTATCTTCCTTACTAGTGAGAAATATGATTATTTATTTATTCGTCTTCACCTCTGGAATGCCGGAATAGCTACTTATGTTCGGAGAATATTTTTTTCTCCCCCACGTCGCTAAGAAACGGTTGATTAAGGAAACGATTGATTGAGTATGTGAATATTTTTTTGTAATTGTATTGTATTCTTGTATGGCTTAATTATGGCATTATAATAAATTTCCTTCGAAATAAAAATAAAATCGCATGAAGTTTTTTTATTACTATTAATAGTAATGTCACTTTAAAAATAGTTTTTTTCTGCTGTACTGACGTAAACAAACTTCAAAATAACATAACTTTTTTGATGTATGTTTTTTATAGTTAATACCGAGCAAGAGTCCCAACTTCTCCCAACTGTCTAGAGTGTGACTATGGCACCCCCAACTGAGCTATGGTGTGAAACTGAAGGTAGTGGAAAAGGGAATAAGATGGAAAAGAGGAAGGTCGGAAAGCATCTGGCTATTCGTATCTGGTCACCAAACACAGCTAAAGCCATTTCAAGCAACGTTTCGATTCTGGATGGTGGTCTTTCACCAGGGCAATACTTAAAGTATCTAACACTCTAAACTAAACCAGCCATAACACAAAAAGTTACAAACTGTTTGTATTTTAGTAACTTAAACTAGGTGGAGTTTGCTATAGCAAAATAGGTGAAATACAGCAACAACAAAAAATAGATATTCAAAGATACGTATAAAATCTCAAATATTTTTCCGCAACCAGATTTAATCATAGGACCAATGTTCAATTTCTAAAACTCTTTGCTGAACATAAAAAAATCTCTCAAAATGTGTTTTAAATAAGATTTTACCATTTTTTATCAAGAAAATGTTTTGCTGAACCAAGCGACTACCAATATTTTCAAACACCATTAAATTTGTATTGGTCAATAACACAGTTTTTTATCAATTAGGTTAGGTTAGGTACGTTACCTACCTCACGACAATTTTCGTTCTAAGACGGGTAGCAATATTGTATTTTACAACAAGAAAAAACAAATTTGAAAAATATTGTTACGCAAATGTTAATACGTAATTACCACCTATATATGTACAGTTACTTAAACATCAACTATTTTTTAAAGTAGTGAAGAATAAATTTGTATTGAATACCTTTTGTAAATACTGTTAAGCTATCAATCAACACAATTCAGGTAGTTAGTATAATTGTAAAATCTACATGTATAGTAAATATATAAATGTATTTATTTTTGAAATAGGAATATAAATACACATTCTAAGAAAAAAAATAAGGAAGTTAAAAGTATGTATTTATATGAATATACTCGGAAAATAAACTAACATGTTAACAAAATTAAAATGGTTTTACCAAAGACATGCGAAAATGCATGTTGAAATGAAAATAAATACACAAAAGATTATTTATAATTTTTCAGTAATTTTGATTTGACAATCCTTTAGTATTATTTGTAAACCATTCAACTATTTATTTTTACCCTAAAATTAGATTGTGTTGTGTAATATGCTGACTGGTTTCTTCTCAGTGGATTATGGCTTTTTTTCTTGGTTGGTTTTTCGAATACACATGATTTGATCAAAGTATTGTTTCAAAAATATTGTTGTAAAAAAATACCTTTATTTCCATGAGATAATGCTTTTTGAGACATGGTCCGAAGAACTAACAATTAATTTCATATTTCACAGGTAATTGACTATGTACCTACTCTAATTTTTTGAAAAACTATGTTATCTTTTGTTTCTTAACGGTCACATGTCTTATAAAAATATTATCCAACGCGACGGTAAGTACGATATATTTTTTTCTTTTTTAGTATTTTTTTATTTATTAAAACAAATAAATGGTATGAAACGTAAAAATAAAAATAAACAAACTCTTAAAATTCTCACAAAGAGATTGCAAAACGAAAATTATTTTTTCAACGACAATAATTTTTTTTCGTAAAAGATAAGGTATTATTTATGCCTTAACGAAATACATTAAAATAATAATAGCACGCCGAAAAAATATTCTTGTCAACAAGGGTTTGAAGTTTCCCGCCTCTGTACATTTTTTCCGCCCCTGATATATTTCTTTTTAAGCTGAAAATATTTCTAAATAAAACATGAAATGAAGGCTGTCACACCGTCTGCCGTCGGAAGGGCAGGTTTTATCGAAGACTCCGTTTGTTTGGAGGTTGTTTCATTTGTATGTTAATTCTGATTAAAAAATTCAAGAATTGCGTAAAATAAACACGTTTCGTTTTAATTTGCTTTGTGTGTTGGCAACCATTATTGCAAAGTGAAATAAAGGTAAATTTATATTTTGAATATTCTCAGTTTTGTCAAAAATACTGTATGTGGGAGATATTAGCATTAAAAGTTCAGAAAATAACCAACGCTTTTTTGAAATGTATCATTGAACATCGAATAAAAAATAATCGACCATATTATCTATTTTTGTTTACACGTACTTTCTAGACAGGTGCATCAATGATTTTTTAATTGTGAATACCGCATGAAAATCACAACTGCTCATAACCTTCTGAAGTCAGTGGGACTATGGCATTTTTAATCGGGATATGTTGTGTGGCCGAAGTTTTTATTTAATTAATATGTGTCATAACACATTTAATTCATATATTATTAAAAAAGTATATTTGCGACACGTTCCAGAGAGGTATATACTCGAGGTATATATATAAGTATCGGCCTGGTGAAGGACCACCATTCAGAATTGAAACGTTGCTTGAAATGACTTAAGCCGTGTTTGGTGACCAGATCTGAATAGCCAGATACTTCTCAGCCTTCCATCTCCTTCCCTTCTTCACTACTTTTGGCTTCACAACCCAACCTAACCCAACCTTCCCCTTTCTCATCTCCTTCTCCTCCCCACTACCTTCAACCTCACAACATACCCCTATTAGGGATGCCATAGTCTCACTGACTCTAAACGGTTGGGAGCAGTTGAGACCCTTGTGCGGTATTCACGAAGAAGAAAAAAAAAAGAGTCATATCGTGAATAAGAAAAATAATTATTTCACTACTTTTTAGAGGTTATCAGGTTTTTTGTTTAATATTTGTTGTATTTTTACTAAAAAATTTTAAAAAAATTCGCAGTGGCAATGGTTTCCGGTGCAGTCACAGTCACTGTTCTTATGTGAGAAGGCCCATAATGGTGGATTCACACCAACGTCCGGATCCGCTCAGTGACGATACTGTTCCGCATGAAAGCTTCAGGAAGCACTGCGCCTCCTATCCTAACATGTCCATGTACATCAGCACTTTACGGAAGATCTGCACCTGTTCACTAAATGTGGTTTAAAACTTTTTTATAAAAAAGCAAATTAAGGGGAGTTTTAAATTTAAAAAAAGCAGTTAAAATAAAGTATATTTCTGTTCATTATATTATGTTGAATTGAAAGAACTCTATTTAATTTAGTGATAAAAATCAATTTTAAATTAAAAAAAAAAAGTTTCCTGAAGCTCTCATGCGGAACAGTATCGTCACTGAGCGGATCTGGACGTTGGTGTGAATCCACCATAAAGCCTGATTCACACCAACGTCCGGTTCCGCTCAGTGCCGATATTGTTCCGCAAGAAAACTTATTGATATGGTATGAATATCAATCAAGGAGTATGTGCCAAGACAAATTTGTGTGGCAGTATATCCTTCTGCCCACCCTTGTGATATTTAACTACTTATTTAGTTAAATAATTATTTTGAAGTGTAAAAATACTAACATCACAGATTTTTTTTTATCAAAAACCATTTTTTTATCACTAAATAATATTTTTACTAACTATTAATTATTAAAAATATTATTTAGTGATAAAAAAATGGTTTAAAATAAAAAAACGCGTTGTAAGTATTTTTACACTTAAAAATAATTATTTATCTAAATAAGTAGTTAAATATCACAAGGGTGGGCAGAAGGATATACTGCCACACAAATTTGTCTTGGCGCATACTCCTTGATTGATATTCATACGATACCATATAAATAAGTTTTCTTGCGGAACAATATCGGCACTGAGCGGAACCGGACGTTGGTGTGAATCAGGCTTAAAACTGTTAATTCTGTGAATGAGGACAAATACAAACGTCAGAACATATAGTAAAACCTTACCTTTACCTCCGGTAAAGAGAGAGTTGTTCCAGACGTACTGCGTGAGCCTGTACACTTGCCAACTCAGGGCCAGATATTCACAAGCAGTCATGAGCACGCTTCGAGCGCAGTTCAACTACTCGTACAGGGCGCTTTTCGGTCTTCCTTGGCGATGCAGCGCCTCACAGATGCTTGCAGAGGGAAGGGTACACGGGTTTGCTGCTCTGATGCGTCATAGAGTGGCCGGAACGAGACAGCGCTACCGGGAATCCGAGAACACTTTCGTCCAGGCTGCCGCCCAGTGGCACAGCGCACCCCTGAATCCAATGTGGAGAATTTCCCTCAATCCTTAGTAAAAGTTCTTTTCCCTTTTGCATTATTATTTATTTAAGTAAATGCGTATGCTCCCTTATTATTATTATCATTTTCTTATTTTTTACTTTTTTTTATTTTTATTTCACTTTTTGTTTTCTCTTTCAATGTTTTCATTTAACTCATATGTATTATTATTTATATGGCGGACAGAGTATTGCACCCACCGCTCTGTTCCGCTGAATTAAAATGCTATTTTTATAGTAGTAAAATAATGCCTCTTTATCAGTTTCCCGGAGGCACATCTCTACTGCATTAAGTAGCTCTTCAGCATTCAACTTTAACCCATACCATATTTTCCCCATCTTACTAAGAGAAGAAATATATTGGTAACACGCCTTGCTACATTCACATTCCTAAATCGACATACACGAGTATACACATAATTCTGTCGTACATTCTCATGTGTATTTAATATTTATTAGGTATTTAATAGGAATCTGTTTCAATCTTGCTCTGTGTATCTGTAATATTAAAGTCAAACTGTAAAACATTTCATTAGCTCGACCTAGATAGACGCAGTAAAGAAAATTTAAATTTAGTCGATAATTCTTGTATATAAAAAAAATATCTCATAACATTGCGTCACGTTATTATTTATGCTTTGCCAAGCTTAGACTAATTCAATAATATTTCAAACTAACTGTAATCGAATATTAAGAGATCTTTCTACCATTATAAAAGTAAAATTATCAGACTGCAAAATCAAGAAACCTGAAATGAATTAATCCAATAATTACGGTTTTTTTAAATACAAAGAAAAAAAATAATTGTCAATCGCAAACCAAAGAAACCCTAATGCGGATTCTGACTAAATGGGACGCATAAGTTTTATTCGAATAATTGAATAAATTACGGAATATGATCCATCAAACAAACCATAAAATAATTTTCTTGTCCGCACATTCTTCATGAATATTTTTTCGTAAAAAGCTTTAAGTGTGCCATAGCTTTATGCAGAGAAAACTTTTCCCTGGGTGTGTCAGCTTATTAGAATATTCTCAAAGGAAATTATGCGGACAATATTGTTTGAACTGTATTATTTTCTACTTATCAAATAATCTTAGATCATTTTTCAAATTGTGTTAAAAAATATTCAACTACAATCCCGCTCAGTTCACGAGATTCTCGGAGGAAAAGTTTTGTTTTTTAAATTGTACATTCTTGTGCTTAAAAAATAAGCTTTTTCTTAAAATTATGAATAAATTTTGCTTTCCGACCTTGTCCGAGAATCACCACTTTTCATATTCTACAATTGAATAATATGGAGCGAACTATGTCATGTTGACTCTTTTCTTGAAAAATAATATTTTTTTCTTAAAGCTCATGAGGTGATTAAAAGTTCTGGTTGAAAATAGTTTCACTTAACTAAACATTAAAAACCGAAAAAAACACATTTTATAACGCCACAACTCACCAATTGAGAGTTTTTTTCGGCATTTTACACACAAACTATATATACGGCATCGTTCAAAATTTATAAACTAGTTTAAAAATCTCTTTCCTCATTAAACAAATTAACCTTTCTTTCTTAACAGCAATTAAAATAAATTTCATGACTGTATTAATTAAATAAAGGCTACTTGCGCACACCGGGTTTGAACCTGCGACCTATGGATTCGCAGTCGAGCGTCTTACCACTCGACCACAGAAGCCGTCAGAGAGTTATTTTTAGTTCACAAAAGACACCTAGATGACTTTACATCATCCCAAGTTCACGACTTGATAAATTTTCTTCTTGATATGTACGTATTTTCTCTTTGGTAGTTAAGATATCGACATAAAAAAATACCAAAGTAGCACTCTTATCGAAGACAGTTGAATTATAATGATAAAGTTTGATTTAAATATTATCTAGTCCATTCATATCTATCTCGAGAGTTTTTGCATAAAGACAAACAATTTAATGAAATTATTTTCTGAGATATCAATTGTAACGGAATGTTTAGCAGATATGAAAAAATGCGGCATATTTTACGAAGTTTTTAGCGTAGCCTAATAAATTTTCCACATTAATAAACGTGAGACGAATTTGCGAAATGTTTTCCACACAAACGTAGGTTTTTTAATAATCAGGCCCATAAATTTGAAGCCTCCGAAAATAAATATCATTTTTTATTACGATAATTATTTTGAAAGCATTTCTGTAATATCTTCGTAGAAATATTATATCGATAAGATACCAATTAGTTGAAATACATTATCTCCTTATTTTCCTACAATTTTAAACTAATAAAAGCCTCTTCGGGGATCGATTTTTTTAAATCACCAATGTCAGTAATTATATTTATTTTTATAGTGAATACCGCACAAGAGACCTAACTGCTCCCTACCGTCTAGATTCGTTGAGACCATGGCATCCCTAATCGGGGTATTTTGTGAGGCTGAAGGTGGTGTAGAGGGAAAGGAGATGGTAAAGAGGAAGATTTGGAAGTACCTGGCTATTCAGATCTGGTCACCAAACACGGCTAAAGCCATTTTGAGTTATGTTTCTATTATGAATGGTGGTCTTCCACCAGGGTTATACATAGAGTATTTACCACTCTGAAACGTGTCAAAAATACATTATATTTTATTTGATATGAATTAAATGTGTTATGACATATATTGATTAAAAAAAAGGTGTTCGGACACTCCGGTGACGAACCCGTGACCTCTGGATTCGTAGTCGAGCGTCTTACCACTCGACCACGGAGGCCATCAAAGAGGCATTCTGTTCCCAATAGACATCTACATGACTTGACACCATCCCAATGAGACAACTAAATGTTACGTTCATCTAAAAATGCCTAACTTTTCCAGTTCCTAAGGTACAGTATGGCTACGGAAATGCTATTAGAAGGGAAGAGTAAACTGTTTTAAAGGACATTTTTTTAACCGGATGAAGAGCAATGCAATCAATCTAACAATATTGTTCTTAATGCAATCTTTGCTTAGGTGGATTCATCCCTTAATGCCCTTTAATAATATAGAGCAAGGATGAAAGTAGACTGAATGCTGTAGAAATGAGATCCCTGAGGCGTATGTACGGAATGGTATAAAACTATGTATGACCGTGTTAAAAATGTGGATAGCTGGAAAAAAAATATAAGGCTGATGTAAGTGTAATGAATGGGATTAAGAAAAGGGCTCTCAAATAGTTTGGGCATGTAGAGCGAATAAACGAAGAAAGGAATGTGAAAATTTTATATGATTTGAAAGTTAATAGAAGAAGAAGTCAGGGACGGCTGAGGAAGATATAGCACGATCAAGTTATGAATGTGAATGAAGCAAGAAATATGTGCCAAGACAGGTTTGTATGGTTGTCCATCTTCTCTGCCAACTCCTGTAAGAAAACGGTGTGATGGTTAAATAGTTTTTTTTTAAATTTCTTTAATGCCGATTTTTGGAAAAATCACTTTAAGGGCGTTGTAGTTTTATTACCAAAGGTTTTATTATGAAACGGGATAAAATAATAATAATATAAACAATTTTATTGAATTTTATAAGTGTAATAAAAAAAGAGCAATAATTAAGGTTTGTGATAAAATAAAATATTTCTTCTGACTATTACAAAAATATGTTATGGGTGTACCATATGTCTAAATATTATGCAACGAAAAACTTCGAGCGGTAAATTATTGCTTCATTAAATTCGCACCGCTTTTTAACGGAAATTTCAAGGTCGACGCAATTGTTTTCGTCTTGCGAAATTACATTATATATATAAATAAGATATATTTTGATTGTTTCATATTTTCAACTGAACAATCCGAAATAAAGGTGTTGAAATCTACTTAAATCGCTCCATTTGACATGGTCACAATTCGCCGTAGCCAATAACGTTACAAATATATAGACACGTTATAGTCTTAGAATATTGACACAAAATGTGGCAAGTAACAAACACACTTACGTTACCAGTAAATTCATCATTCAAATTTCGGTCATGTATCATCATGTATGATAAAGGTGTTCATAGAATATGTGTGTATGAACAAAACAGATGTAGGATCGAAATGCTCTGGGAAGAATGAGATAGCACTTTGCTTACTCGCTTACGCGAAGATTTCATTATGTTGGTCAACAATGGAGATAGTTGTGTTGTCTAAAATAATAGTAATTCGATCGTACTTAAAAAATGAAATGTTATTCCCAGAGAGTACATAGAGTGGTATCTATGCAAGGCAGTGTAGTCAATTGTTGATGATTTTTACCGGAATCGGCAGACCTGGGCGTGGCTAAGACTAAGGCAAGGGTATTTATACATCCATTCATAGCACATATCGACATAATGTTTTTGTTGATTCGTATAACCACTTTTTCACAGTATTGTAATCAACAAAAATATAGCATATAATATGTGTCAAGTTTAGTGGCATAATAAAAATGTGGGTGGAGTCCCGCGGTGACCCAGGAGACCAAGATCATCGTTACAGTACATAAAAGCGGTGTATTATATTTGCTGTCTCTTTCTCTCTCATGGTGTACGACGTGAAAACTCGGAGAAAGTAATTTATCGCATGGTTGGGGAAAAATAATTAGCTCTCCCTCCATATATTGTTACTTCAAGTTTATTCCTTTGCTTTAAGTAGTCTTTGCAGTGTAATTGAAACCCTCTCTCATCACACACGAGGCATTTTGGAACTTATTTTTGTAATTTGTTTAGATAAAGTATACAACCTCAAGCGGCGCGTGACAGCTTAGTATTAAATTGGCTTAAGCATCGAGCACACCAACTAGCGTGATTTTTGCTTGCCACTTTGAGAGCGATACAACGTGTCTATATATTTTTAACGCCATTGATCTTTTTTCCCCTTTAAACGGTTCCCTTTAAAAGCTTATTCCAGATCCATTTAATCTTTTTATGAAATTTTGATCCGCCGCAAAGCATAAATGTCATGCTGTTATGAATATCAGCTGACAGTTATGCTTTACAACCAATCACAAGACCCAAACTAAAACGGGCCTAGAAAAAAACGAAACGGTGCTAACCCACAAATTGTAACGTTGTATGACGACAGTTTAAAACAAACCATTCTTAAACAAAAATCTACGCATTATAAGAATAATTATTCTAAATATGTCTTGACTTTCCACGTAAAAAAAGTAATTATTTAATCTTTGGAATGCCGGACCTTGCTAGCTGTAATTTTGTGATAACTCACTTGTGTTTTACACAATAATGTTTTTGACAATTATCCTTTCTTTTCAAATAAAGTGTATATATATATTTCTAAATTGCATGTTGATGCCACGAGTGGTTTTTCTGGAATAGCTACACACGTTTGGAGATTAGGTTTTTTCTCCCTCATGTCAAGATTTTTTTCTGTCGTTTTATTCTATTTGTCTATGACGGAATATATTTCTTTCCAAATAACAATAAAATCACATGAGATTTTTCTGTAAATTCAAACAGTAATTTCACTTGGAAAATTGGATTTTTCAGCCGTACTGACGTCACAAACTTCAAATATTTATTGGTCGACTTGTACCGAAATGAACGCAATGCAAAATATCTCTATGGATTGATTATTATTTTGACAAGCGATTGTTAATATTTTAAATATACGAACAGCAGATTTCAAAGAATAAGAACTCCCAAAATGATAATGAGGAATGCTCGGATTCTATACATATTAAAAAAAATGAACAAACGCACTCACGTTGAAATGCAAATCAAATATCAACAATATCAGCACCCGTTTAACATTTTAAAATACCGTGCTGGCGTAGTGTATTCCGTCTCTGTTCTTCTACACCTCTGCGGTTCTACGATTCTACAGCTCCACGCCTTATGGACCGCTACGCCAGATGTCTACCACAATGCGTCACGTTACGATAACAGCTGGTTTCTATGGCAACTGCCCTGTGGCGGGTGGGTACTACGGGGGGCACGCCCCGTAGCGACGCGACTCCTGTGGCAGACCCATTTAGCGAGATAATGACGTGATTTATTTATATATTCTCTGATCATGTTACACATTTGGTAGGCTGTGATTTTTTTCAACCCCTTCGCGTTTTAATACCGGAAAACAGAGAAAGGGTGTATTTTTTTAATGATGAAAATATTATACGTCTGATCTTTTAGGGGTTTTGAGTGATGTGGATGTGAAACATTAAAAAAAATTGTGGCTGAAACGTTGTTCGCTTGAATAGATATCACGTTCAACAAGGATAACGCTTAAGCACAATAATTTTATTCAAAAGATTAACCAATAAAAAAATATTTGGATAGGAAAGCACTTACTTTGTGGTTTGACATATTTAATGAAGTGAAAATATGTTTTTGTAAAAGACCAAAGATTTTATTTTAATTTTATGACCGACTGGTTTCACTTAGCCATCACCAGGGTACAAAATTAAACCCAATAAAAAAATACTCAGTCTGTGGTTGTACACACATACAGAGAGAGAACATAATATTAAATTAAATTAAATAAAACAGTGATCAAACCAAAGAATAACATTTAAATAATAACAAAGGAACAGAGAAAAAGAAACAGATAATATGAATTGAAAGAGGCAAAACGTCAACTGAGAAGGTGATTATCTAATAATAATAAAATTTATGAGTTTACAGAAAATATATTTAATATTGGACTACTGGACACATTTAACTGATTATTAAGAATATGACTATTTATTTTGATGGCTTCCTTTATTTCTAGTGCTTTTAAATTATTCAATCTGTTGCGATGACTATTTTTGTGGAGAGTATGAGCATCTGCGCTTTTATTGAAGATACGATCTTTTTCAATAAGATGATTGGCGAATTCTGAAAAACCAATAAAAATAATTCTTATTATTTGTAGGAAACCAAAATTTTCTCTAACATATTTTATATTATAAAAAAACAGCAAATTTTCAAATTATTAAGCAAATTTAAATTAAACAACGCTATTTCATTTTTGAGTACGTACGTAGTACGAGAATGAACTTTTCAAAATTGGAACCGATGGATGTGTTCAGAAAATTATCAAATTAAAAAATAATGTTTTCAAATTTCAAACAAACGATAAAGGTCCTACCTATAATATACAATTATTTTTATTCTTAAATTGAAACTAATGTTTTTGGGTGCAACTATTACTTTTTTGGCAAGTTAATTTAAATTCCGTGATTTTTCATAGGTAACAACTAACTACCTAGTTAACTGATATAAAATAATCTAACGATTTTCTTAAAAAATGGGTTTATAATGTAACATTACCGAATGAGGCGGATAACGTACATGATTAAGGCTCAGCACCCAAAATCGCACTTTATAGCATTCTAATACAAGCAATACTGCTCTTGATTTATGTGCAAATTCTACATGGGCAATTAAGAACATGTCTAAGGTATCCAGTGAATTATAAAAATTAAGCTGTTATTATTTAAATTCAACAAAAAACATTTTAAATTTCAGTAAAAGTGCAGTTTGAAAACCAACGCAGCCATTTTTTAGCGTTTTACCTGAAGTTTCAGCATGACTTTTATATGGAATTTAAATGATAACGGTAAAAAAATTGTATTCACTAGAAACCTTAGACATTTCCCGAGCTAACTGTACAGAATTAACAGATAAATCATTTGTAGTATTTTTTGTGTTAGAAAGCTAAAAAGTGTGTATTTTTAGGTGCTTACCATTTAGGAAAAAAATAACGCTCGGGTAGTCGGCAATGAAATAATTTAAAAAAAAAAATGAAAACTACAAAATATCTACTATTACTTCAGGAAGATAAGAAAATAATAATGTTTTTCATACCATTTGCGTCGAGAGATAAAACAGTAATTATAAAGCAGAGTTTTATTGTGTCTCTGTCCCGACGATTCTGACCCAATTCTCCTTCTCATTTAGATCAGGGAGAGAAAATTGAGTTAAGCAAACTAATGTCATCAATTTACAGAGAGCCCTTGGATTTTAAATGTCAAAAGGACAGACTCTCCAGGAAAAGCTTTTATATCCATTTTAAGGATAAATCAGGATGATAACTTTTTTACAATAAATCGTCCATTTACAAAAAAGTCGTAAAAAGTCAATAAAAATTAGCAGGGTTGATTTTTTTCATAATTTTATTCAATTGATTGTATACGCCCGTGTGGCTAGATTTTATATATAAAGGTAGGTACATCAAACAGTAAAAATAATTATTTGCTCATGCAAAAGATAAAATAGTAAAGAATGGTGTTTGATAACAATAAATTAATATCGATCAAATATATTTGATATTAAAGCCTTCTTGTATCTACATTCAGTGCAGTTAAATACATCATCCACCTGTGCGTATGTAATACCAACTACGAGTACATGCAACCTAAGTACAAGCGAAAGACTGATATTATTGTTACAACCAAATAAAGGTTTCCGATCGAGTAGTTCTCGTTGGTATGTGAAAGGAAATAAGGTTCAGTAAATAAATTCTGTCTATAATACCATTTCCAACAAATTAAGAACGTTTTTAAAGAAATTTGATTTAAATAAGTTACGTTTTGTATGTAAGATTATTAAACAATTTGGTTTTTAAGACCCGTTTGAGCTCTGCTAAGTTTCGAATGTTGGCAAGTATTTTAAACGTGTGTTTTTCTTATTCAATAAACGTACATTCACTTCATTTCCACTGTTGTAAGTAATAAAAGTAAATCATTGTAAATTTCTGCTAAAATGTGACCACTTGACCTATAATTCTTTCTGCTCCCCCGGAGCAATTATCCATTTGCATTCCATTTGGAGCGAAGCAAACACTTATTCGTGCTGAAAAATAAAATAAATGTTTTCCCGGTTCGGCAAATAGGATAGGAATTTTTAATTAACCTCGTCGGATCATTTCATCTAGTTAGCTATCTGTGTTAGTTTGGTAAGCTAGAATTCATTTGTATAATGCAACGGAATTTTAAAGCTGAGATTCATTTTTAATAAAAGTTGTTTCTACGTATATGTATTGTTTGCTTTATGAAAAGGAGCTTCTTCTCAGTTCTTTTTTAAATAATTATTCAAATTTTAACTTATTATAGCTTTTCATCGATTTATTATTTGTGTTTTGAATTTTATTAACTTTATTTTCGTGGAATTTAGTTAACGTTTGATTTACATCTATTATGTCAATTCTTGTAGTTTTTATCGCATTGTTTAGTTTTGTCACTTTTACAAGTTTTTTTCAATTTTAGTCACTATTGTCGTATATTTAACGGCGTTGTTTTGGTCAAAAATCCTCAATGTTTCAAAGGTGCTATCGAATATGAGTGACTTAGTAGTAAAGGCAGCAATCTACAAAAAAGTTTTTTGAAGATTATTACAAAGAAACAGAGAATTTTGTGTACCAAATGTTTGTGTACATTAAACTAAGAACAATTTGAAGTAAAAATCTTTAAATGTATCAACATATTTATGAAACAAAAGTGTATAAAACGCTTTATCAAATTTTCAAGAAATGTAGGGTGAAAAATATTGCTGCCTTTGCTTTTATACCCCTCATATAAGTAATCAAACATTTTTTTTACTTTAGTCACTATTTGTCAACCGTGTTTTCAAAACTTAGTTTTAGAAACAACCGTGCCACCATCAGGGCAGAATAAAAAGTTTGCTTTGATCTCAAATAGATTTTGCAAATGGTGATACATTTTCATAAATATTTTATACTAAGAGCTAAATAAACTTAAGCATGCTACTAATGGATTAAATATTTTAATATCAGATTATGCATTGAAAAATATAGAACGCTATAAAAAACACAATATTCCATCGAAATTTTATGCAAGCGTTATATTCTACTAGAAAAACAAGGAACTTTTCGTATTTTACAAATCGACTTTAAAACAAAAGGCTTCAACAGATGTTGTATTTAAAATGTTATGACGTAACATGAAAACTTTGAGAAGTTTTACCCTCGTAAACTTCCACATCAGTTTCACGGAAAGACTCGAGTTGTAGGTCGTTAGGTGTTTTGATGACTCCTTTGCACCGCAGTTGGGAAATTGGCGTTTTGACGACAAGGCCACAGGTTCTATTCCTGTCGGGTGCATGTTGTACATATTGATAAATGTCTACTCGCAGAACCTCGTTTGTTATTCTGATTGGAGATTTGGAAAAAAACCGAAATCTTTTCACCAGAAATATGAATTCTAAAGTAGCACGTTTAGTTTCTCCATATCATTCCCTACGGTTCGGGAGTTCATCGCTTCGGCGAGGTGCTCTGGCATCCCCGCCTGCAGTCTCAGGTCATCGCAGGCCTCAAAACAATAAAAGCTCTGAAATTCGGAAAACTTTCAATTTATTAGATTTATTGATCAATGCACCAGTTTTCTTATTATTCAATGAAAACTGCCAACCAAGCATATTTCAGTAACAAATTTGCCAATTTTATAATTTGCTGAAATTTAACGTAACTCCGTTCAATTATTTAAAACTATTATCATTACATGTTGTCATAGTAGTATTGGTTTAAAAGAAATCAATACAGTGAAAAAATAAGTTAGAGTCATAGTCAACAAAGTCACTGATTTTGGTAGCTAAACTTTGAATATTTGTTGAGACATGAACAATAAATAAATCAAGTATAAACATATTTTTAATTGGTATTTTAAAGTGACTGTAGGGTTACAAAATATAAATAAAAGAGTCATCAATCAATCAATATCATTACCCCGTGACAACAAACTGTTTTAATTTTAACACAAGTTTATTAAACATACGGTATTTATTATATTATTGTGACAATTCTGCTTCAACCTCACAATATAACACTCCTATGCGACGAATTTAATATCTGGAAAACAAATACTCTGATATTGTTGATAAATTAAGTACTTCAATATCACAATATAAGAATTCCTTAGTACAGTTTTTTTCATCAAATAGAGCTAAATTGATTGTTGTATTTATTTAACTCTGGATCTACCGGTTATTCAATACTATTTTTCCTCTTCTTTTACAATACTTATTACATTGTTTGTGAGTTTATTGTTTAAAAAAATGATAATATTTGAGTAAAAAACCTTTAACGAAAGTAAATAAATAAATAAAAGAATTATAACACTTCTTGAAACTATAATAATAATAATATTTAGATGATTTGTATAGCATCGTTTTTGTGAAAAATCACCTCAAAGGCGCTGTACGGATCTTATTTTCTATTATTACATATTAATTCCTTGTTTAAATAAGAAAATATACAGGAAAAAAATTACCTGGCAGGTCCTATCAGATAGACACACAACTATGTAATCGCGATTTAATTCAAACCAATACTGCTACTAATGACTGAAGAATTAAGACGTGTACGCTTCTAACAAAACTCGGGATGATATTCTAAAATTTTGTGTTTTAATGTTATTTGGAAAACGATTAATTATAAGTACCAACCCTGTTCAGATAGTCGTTCTGCTAAATTTTGTAGATTGATTCAAGAATAATTTTTCTCATTTGAAAATATTGTTATATCTGTATATTTCGAGCCTTTACCTTTTCTTTATTCTCCTGTTGAATGTAGGTATTTTTGTTTTTTTTTTTTGTTAAATATATATATACTTGCTATGAAAACTTTTTTAAATACAACAAAATATGTAAGTACCAATTTACAATCCCATACTGAGTTTTTTCAACTCATTTGTATGTTTTAGTTGAAATAATAAATCTAAAAAAAAAACTACCATGACGATATGTTTAGTATGACATATGAAAACGGAGATCAAAATGTGAAGTTTTGGCTAAAAACCAAATTTAAATAAACCTCGGCTTTAAGATAAAATGATCCAGCTTTTCGCACGCATCAATCAATCAAATGTATAAATATCGGTTATAAGTTGACAGCGTCAATATGTTGTGTTTGTAACTCGGCGCGCCTCGCCTAGCCTAAAAACAATTATTATTTGGTGCTGAATTTTGCTTCGAGTAGTTCCAAACGCTTATCACGAAATTTGTCATATTTAAAATAAAATTAATCTAGAATGCTTTGAAATGAGCCAAAATACACTACAACCAAGCTTAGAGGAAAACTAATTCCATAAATCAATCAATTTTCCTCAAACGTGATGCAGAAAAATCGCTTGCGGACCGCGTAGCTATAGATTTCGTAGGTACTTATTTGTACCCCAAATCGCGATCGTGGCTGTGTTTTATCCGAAAGATTCGAAAATCGTAGCACGTAGTCGAGGGTGAGGATAACAAATGCCGCATTGAGGGGTTTGCGGCAGGGTGATTTTACACACCACTTCACGGTGACGTATTATCTCGCACCGCCTCACGCCCCGCACCCGGAAATCACTGCCGAATGTACTTAATTGGATCAAGAGGAATTATTTGAATTGAATTAATAAAATTGAAATCGTCGCTGCGCCAAGCCCGAGCTGACCACTAGACATATCTTTTTCTATGTTTAAACCTTATTCAACCGTTTATGTGTTATAGTACTTACTCCTTTCTATGACATCTACTTCATTGAGTTGGCCGAGTTTGGAAACAACGTCCAATATTCTGACACGTTAGAAAATCATTCAGTTGCTCTTTATTGGTTGCAGTAAACATGTTTGCTTGTATCATGATGCAAGGCAAAATTCTACGTAAACATCTCTTAGCGAGTGTTAGAGATATCCATTTTAAACAACTATGTTTCTGGAGCTTGAAAGAGAGAAAAGTAATCCATTTTAGTCTATTTTCGTAGGCCATGACCATTGTAAACCTTTCAGTTATTGAATAAGTCGAGTTTCAATAATTCAAATATTATTTTTTACGTAAGAAAAATAGGTGAGAAAATCGTTTTTATAACAAAATAATATTAAAAAAACTGGCAGTGTAAGAAGCAACAAAGAAAGGGAATATCGCTCAATGTAACAGGAGCAAATAAAATACCTTTAAATGTGTGTTGAATTTATTTGACTTGGCTTGGACGCATCAAAACGTTTTAACACATCGTCGCTGGAAAGGCAAAAGGGCTTAAGCTCCATTTTGGAAAGATTATACCAGAGAGAGCACTTAAATTTTTTTTTTTGCTTTACAATAAAATTCATAAGTCTTCAGTACCTTGTTGGATTTTGAAAAAGAAAGTTAGCTCAGGTAACTCAATGCTCTCACTAAGTTACCTGAAGCGAAAAAAAGCTAGAAAAGTCCCAAACCTGTGCCGCTTGAGTTAAGCCTTTTCCTAAATGGAATATATATTTTAAATGGTTGAAGGGTCACAAAGAGTCAAAGCATTTGACGGAGAAATAAAAACTGATCAAAGCTGCATATTTAACTTATTTTCGAGCAGTATCCCTTAAGCCTTTTTGCCTTTCCAGCCACGATATGCATATTATAACATGCCACATGCAATCAAAATTTTATGTAAAACCAAAGAAAACGGACATTTAAATACATCTTGCATAAATATGCATGTTTTTTTTTTTTGATTAAAGGTCGAGTCGTATTAATTCCTGTATGAGATAATTAATCATATTAATTTGTATGTGATGCGATGTGGAAAAGTACGTAACATTCTATAATTGGAAAATACATCATTCTTATTTTTAGTACCTACACGGATATATGCCGCCATTTGCACAATAGTTGATGGTGTATTAGTCAGCATAGTTGTCTTCCATGCAGTTGATGAGAGTTCAATTTTCGGCCGTGGAAATTTTATTTAAATGTATAATTAAATAAACTAAATAAACAAAAATCCAACTTAAATTTAAATGTTGAATTAAATTTAATTAAAATGAGGTTTTTTAATTATTCTTAATTTTAGTTACATTTTTTCTTTAAATTTTGAATAAACAAAATCAAAATAATAATAAAAATTAAGAATTGGTGCGGACCTGCAAAAAATATTGAAAACCAAATTCATAAGGAACCAGACTTGTGGTACGAGCCTTCAAGAGAATTTTCTTGACGCTGAAATAGTCATCAGCAAAAATAAAGGAGAGCGAGTTTTAATACTAAACTCAACATAGAGACCGGCGATTCTAACCTGCCCTTTGTAACATTCCATTATTTTTTACAGGCTTGCGCTTGTTAACAATAAAAAAGGAATCATTACATAATTTATTTGTAAAATACGACAGTGCAATTTATAATTATGTTATCGGAACTATATTTAGACAAACATTCGTTTGGTGTTCCACCCCTCGTTTTAGATTTTTTCATACCCCTTTTTTCAACCAAATTCACACATACCAGCTGCTCCGGGAATATTCTTTACTCTGTCGATCGAGCCATCTGAGAAGATGAACGCCATACATAATCATAATCGTTGCTTGATTGAACGCCGCTATTCACGATTCGTATTGTGCGAGATTTGGCTGTAACCTCCGATGGAAAATTAACAATTTACATTCGTTTATACTTGACTCAAACATTAATGTGATTCTGATTCTTTGAACAGGGTGTAAATTAAAAAAGCTTGGGGCTGTTTTTCGACGAATTTTGAAGGAAATTTACATATTTATTTATTAATACTTTATGTAGTAATATTATCAAAAAAATTTCAAAAGTAGGCTTATTTGTTGGGGATTTCTTGCGTGGGAATGAATCATTAAGTATTGAAAATAGATATATATTGGTAAAAATGTTGTCAAGTTAGAAAATATAAATAACTAGTTGTTACCCTTAAAATATCACGAGATGTATTTTGACTTGCGAGGAAAACATATTGGTTTCTTTAATCCACTCATTAAAAATGTTTGCTAAAATACATTACAGATGAGTAATTTGTTAGATAGGTAGGGATTTAAAAAGATTTCTCTTTATAAATTTCAATTGACATCAGTTCAAAATTTGAAAAATTTACAATCGAACGTACTCAAAAAGAACATTATTTTTATTAAATAAAGAAAGGTTAGTATATTTATGTGTGGATCCGCTGAAAAACGTTCTTTTTTTAAGTTTACTTATTATGCTCGAATATTTTTGCTAAACACGTTAAGTTTTTAATGTAAATATGTTTTACTTCTCGAGGAAAACAATTCTCTCTTTTACCTGTGCCATGTAAATTTTCTGCGAAGCGATCTTACATTTACAGAACCAGTAAGTGAAACGCGATGCAGGTGTGGTGGTAACGGAACACCTGCACATAAAAAGTCTAATACTGACAGAAGAACAATTTATCATGTGTGTGATTAAATTATGTCTCAAACGACCCATTTTTTTTAGTATTTGGCGGAATTTTCCTATATTTTATAGTATCCAAAGGCGAATACGTTTCAACCTGCCAAAATGCCGTACAAAACGTGTAATAAATATATTCATTTTTAATATTCCTATGGGAAATTTATCAAAAAAAGAGGCAGAAAAAACTATAACTATTCAGAAACAAAGCAGTTACCCCTAAAATATTTACGATTTAAAGATTCAAATGATTTTAAAATTTCGTTTTTATTTTAGGAGATTTGTATTTTAAATCGTTTATTCGACGTAAATGCCAAAGATAATCATAAATATAATAAATTATCGTTTTGGATTTTTCAGCTACCTACGCAACTTAATGTATTCGGTTCTGAAGTTTCCAGAGGAACGTTGAAATTCAAGTGGTATAATACTTAAAAGTCGTTCAAAAAAGAATATCGATTGGTGGAACAATTGTCATAAAAAAATTATACTCTTTTCTATTAAATATAGGTACTAAATATAGGTCTGAATAAAATGTATTTCAAGGCAAATAAACTGAAACATAAAATGATTTTAGAGAATATTTTATGAACATTTTAGTTATTTTTTTATTAAGTCAAAACAGTTTTTCTTTTAGTGCCATACTTATACAGATATTAACTACTTGAAGCAGGAATTTTTTCGGTTTATTTTTTATCAATTTATTTTTAATTATCAATTGTACATTTTAACAACATAGTACATGTTTTTTTAAATATAGTTTGAGAATATTAATAGATTCTACATACTCGTACAATAATGTAGCAAAAGTACATTTCTTTCGATGACTTAAACGGCTGATTATATAATGGCATTTCGATTGCATTTTGAGAATATCCGTTTCCTTACGTTAAAAGATAAAATTATATCGATAAAGTCCTAAGGTTTTTGACGTATTTTTGTTATCCTCTATATCTTTAAGTTTTTTATAATGAATGCTCATTTGAGTTATTAAATTCATATTTCAATTTTAATCAAATATCAATCGAAGGCTTTGTACACAAAGGGAAACGATTCACCGCTGAATTATTGGTATAATTTTCCTTGAAAACATACCTCACGAACGTTGGCAAAGTAAAATTTACTGTTGTCGTGATATTAATTGGAAATCCATTTTTATTATAAGTTATTATCATTAAATTAAAAAAAAATGTTTATTTCAGAAATAATTGATGACAACCTCTTTAATATATTTAAAACAAACATGTTAAAGAGGAAAACATTATTGTCAACAAAAAAATGAATTGAAAACTTCCCTCTCTTTCAAAACAAATCTAATTGAAGCTCGTCGGAAATAGGAAATAGAGTTTCCGATCTTTCAAAGGACTTTTATTGGCGCCCAATTTTATTTTACGATCAAATTGTAACGAAAAGGTTCTCAGTTTAAAAGTTAACGGTTTGTCGAACTAAAGATGAAATGGAAGGCCAGTAGAGCCTCCACTACACTCTGCACTCGTCTACGGCTCAGCACTCGACGTATCGACTTAGCACTCCAGTGGTTTCGCTGCATCGACGGAATTATAGCGTTGAGATGCTTAAACACTCAGCCTACTATATCTGCCAACCCCCGGACTCATCTCAGGTTCTTTTGAGTGGATTAAGATCTTCACCCAAATTTCAACATCTTAATTATTCAAATATTATACAAGGATCTTCTAAAAAAAGGAATGCGGACCTAGTAATTTTTTTGAGTGCCCGGTTTTAATTTTTTCGACGTTTTTATTAATAACGACCACGGTAGCGCAATTGCCTTCTCATTTTACACAAAATTTATTGCGAAACTAGATTTTTGCGGTACATTTCTTATAAAAAAGCTGGGCTTTTGTGGATTAAAGACACACAATTAGCGAAAGACTGCGGTATCTGCAGGCACTTTTTAAAAGTAATGGGTTCTCTATCCAAAACAGGGTATATCATAAAACAATGAACTTATATTTAAATTTTAATTTAGGTTTGGGTAATGTGATATTTTTTTAAATAAAAATGTGGAATATTTTAAAGTAATATTTTATTTCCTTCGGTGACAAAACTTCGATTCGTAAATTTTTTATTAACATTTTAATTTGGTGGATTTTATTAGTTTTATGTTTGTTTTTATTAATATTATTTTAAATATCAGTATTTTCATTTTAATTTAAAGGCTAAAGCTCAATTTATGGAGAGTAGCATTTTTTCCTTTAAAAAAATTCAAACATTCCAAAGCTAAGAAATACCTATCAATATTTGAATTCCTCTTTTACCATAATTATAACCATGGAACATTTATTTTAAATATGTTATTTTATATATACAAATATTTAAAATAATATTCTTAACTTTGGCTGTAACATACATGCCTGAAAACTAATTAAAAAAGTTCGACACTTGCCCAATTAATCTTTTGAAAAATGTATTCATTTATATACCATATATCCATGCTAGGAAAATATTTTTCGTCTACACGAATCGATTATTTTTTACTGCAAATCATAAATCGACTAATGAAAAACAATTTACCCCCTACCTCAAAAAAAATAAATTTTTTAATTTTTTAAATAAGCAATCAACTCGAATAACTAAGAAATTATCTAAATACCTGAGTTCAATTTAATTTATATTTTGCGAATATTTTCTCGTAATTGAACCAGTAGGATACATTGGTTATGAACATATATTTATCATAATCTAACCGTTTATAAAAGTGGGTCGTCTAATTTCGTAAAACGTTTTATAAGTTCCACAAGCGTTTTTCTCACCCGCGACCTCATAACCGCAATGCTATGGAAACTGCCCACTGGGGAATACAAAGGTCGTTCGTGCAATTCTCATTTTCAAATTCCCTTGGAAAATTGAGTAAAGAGCCTGAATAAGATGTATGAACAAAGCGAATAGAGTAACCTCTAAGTAGTACTTTCTATTTCTTTGATCCAAAGATCAATTATAAATCATTTGATCACCTAAAATTACTATTTCCTTTTTATTCTTTGTAGGGTGCCCGTGTAAGTAATTTTTATATCTGATTAGCTTTATAATTAAAAAAACGGCAATCCTCTCCTTGAAATACGATTTTGTTTCAACAACAGTTTAAAACTAAATTTCTGATTTGACCACGTACCAAATTCTCGTGTAGTGCTTATGTGAAAAGATAACTTACTAACACACTAATCATTACGCTATTTTCCCGCGGAAATTGGCAAAGATGATGGGTTGTCATACAAAACCATGCTTTCCATAAATGGTCTCATGCAAATATATAATTCTGTCATTCCGACTCCTGACATAACCTGACTCAAATATGGGACTTACCTGATGGTTTCAGATTTTCAGAAACATTTCTAACACCTACTTCCACCGATTTGCCTATCAAATGTACTTCACAATCTGAAAAGAAGAAAAAAAAACACAGTGAAAAGGGTGCAATTAAACTGTCCGAATCCATAAAGAATTCCCCTTTGAATAAATTGCAGAGTCTATCATTACCACAAATTAAGTTCAATGTGTTTTAACGTTTTATTATTTATCTCGAAGTAACAATTAGTCGAGAGCAGCCGGTTAGATAAAAGGTTGGAAAGGTTTCAATAAAAAAACGGAAAGCTTCCTTCCTCTGCTCAGACCGTTAGAATGACCCCTAAAACGTAGGAGGAGAACCTGAAACATATGATTTCAGTTCACTTGTTGGTATTTAATGAACCAATACTAATATGCTCAGTACACTATGAAATTTTTATTTTAACGTTCTTATATTTAATTATGATTATTTCTCAAAAATATTATAATAATTATAAAAACATAGTTATTCATTTTTATATGTGGCAGCTGTTTCATTTTTTGAAGATGTTATCAAATTGTGAGGTTAATGACATAATTTTTACGCAAAAGTAATCATTTTTTATCTGCCTTCACTGGAGGTTAACCGGTGCTTCCTAGATCCAAAGAGACAAATCTTAATGCTCTGCCACGAAGGACTTCTTTTTTTATTTTTAAAGTAAGACAAACGTTCCCGGGTTACGAATAACCTAACAATATTTGAAAAACTCCTACTGCGATCATAAAAAGCGGAAGATGTTGCTTGTGCAATAATCTATTAAATAAAAACTGAAACACAGATACTCGAATCGATTCATGTGAAGAATCGAAATAATAAAAGATTGTGAATGCAAATAAAACGAGGTGGAAATATCATGACAGAATTTTCGACGTTCAGTCCTATCTGCCTACTTTTAGGAAATGACGTGATCGTTAGTAAATTAACGTCAAAGGAGGTCAACCTGCGAGATTAATAATAATTGGTAATGTTTTGATCGATGAAAGCTGTACTAAAGTACAGCATTTACATTCATCATCTATGCATCAACAAAAGCAGCGGTGGAAATAATTATGGAAATGAATTACTCTGAAAAGCAAAGAAGAAATGTCAGCATTCAAATGCACTCATTCCTGATAAGTTTAAGTATGTTTTAATTTTGTGTTCAAATTTAATACGATTGCACTGTCAATTCGTTTTATTCCAGAATTATATTGCCAAACGCTGTAATATTGAAAACGGTAAAAATTTTCAAATTTGGGAATAATTAAATCTTGCGCTGTTATTCTCAAATTCTTTTAAATGTACGAGAAAGAAAATTATCATTAGAATCCGAGGAAGAATTTTAACAATGTAATAATGCTGCCAGTTTAAATAAAACCTTTTATCGAGTCACTTACAATTGTATAGAAGAAAATATGTTTGGTTATCTGCACTGCATCGCTATTGGTCAAACAAATTATGAAGGGAAGATAAGATAAAATCATTTAAATAATTATTTGAATGCAGTTAATAAGCCTGTTTCCGTAAAAAAAATGTTCTCTGAAATATACAAACTACGAAAATTAGTTAAAAAAACATTTGTTTATTCTTTGAAACATTATTAGAAAGTCATCAGAAGACTGTTGTTTCTGAAATGTCTGCAGAGGACTGCAGTATGAAGCATTTTTTTAGTCTATCAAAGACATAATTTAGGTACATAATTGTGTCAGGATATAGTTTTCAAAACA